>CAJJDM010000011.1:452545-807210 GCA_905182975.1 Paramecium primaurelia
ATATATATATTCAAGTATTTATTTTAATACAACTATTTGTGTAATAATTTATAATTTTAATTAAATGTCTCAAATTCGAAAATAGACAGGTAAAATTAAGTTAAGTATTTGTAGAACTTTATGTATGGGGAAGTAATATTTTTATTTAATATAAAAAGATTGCTAATATGGTTAATTGGGATTAGGGGATGAGTATATAAAATAGAATGTAAATAATCCGAAATGTTGTTCATATAAAATTATTGTGGTCAAAATTGCCTGTGGTTTTCAACATTCATGCTTATTAATAAATAATGGAAGCTTATACACTATGGGTTTGAACGAATAAGGACAATTAGGTCTCAACACGTAATTGGATTTTAAATTTGAATTTAGGCAACTTTCTTATATTTCTACTCCTTAATTAATTGAATTAAAAGGGCCATTTATAAGAGTTAAAGCAGCTGCTAATTATACAGTAGCTTAAAGAGATACAGGAGAGCTTTACACATGGGGATAAAACTAAGCATTTAACATTCATACAAATTAACCATAATTACTCAAAATTAAGAAAATCAATTAGTTTTCATGTGGAGAACATCATATGGGATTAATAGATTTTAATTGTTAATTATATATGTGTGGATCAAATGATTATGGTTAATTGGGTTTGAATTGTTATGAAAGTGTAAGTGAATTAATTGATATATTTTAGTTTGTTCCTTAATAAGTGGTATTTTTAGATAAATATGATAAAGTCAAATGTGGTATAACTCATACATTAGTATTAAATAATGGATAAGTTTATTCTTTTGGATCTAATAAAAATGGAGAATTAGGAAATGGCAAATAATCAATTTCATATAATTAATTAAAACCATTGAAGATATAAAATGTAAATAAGATATATGCATCAAATTTTTCAGCAGCTATTACTTCTAAAAATGAATTATATTTATGGGGAGTATTTAATTAAAAAATAAATTAGTCTGGAATATTTGGAGAATTTCTTACACCTACTAAAATTGATTTTCCATAATAAATTAAAAAAATTAAACTTGGAAATGGATTTGGTTGCATTTTAGATGAAGATGGATAAATTTATTCTTGGGGTAAAAATTCTTCAGGAGAATTAGCTTAAAAAGATTACATTCCTAGAACTGATATTTAACATATAAAATAGTTAAAAAGTAAATAAATTAAAACATTTGATTGTGGTTCTAATTTTGTTGTATGTATTAGTTAAATTTAAGAAATATCCATAAATTATGATTAGATTATCAAAGAAAATGATCAACTTAAATAAAAATTATTATAAATGGAAACTATTTTTAAAAATTAAAAAATAAAATCTTAAGCTGATTTATAATATACAATGTAATAAGAATGTAAAAGCTTTGATTTAGGAATTATTTAAGATTAATTAGAATAAAAATAAAAAATTATATAAGAATAAGAAAAAATAATATAAAGTTAAAAGGATAGAATAATATATTTAGAATCTCAACTTTATTATCATCAAAATAAAGAGAATATTAATCAAAATTCAGTTGCATATGCATTTAAAAAAGATGTAAAAAATTAAAATAATCTAACATTTGATTTTTATAATTAATGAATAATTATTATCTATGATTTACTTTATTACATTATATTAATTTAGTTTCCTTTAGTCTATTTAATAGAATATTTTTTATAAATAAAATAAATGTATTAAATTATTATTGTTTTTTTCATTTTTATTTTTATTCAAAAATGCTCACAATAGATTCAAATCATTTATTGGAAATATCAATATTAGAGGGTGAAAATGAATAATAAAGTTAATTTGAAAATGAAAATGAATAAATTATATAAAGAAAAATTAAGATTAAAATGAATACTAGCATATTAATTAGAAAGATTAAATAAAATTCATAATTATAAGATGATGACAGAATCTAATATTTTGAAATAATAAAAGGTGTGAGTGAACCTAATGAAAAATATCTTTGTTATGTATAATTAATTTTAATTTAGATATCAATTGAAGAAGAAGCATTTTATAATTATTGGACTAAGAAATTTACTCTTAAAAATAAGGAAAAATCATACTATTACTTTGATCATAATGATTAACAGAATAATAATCAATATTTAAATCTGAATTTCCATTTTACACACAAAATCATACCTTTTCATTATGAATCTAACGAATCAAGGAATAAATTTAATTACTTGAAGTGCAGTTCATCCTTTAGGTTAATACTAAGGGAAAATAATAACAATTAGTATTAAATTGCAATTCCATTAAAATTCAATATTCCAACAGGGTTTACTAAAAATGTAAATGATCAAATACAATTAGTAAGAAGTTTAGATTAAAATATTCCATTAAAAATTACTTGGGATTTGAATGAAGATGGCACCAGAATCTAATTAAAAATAGGCTATCCGAGTAATATAGGTATTTTTGAAATAATCGCAGCTTTATACTCAAGAATAGTTATTAAAGAAAGCGCTGATAAAAGTGATAATTTTTAATTTGCTGCTTAGGCTCATAAGCAACTATCTAAAGTATAAGGAGAAATAAATTCTTAAGAAGAGCTGATTTTAGATTTGAAATTTATTGAGGGAAGGTGCCCACCTCTATATTTTGGATAAAGGATTTAATCACATCACATTGTGATATTAACTATAAACTTTAAGATTTAAAATATATAAGATCTTTTTAAGAAAAATAAATTTTAAATTGAAATTCCTGTAGATTTATATCCTAATGGGCAAATAAATGAGAATGAATATGATAATAGAATAGAGAAAAATTATGATACAACTAGATTTTATAATCAATATTTTGATTTAATCAGATTGCTAAAAAAACCATACAAAGATCATTAAACATACATATGAGGAAAAGAAATTGATGTGTTTTTTATAAGATATATTCAAGACTTTTAATTTAAAAATTAGATCAATTAAAATTACATTATTAATGATATTTATAAATTATTTTTTTATTTATTGGATTATATTCTTTATATATTATAAGGTTATAGAAGAAATACAATATGTTTTTAAGTTACAATATTTTTGAATAGATTTTAAGAAATTAAGGATATGATAGAATAATCCATTAATCTTATTTTAGATTTCTTGTATTGATTAAAGAAATCTCTATTGTATATTCAATTAAATGATAATATATTTGATGCATAAACTTCAAAGAAAAGATTTTTGGAATCTTCTTAATTAATGATTATTTATTAAATAATTATAGATTAGTTATAAAGTATGGGATCATAGTGTAACAATTGTAAATGTGAAAAAGAGAAATATATAGATATTGAGAAAGCTGTAACAAAAGACATCTCATTATATATTTTTAGGAATATGTACTCGTTGTTGCTACATCTTCTTAAAAATCAACATCAAAAGTCATTGTAAAAAATAAAATGGCAACTATCATTTAAAAATATTGGCGAGGTTATTATGTTAGAAAAAAGCTGACTTACTAAAAAATAATAGAATCAATTCCTTAAAAAACTATAAACACTCATGAAGTTGATCTATAAGAATAATTTGAATCAGGAATTACTATAAACCAAGATGAATTTGAAAGAGAAACACGCTAACCTTTTAAGTATACAAATAAAAAGTATAAGATTCAAAGGTGGTGCTGTATATACAGGAGAATGGAAAGGATAAGCAAGAGATGGAATAGGTATATAAGTATGGCCAGATGGAGCAAAATATGAAGGAGAATGGAAACATAATAAAGCTTAAGGTAAAGGGAAATTCACCCATTCCAATGGAGATATTTATGATGGAGATTGGGAGAATGATATGGCAAACGGATACGGAATCTATTAACATATTTAAGGAGCAAAATATGAAGGATAATGGTTCAATGATAAATAACATGGATATGGTTCAGAAGTGTGGCCAGATGGATCATCCTATCAAGGATTCTTTTAAAACAGTTTTAAACATGGAAAAGGTAAATTATATTATTAAAATTAGGGAAATATATATGGCCAACAGGATAATATTTTGAAGGGGATTGGGTTCATAATAAATTATGTGGTTATGGTATTCTATGTTGGCCAGATGGTAGAAAATATGAAGGTGAATTTTAGAATAATAATATGCATGGCAAAGGAACTTATACTTGGCCAGATGGTAGAAAATATTATGGTTAATATTTCAATGATTAAAAACATGTATATTTTAACTATTTAATATAAGGGTTATGGAATATATGAATGGAGTGATGGAAGAAGATATGAAGGAGAATGGGAATATGGAAAATAACATGGAAAAGGATTATATGTTGTTGGAGAAATTGAAAGAACAGGAGAATGGTTGAATGGAAAACGAATTAGATGGGATGATGAAAAGAGAACGAATTATAAAAAATGAATTTGAAATTACTAAAATTTATCAATATTCTACCATATAATTATAATCATCTTGTATTTTTTATAAAGATTCAAAAGCATTATCAAAATCTTGATTTTCTAAGCCATATTTCCAATACCAATGCAAATATGCTCCACTTCTATATTTCTAATAGGCAATTTTACTCACATTCTTTAATATTGGAATGATTTTAGTTGAATTAATTAAAGTGACATTCATTTTTTAATCATGTCCTTTGACTGAAGACTTTTCATTAATAAAATGCAATTAAACCGCATCAGGATTCCATTAAATAGGATTAAAAACAGAATTAATTTTCCTTTCTAAAAATTTCATATGAGAATCTGAATCTTATAATGTCTTCAATACATTTTCTGATCTAAATACAGATTAAAGATTTAAAGTAGTTTCTCCTTTTTTTTAAACTGATTGAATTTATAAAGATTTTGTAACTGCTTCTCCAATTTATTATTATTAATCACTATCATCTTCAAATTTTTCAAATGCATATTATTCTAAAGAACTTTTTATCAATTCTTCCCAAGTACATAATGGTCCCAAATTTGAATGAGCAAATAAAGTAAATGGAGCTGATACTACTTCAATAAATTTATGACCTTCAGTTATGCAACATTCAGATAAAAGATCTTAATAATAACGAGCATTTGTATAATTATCATTAATCCAAAATAAATTCATTAGACAAGATCCTATATATTCATTTACATTTGATAAATCAACACTTTTATCTATTTGTTTTGATCCAATCTAACTTAACATTTAATATATTCTGTCATTCTCAAAATAAATAATTGAATCTGCATATTATTATATATGTGCTGATGATAAAAGTGTATTATAATGCTAAAGTGGTGTTTCACCAGTTTTATTCGGAAATATTGCTATTACATTTTAATGAACTTCTTGAAATATATCAGAAAACTCTTAAATTACTCTACTACCTAAACCAGACCCAGTACCACCAGCTAAACTCATTATTGTAGAAATGCTTAAAAAATAATCAGTTTTTTCTATTTCTTTTCTTGCTTAATTAATAATTTATTCAACTATTTACTCATTTTCTTAACAATATTACTATATGGAAACTTCATTAGTAGAAGACTTAAAAACAGAGATAGCTTACTATTAATTAGATTTAGAAAGTTTAGATTTCTATTTAAAATTAAGATAACCTAAACCCCAATTATTACCTCTTCCATATTAATAGTAAAGAACATTTTTGACATCAATATGTGAGTACAATTTTCTATCCTTTTTTATTATGTTATCTATAACATACTTCAACAATTGGTTTCAATATTTTTGGTTCTGTGTCAACTAAAATAGTGTGATATATATTTGATTCTCGTCTTCTCAAAAACATATTTCCCTCATGCATCGAAGATTTATCAATAAGATTAAACATTTGTAAAGCAAGTTGATTTCCACATTATCCTAAATTCAATAGTAAAGTTCCCATTGAAATTTTTATATTTATTTTAATATAATTATGAAATAAAAAATAAATGAAAACAACATAGATTTATCAGAAAAAATCATATGTACGTTTGCTTAATCTAATCTTCTCACTGCTAATCAACACCTTCTTCAACGCAATCATTTTCATCTCCTTTAGTTGCTTTTGGTAATTCAGTTATTCCAAATTTTGAATCCTAAACTTTAGTAGCCTTTGAATTCCTTAAATCTTATTCATCTTCAATTTATATACCATTTGTATCATTCTCTTATTATTGTTCTTTATTTGGATCAGTATTCTCTTTACTTTTGTCATCTTTATCTAATTTATTTTTTGGCAAATTTTATTCAGTTGATTCATCCTCAATTTACATACCATTTTAATTCTTTTGTTATTTATGTTCAAAAACTTAACTATTTTAATCTTAAATGATAGTTTTATCATTCAAAATTTATTTATCTTCTTCTGTTTCGAATTCTCTTAAATTTTTTGAATTATTTGTTTCATTAGGTTAATTTTGTTGATTTATACCAAAGTTCTCGATCAACTATTCTTCACAATACTTTTTCCTTTAACTAAATTTATTATAAAATTTTTACTTAATTTTTTCCAAAATTTATTTAACAGTAGGAGGTTAATATTTTGAATTTTGGAGAGCATTTAATTAGTTGTTCACAGTTTGAGTTCCCCAAATTACTTTTTCCAAAGCTTTTTAATTGAATTATGCCTCCCTTGATACTGGTAATAAAGGAAGTTAATAAAAAGAGGTTTCTGCTTTCAAATTCTTGTTCAAATAAAAGTCACAAATCTCCTAAATTTTAGGATCTGTAGCATTTATGCCTTTTTTTTTTTTAACTTCTTCAAAAATATCTCTTGCTTTATTCTTGCATTCTTCTAAAAATTTTTTATGTGTTTTATGATGTTAATAATATTAATCAAAATGAATTCCATTAGATATATTTGCTTATAAAATTGTTTTATTTGTTGCTATTGGAAGGTAAGATTATTTATAATCATCTTGGTTTTATAATGTATGTATTGTTTATTCTAGTTCGCCTATTAAACACAAAACATTTTCCAAATCTTAAAATATATAGTATTAAATCTCTTTTTAGATTTATTTTTCTTTAAATTGTTATTCTTCCTTTTACATTTATTTATATATCTGATAATTATTAGATAGCTTAAATTAAAAAAATATATTCTATTATCAATAATAGAATAAAATGTTATCATAATTCATTTATTGAAAATTAAATAAGGTAAGTAATAATTATTATAGCTTATGTACTAAGATTCTCGTCAAAGAGATTATTCAAATCATTCAAGTTAAATTGAACACTAAAAATTTAAAACAAGTCAAATCAATACAGAAGAATAGGTAGTAAAATATACAGTGAGATAAGACTTTTTAAATGTAATAGGTATAGCTGCAGATTTTCAAGCAGCCATTGAATCTTAAATAAAGGAATAAAATTTTGATTAAATTATGGCAATGTTGCATAACAAATTAATATTATAAGTCAATCTTTCAAGTTCAATACATTATGATTAATAATATGAATGCCAAAAATCACATCATTTGAAGGAAATATTATATTAAGAAAAACTTAAAGCAAAACAATTTCTAAATTCCATTTTAGCTCAATAAAAATTTGATCCTAAAATAGAGTAGCATCTCAGAATTTACTTAAATAATTGTTTAGGCGATCGTCCTCAAATGCTATAAGAACCATTAAATAGTATAAAGTCTAAAACTGAATTCAACTAAGAAACAGTTTAAAAGATCCTTGGTTCTATGAATTCAACAGATCAAAAATACAGAGATTTATAAAGTGGAAAAACTCAAGCAGAAGAATTATCAATAAGTTAAATTGATTAATATATAAAGTAAAATTTTTATTTTATTAATCTTAGAAAAAGAAAAGATGCTACTTAGAAAAAATTGAAAAATGAGTCGGATAGAGATTGTAAATGCTAGGTAATGTGAATTAATTAGAATTTTTTTTATTCTACAACCTTAATTTTCTCAATTATCAAAGCTAAAACCATTTCTTTATTTATATTCAACTTATAAATTAAGAATTTTGCAAATTTCATTTCATAACACATTTACTCATAACTGTTATATTCTTTTATTGAGTATAAATATTTTATATATTAAAAATTTGAAATTTATAATAAAAATATTTCTGGTCATAAATTTAGCAAATAAAACTAATTCTCATCAATAATCAATATCATATCTCAACCTTTTGATTACATTTGAGAATTCGAAAAAATTTCTAATATATGGATAAAGACAGCCATTTTCTAATAAAATCTTGAAATCAAAGCATATTAAAAAATTATTAATTGATTAACAATATATTACTTCATACAGATATCTAAATGTTTTTCATTTAAAATTTAATAATAAAGAAAATATCATCTCACTTATATTTTATTCAATAGCTTTTAGACCAACTAATCTTAATTTTCTAATCTACTATTATTTTGATATTAGTATCTGATAAATATAATATCTAAAATTTAAACTCTAAAATGAATCATCTTATAGACAATTTATAGTAATTTATGAATCAATATTTTTTTTATATTAAGCACCTTCGGATGATTCATGCTTTAATTGATTTTTATGTTTTGGATATTTCTTATATCTAATGAAATATAGATTATGTTATTCTTTTATATTAAATAATAATTATAGAATGTTATAAAATTAAGTTTATAACAGCTAAATTATAATTCATTAGTTCTTTTAAGAAAATATCCAGACTTGTTTTATTATTATGCCTCTTCTATTTAAATTTTATAAAATAGACTTTTTATATTTATTAAAATAAAATTAATTATAACCTTTCTATAGATTTGAAATCTTAAATTAATATTCTATATAAAACTAATATAAATAAAAAAAATAAAGTTATATTCTTTGGAAATATAATAGAATTTAATAAAAGATAAAATCATTTAAATTCTTTAAAAATATATTAGGTAAATATAAATTTAATAATTATATATTTCACAATTTGTTATAAATTCTCAGAAACATTTTCTGTGAACAATTTATGGACCTGTTTCATCATATTCAGATCTTGTTACCCATTAGGATTGGAATGTAGATAAGGTAGATTAAATAGATCCTCCAATCCATACTGAAAACTTTCTTTCAGGTGGAGCAACTACTTTAATTTTCATTGATGAAGGTGCCAAATTAGTCATTTCTTTACTTAATCTCTCTGGGATTCCAGGGAAGAGAGTAGTTCCCCCAGACATTACTATATTATTATATAGATCCCTCCTAACATCAATATCACATTTCATAATTGAAGTAAATGATAATTAATGAATTCCTGGAACTTCTAATCCTATTAATTCTGGTGCAAATAAAATTTCAGAGCATCTATATCTTTAATCTTTTATTGTCAATATATTTCCATCTGGTAGTTCGTATGGTCTATTTTAAGAATTGCTTTCTTTATATTTTTTCTCCTCTTCCTTTGGATCTAATGCTGTGTAACAAAGTCTTTCTTTAATATCTTTTACAATTTCTCTTTCAGCTGATGATGTAAATGAATATCCTAATTCATTTAATATTTTTGATAAATAGTCTGTACATGCCCTACCTGCTAAATCTATTCTAGAAATAGCATGAGGCATTTAATAACCTTCAAAAATTGGTACACAATGAGTAACTCCATCTCCTGAGTCAAGTACCAATCCTGTAGTTCTTCCAGATGAATAAAGTGACAAAACAGCTTGAATAGAAACATAAAAGGATGGAACATTAAATGTTTCAAACATTATCTAAATCATTCTTTCTCTATTAAATTTAGGATTCATTGGAGCTTCTGTCAATAAAATTGGTTAATCTTCAGGAGATACTCTTAATTCATTAAAAAAGGCATGATGCCAAATTCTTTCCATATCATCCCAATTATTTATTATACCATTATCAATAGGATATTTTAAGGATAAGACTCCCCTTTTAGCTTATGCTTCATCTCCAACATATACATCTTTGTTATCCATACTACACATAGCAACCTGTTATTTTGCCCTTCCAACAATAGCAGGAAAACAACATCTTGGAGCATCTTCACCTGCAATACCTGCTTTGCATTATCCAGAACCATTATCTATTATAACTGCTGGTAATTAATCTGACATTTTATTTTTATACTTATTAAATTGAATCAAATAGAATGTTGCTTCTTGTTTTCAAGTGAGTATACTAAATTTTTTCTGATTGCTTCTGATTTTTTTATAAATTTATGGTTATTATAAAAAATTAATTATAATAATAGCCATAAATTTTCTTAATATTAAATTTATATATTAAAATTTTTAAATTAACTACAAATCTTTTTAATTATAATAAGGATGATAATTAAATTTGTATCAGGAAGTGTATTTTAATAATTCTTATCTCATTAAAGAATAGAGAAGCTATAGAATTTAATCAAAGCTTAATTCATTAATAATTCTTTTAAATATTATTAAAAACTATGTCAATTTCTTATATTCACAACATCTAGAGTATAGAGGAAAAAAGTAGAATAATAAGAAAAAAAGGGAAATACAAATATAAAAGATAACAAGATTCATTATTAATTTAATATATAATGGATAATTCTATATGTTACAATCTATAATTTATTGTAATCACTCTTTGATTGTTGCCTTTTTAAGATTCTCAACAAATAGCTTATTATAATTGACTACTTTATTGGCTAAACTGTTCAAAAGGTCTTTTGGTGCATCTCCTTTTGGATCAAAAGATTATACCATTGTCACTAAGGTTTATCCATTCTCAACAGGTTTAAATCCAAAGAAACTTAGAATTATCTCTGCTCTAACATATTATTCTTTTATGGGAGCTTCAGGTACTTCAATGGATTTTGCTAAAAATATCTAAAATATAAATTTACAAACAATAAAAAATGTACCATCAGGCAAGGATGAGACTCTAGATAAAGTGACTATATCTCTTTATTATTGTAAAACTTAATTAGGTTTGGTTAAAATATATTGAATAGAAATATTATCATCAATCTTCTTAATGAGATTAATCTAATAATTATATGATTATTAATATACTTCTTAAGCTGTATGGTTATATTCTTAAAATCTAGTATAATCTCTAAGTACATCAACAGCTTTTTTTGGGTCTATTTCAGCTATAAGTTCCGATCTTGTGATCTTCCATCCTGTAGAGCCAGGTTTGGAATAGAAAACAACTCCATCTTGCTCAATTTCCTTTTCCCATTTTCCTTCCTCAATAGTTTAATATGCCAATTCAATAGCATTGGTTTACAATTCTTATAATTTAATCTTATGACTTACATTCTAACTCTGCTTGGTAATTTGCTTGCATGTTTGTTATATACTTAATTTATTGGAATGATAAACTAAGATTTACAGTTAAATAACCTCAAAATTATAGTATGTTCTATAAAGTAATTAAAACAGAATATTAGAAATTCCTATTAAATTAGTATAAAATTTTAATTTATTAAGTATTTGATTTAAATATAATTTTATTTAAACATAATCATTCCACATTTATGTTAAATGATAATAACCATATCCTAAAATTACATCATTTTATGCTGATTAAATATATTATATATACTGTAAATAAATACTTCAATTATAATTATAAAAACTAAATTGAGAGTGAATTGAATTTCAAAAAAACCTAATTTTTAAACAAAATTGTTTAAACATAAATTCGTTATATAGACGGTTTACTTTTCAGATAGATCAACATTATTTTAAGTTCCATCTGACTTAAAATGGTATTGTCAAATTTTAACAAAAAAATTATAATAGGATTTACTCAATTTTAATAAATGCAATTATATTCATATGAGATAATAATAAACTAAAAAAATAAGTTTTGAATAACTAATAATTAATTTATATATATAAAATTCATATTCCATCATCAATAACATCCTCCTCTTAGAAATCATCATCATTTTACTCTTATTATTTTCCATAAGGTTGCTTCTTATTTTATTATTATTTTTATTATTATTATTGACTACCTACTTGTTATTTCATATAATTCATAACTTTTTATATCTAAAAATAAGTAGAAATATTACTAATTCCTAATCTAAATAAGGATTGAGTACAATAGATTTCTTCTACATTTTCTAAATTTCTTCATAGGCCTTTTCATATTGACCTTGAGCATAATAGTATTCAATTAATTCAGCAAAAATATCTCCTTATCTTACTGCATATTCTATATTACTCTAACAATTATTATTAATATATACATCATTTAATAACTTATAATAGAGTTATATCATTTCTTATGGTGACTTCTATTTTGCTTAAATAAATTCAGATATCAATTTCAATTTCTATTATAATTGTTATGTTTTTTATTGGTTAGTTGATTTTTCTGAATATTTAATTGCTTCTTTCAATGCAGCACAAGCTTTATTATAATCTCTATATTCATCAATTTCGACTGAAGAACAGGCTTCAAAGAAATTTGCCAAATGATCAAATGCTTTGGCTTTGTTATAAAATTATATAATATGTTTCATAAGTTCAGGAGTTTTATGCCAATCACCAGTTTAAAGATAATTACCTGCTAGAATATATATTTCAGCCATTCTAGCATTATTTGCAAAAGCAATAATTTTTTCAACATCACCTAATTTACAAAGTGCCTTCATTGCTTTAACCCTTTCTCCCATCTATATATACATTTTAGAAGCTTATTCAAAATTGCCCATTTTTTTTGATTTTTCAGCAATAAGTAATTATACCTCTTTTTTTCTTTTATCATCAAGACCATCTAACATTTGTTTAACAAGATCATCAGTTATTTATAAACCTTAATTATCACAAGTCTCTAAGACTTTTTCAAATTATTTTTTATTAATCAAATCTTATAATGATCCTGGAGGTGGTGTTTTATCTTTTGATTAAATAGATTGTTATTATAGTTATTATTATTAATTGGCTAATTTTTATTACGATGGTGTTTCTTTCAATGAACCAGTATTAGTAAAGGTTAAGTCTACTGTTTCTTATTTTTTAAGTGAGATTTCTTAATTAATTTTTTTAACATAATCAGTCAATTTTTCTTTTTAAGCTAAATATAATGCTTTTTATAATTATCCTCCTCTCATATAAAGTAAAACTGCTTTATCAATGATTTTCTTTTATTCAAAATAGATGGCTGATTATATCATTATTAATTAAGGTGCTTACAATGATATTGCTGTCACATCTGAAATTAAATTGGCTTCCTTTGCCAATCTTATAGCTTCACTATAATATTAAGCTTTAGTATAAAATTAAATAGCCTCTGGTAAAATGTTTTTAGCTTCTAGATATTTAGCTAAGTAATAATGAGCTGCTGGATCATTCTTTTCATTACAAATCTCTTTGGCATATTTTAAATTATCTTAATGTAATGATAATCTAACAATTCCTAAAGCATCATTTGCTTCTAAGTAAAATTTCATTGCTTCTTCATATTTTTCCTCTGACTCTAAATGATTACCCCACCATTTATAAAGTACAGGGTCTTTCTTTTATAAGACATATCCTTCCAAATATTATAATTCATCAGCTTCATAAAACATCCTAGGTACTTCTTTTAATGCATTCCCAGATTTTTCATAATATTATACTGCTTTATCCCATTCTTTAGAAATTTCATATTGTTTGGCTAATTTGTAATAAGTTGATAATAGATTAATTCTATCATGTTTCTCTGCTATTTCTACTGCCTTTTCCCATTATCCTTATGCCTAATATAATTAATTAAGTAAGTCATATCTTTTACATTAATAATATAATTTTTCAGCTTCTGAGATCATATTTAATTGTATAGCTACCATAGCTAATTAAGCTTCAAATTATGGTTCTTTCTTTGTTTCTCTTATTGCTTTAGCACCCCTTGCAAATCTCATATTTCCTATACAGATTTCAGCAACATCCAACCTTCTAGTTTTAACACTCATCTAAGCCATTTTTTCCCATACAGTTGGATTTTGAATAGCTTTTACAGATTTATAGGCCTCATCCAAATTACCACAAGATAAATGATATGAGAAATTAATAACAGCTCTTTTAGTAGGTTCATCTGCTCTTTCTAAACCAGTAAAATCATTCATAAGGATATCTTAAATTCTGTATGATTGTTCTTTTCTCTAAACATTATTATCATTTTTTTTTTAGTTATCTTAATTTCTATTTGATTATTCTTTTATCTTAATAGCATTACTATCATTCTTAAGGTTATCTTAATTTGTGTTTTGATCTTTTGTTTAACCAATATTATTATCATTAACAATAATTTCTTTTATCTAAATAACATAAATGTAAGGAATACGAATAGACAAAACTCCCTCTTATTTTTCATCAAGTATATAACAATCTTATTCTTTAATACCTAATTATTGATTGAAGAAAAAAGTGAAAAACTTTTTAGCTCTAAAATCAGTTTATTCTTCTTCAACATCATTTTCACTATTTGTTTTGATTTTAGTGCAAATAGTAGTTACACCAAAAAATCTAGGATCTGAATGATCCCACATAATCTAAATAGCTTTTCTATATTTAGGTAATTCAAATGATTAAAAGTTATTGTTTTCTGAATTGTAAACAAAAAATAAATCATTTTGATTTCCATGATTATCTGCTATAATGGCAACATTGGTTCCATCACAATTAACAGCACATTATTTAATTGTACCTAAAGAACCTTTGTCATTTTCAAATTTGCAATTAAATCCTTAAAGTTATGCTTCCCTTCTACTAAAATCATATAATCTAAAATAATTATTATATGTCCATATAACCATAGTTTTATTGTTAAATTCATAATTTGCTATAGCTCCATCACTTTCTGAAAAATCAACAAAATATTTTTAAACTCCTTTAAAATTTGTTACTTCAAATTTATATTCATAAAATAATATAAGATTTTCTTAAAATAGTGCAGCTTTTACACATTTCTTATCAAAAGATGATTTTTATAAAATTTAAGAATTATCTAAATAAATTTATTAGTATATTACTTGTAAATTCACTAATTTCAATCTTATTTGCACTTTAAATCAAAAGATATTATTAAGTACAATCAATAGATTTAATAGGATATTTGCTATCCCATAAAAACATAGGCCAAACTCCTTTATCTTAATTTTATTAATCATTTTTAAAATAGATCAAAATTTTATTAAAATCTACTTATAAAATTCTTACAGTATCTTGTATTTTTCCATGAACTAATGTTTCTTAAACTATTTTAACAGAATCTGAAGATCTTGCAGCAATTAATCCACTATTTTTACCAATAACAATTTCATTAATAGGTTTATTATGATTAATAATTTTTAATGTTTTCCACTATTCACTTTCAACAGGAGATTCATCTGTTGATGCAAAGTTTTTCCAAAATAGTAATTTACCATCTTTAGTTCCTGCAATCAAATTCTTAGATTTCTTGCTATATTGAATACATGTAATTTTATCATTTAATATCTTATCTTTAGGATATAATTCTTAATATTCATGTAAAGTAATAACATAATTTTCATCAGCTTCTAACTAAAGCATTCTAATCATATTTTCATTTGATGAAATTGCTATTAAACATTAACCAATCCAAACCGATTATAATGATTCTGACTCTCCTGCTATTGATAATTTAACTTTTTTATCTGGCTATGTCTTTTCACTTGTACTTATTTTAAATTAAACTAAAAGTAAACCACTTGTGATTATAATGACTGAATTATATTTCTCATATATCATCAAACATTTAATACTACCTACAACTTTACAAACCTCTGAACAATGTTTACTATCATCAGCCAAACATACTAATCCTGACTTACCACCAAAAAAGAATAAATTTTAAGCTTTGATGATATTATTCAAATCAGCAAATATACAAATTGTTTATATACCTTCTTTTTGGTAAGTACACATTGGTGTTATTCCTCTCCATACTACTACCAGACCTGTTATATCTGCACTAACCATTCTAGATCCATTTGTGTTATATTGAATTAAATTAATTTCTTCTTTATGTACAGCTGATTCCTCCTTAGCTGTACGTGTATCCTCTGACCATAATGTTATTGTACCTAAATTATATTTTGTAAAATCTACCATTCTGCCATCCTATTGATAATTGTGGCTGAATAGGATGCCATACTATTGCAGTAGGTTTTTAATTATGAGTAAAATCATAATCTAATTTTTCCCCTTAATCATTATATAATATCACTCTTGATGTTGTACATATTGCTATAAATGGATTTATAGCACTGTTTGAAATAGAAATTGTTGTAATAGTTTCATTTTTTAATGTAATAGTATGCTCACTCAAAATTGACATTTTTAATATTAAAATTAAAAATTGATTTTTCATGCAAACATAACATTCAAATTCTTAACTTCTAAGAATTTATTAAATTATCCATTATTATATTTATCATAATCCATTGTCTTTAATATAGAAATGACTATAAAATTATACAACTATTTTATTTTATTTAGATACTTTTTTTTATTTAAAAAAAAAAAAATTCTACTAAATTATGTTATTTGAAAACTCTAATTTTTTTATTTATATAAATATAAGTTAAATTTATGAAATGAATTCAGAGTATAGATATAATTGTCTATTGATGATTATAATTATTTTAAATATTCAATTCAATTCGCTTATGAGATCTAATTAAAATATGTGACTGCCTAGTTATAGAGATTTGTATATTTAAGTATTTCTTCTTAAGTACGTTCTGGAGCATGAATAATACTTTTTATACACTCAGCAACAGCGATAAGATTACCAACTCTTGCCTATTCCTAGGCTATCTTTAATTTTTATATAATATCCTATATTTTATTTGTAAATCTCACATCTTATGGAAATATGTATTGCATCTCAAATGAAATGTGCTAAAAAACTAATTGCATTGGATCTTCTTGCTTCACTTAAGGAGGAGGTGAGGGCAACTATGTTTATTATGTAAATGGTATTGGTTACTATTAAATTGTATCGGAGTCTAAAATAAAGATTAGAAATACCGTGAATATATTAACAATTTTAGCCATTTTTACAATAATTTTAGGCATGGTATTTACAAGGAACAAAATATTAATAATTTAAGCTATACTTTAAAATATGGGAGGTTGAGGTTTATTTTGTGGTTATTCAATAACGGTAGCCATGGCTGATAATGCAGAAGCAGGTAATGGATCTGATAAAGAATAAGATATTATTGAATACCATTAATTTATCTTTATTCTTAAGTTCCATGAGCAAATTAACATTTGTTACCAATGGCACATTATTTAGTAGCTTTATATTAATATGTAGTTTTTACCTTAGTAATGACGACATAGCATAGTTTTATATTTGGCATTAGGCACATTTTATTGTTACAATTGACTACCCCCAAATTAATATGACATTTATATTATAATATAAATTATCGTTTTAATATGCATATAATATTGATGATCTTAACAATTTTAGGATAGTGCAAACTAAGCACTAAACCACATTAGAATCATTTTGAGAATATATTCTATTATGATGATGAATATTACAATGTAATAAAAAATAAAAGAATTAGAATCATTTGTATGTATCTAAAGTTTATTGGAATGCCAATTTCAATAAGCGTTTAAAAGATGTAGACCCAAGATATTTATATTACAAAGATGGAGACATCAAAAGATATACAAAATATGATAAAATAGGATAAGGAGCCTTTTCTTAAGTTTTCCTTGGACTTCGAGATGATGGTGAGATAGTAGTGATGAAAGAACTAAAACCTATGAAATGGTAAGCAATTAACAGAGAAATATAAGTATTGAAAGCTATAAAAGGAACAACAAATACATTATAATTGATTGATGCTATTAGAAATTAAAATAAGAAACAGAATGCCACTTTTATATATTAATATTTGAGTAGTGTAAATTTACTTCATTTATTTGGAAAACTAGAATTACCAAAGATAAAATTATACATGTACTAATTACTAAAAGTATTTACAATACTTAAAAGGCTCTTAATTAAGTACATAGTAAAGGAGTAATGCATAGAGATGTCAAAATGGCTAACATTATAATAAAAGATGATGATACACTCTATCTAATTGATTGGGGTTTAGGAGAGTTCTACCATCCAAAAAAGAGATATAATACAAGAGTAGGAACTCGTTATTACAAAGCTCCTGAATTATTAGTCAATAATAAATAATATGATTACAGTGTTGATATGTGGGCCTTTGGTTGTACATTAGCAAGCATGATTTTTCAAAAATAACCCTTATTCAAAGGCAAAGATGTTTATGATTAGTTAGATAAAATTGTTACAGTTTTGGGTACTGAAGATCTCCTTAAATATTTGGAAAAATATGATCTCATCTATCCTGATCCACCTATGTAAAGATTATATATTTATTTTTATCAGTCATTCATAAAAACCTTTTACAATTTATATAGATCCAGAGAATGCTCATTTAGTTACAAAAGAAGGTTTGGATCTAATAAGTAAATTGTTAGTTTATGATCATAAATTAAGACTTACAGCAGAAGAGGCTATGGCACATTCTTTTTTTGATGGCTTTAGAATATGAATTATTTAAATAAAATGTAAAAAATTATTATTCCTCTTTTAACTTTGAATAATGGCAATAAAATTCCATAAATAGGTTATGGTACTTATTAATGTAAAGGAAATGAATTAGTGGATGGAATCAAATATGCTTTATAAATGTAATCATATTAATAAATTATTATTCTTAGAGGATATACTCACATAGATTCTGCTTCTTGTTATAGAAATGGTAAGGATATTAGAGTTCCTAAAAGAGAAGACATTTTCATCACTTCTAAGATTGCCCCATAAGAACAAGGATATGAGAATACTATTAAAGCTTGCAAAAAGATCTTATAAGATTTAGATACAACATACCTTGATTTATTATTAATTCATTGGCCAGGTTCTTCAGGTAATAAACCTAATAGTCCTGAAAATGCCACTGTTAGACTTTAAACTTATAAAGCTTTAGAGTAATTATTTTAAGAAGGATTGATTAAAAATATAGGAGTCAGCAATTTCTTAAAACATCATCTTGAACATCTTATGTAACATTGTAAAATTAAACCTGTTATCAATTAAATAGAAGTACATCCCTTATGTTGGGATTAAGCTACTGTTTAATATTGTTAATAACAAGGTAATATTTAGTAATATATAATTAGGCATTTTAATAGAAGCCTATTCTCCTATTGCTAGAAATGATCCAAAATTAATATAGAATGAAAAAATGATTGAGCTTTCAAAGAAATACAATAAAAGTGTTGCATAAATAAGTTTAAGATGGGCTGTATAAAAAGGATTCATTATTTTACCAAAATCAAAGACTCCAAAATATATCAAAGAAAATATTGAAATATTTGATTTTGAAATTTGTGAAAATGATATGAATGTTATTGACAATCTTAATCAAAATTATCATACTTGTTGGGATCCAAGTACAGTTATTTATTGAGTTATTATTTATTTCTTAAAAAAATAGAGTGATATTGTATAGATTATGTTTATTTTAGTCATATTTTTTAAAAATATGTATGAAAAAGAACTCAATTCTTGAATAACGAATAGTATTAATAATTAAATTAAATGGTGAGACGTGTGATTGTGTTATTACTATTAGGAATAGTACTTGGATTACAACCATATGAAGCTGATTTCTTGATGTTTGATTAAGATGGGGATAAAGTCCTTAAATATGATGAATTAAGAGCACAATTTCCATCTTAGAACCCATATAATACAGCTGATTTTGTTGCTTAATTCTTTCTAGATTATGATTCAAATGGAGGTATATTATAATAATCATATTGTTATTTAGATAAAGTAATTGAATTCAAGGAATATTCAACCAAAAGAGAATAATAAAAATTAGAATTAGAATAATAATAGCAATCAATAAGTTCTATGTATCATGACGATTTATGATTTTTAAACAGTATTATAGTTTATGCATACACTTTACAATCACTCTCTATTTTCATTTAATCATTTCACTTTTAGTATTTTTACTTATATTATTATTTTTATATATATCATCTAATAATCAAGTTCAATGAAATTTACAAAATAATATATATCTCAATACAATATTAAAAATTTTAAATGATCTTAATGAAAATATTTTTCTTATTAGTCTTTAAGCTTAATCTTTTTTCTAGTTTATTAAAAATGAATTTATCAAATGCCATAAAGTAAAATATATCCTATTGCCAATAATCATGTTAAAACTCTATAGAAAAATCTGGAAATTGTTATCTTGTTATTTAATATGATGTTAAATATAATTTATAATTGAAAATAACTGAGAATGTAATCTATTATAATTAAATTAATTTTTTACAATACCCTATCCTCTTTGGATATTTTTAAACTAATTCCAATTTTTATGAAATTTAACAAATACTACAATTTAGCAGTAATAATAATTTTTTTAGTTTAGCCTTCCCAAATTAATTATTTTTAACTTTCTAAATTTGTTTCTAATTATGATAAATAGGTATAAGTTCATATGGAAAATATAGTAATACAGTAATCATTCCATCTTAATTTGCTGTATTGTATCATCATCAAATACCATAAAGGAAAAGTGTAATTAATTTCCATCAAATTTATACTAATATTTCTTATAATAGATCATAATATATTTTGCAATTCTAAAAATTTCTATAGCCTGATTTATAGCAATTAATTAATCAGCCTCTTCATTTGTAATAATAAAAACATCATATTAAGGGGCATTTAGTTATCATTTCTTTAAAAAAACTGATATATAATTCTTTGACTTTGACATCAATGTGTAAATTTTCTAAAAGTGATTTTAGAAATAAATAAATTGGTTTAGTAATATTAGTGAAATTAATTTAATTTTTATTAGTGATTGTAAATACTGCAATGGATTCATCAGTATTAGGATAATGAAAGTGTAATTTGGATGTAAATTATGCTTAAACATAAACTAAGAAAAGTATTAACATTAATTATTTTATATACATAATATTATCATGTTTAAGTAAAATTAAGAATATTATAAACTAAGTAAATCTACAATTTTTTTGATTAGTATTTTATTTAAAATGAGTATATATTTTTAAAACAATTTTATTATGAAAATATGTAAATTTATGTAAGGGGTTGCACATCTATATAAAATAAATGGATAATTTTTTAATTGTTATTCTAATTTAGATCTTTATAACTTAGTACAAGATTAAGGAGATAAAAATAAATCATTTATATACTCTAACATCTTTCTGAATTAATAAAATTATAAAGATTTTTATGTTTAACATTACCCTTAGCTTTTCTTAATTTGGTATTTAAAAGACTCACTTTTAATTATATGATTGTTAAAATGAGAGTCTAAAAACAAAACAATTGTAAAGAGATAAATAACCAATTCATCTTGTCACAACAAAAATTAGATAGTTGTTATAGTTCACTTAAACAATTTCTGTGATTCCTAGAACTCTTACTCAGCCAAATGCAGGTATTAAATGAGATAAATGTAGCTGTATACAATGATGGATTAGATAATGAAAATTATGATTTAATTATAAGATTGGATGATATAATAATAAATGAAAAGACAGGCAATTAATATATTGCTAAAGAATTGTTAGGTGTTGGTACTTTTGGAAGTGTTTATAGATGTGTGAAGAATAATTCAAATTTTGCTATCAAAATAATAAAAAATATTAATGCATACAATATATAAGCCATGAAAGAAATTAAATTGATTAGATTCCTTAATAAAAAATAAGAGCATTAATACATAATTAAATTGATTGATTATTTTCTTTTTAAAAATCACGTTTGCATAGTTTTTCCATTATTAGGATTCAATTTAGAAGAATTATTACAAGAAACTAAATATTAGGGTCTTTCATTAAATATGATCAAAAATATTTTAAAATAATTAATATCAGGATTAGAATTCTTACATTCATTAAATTGGGTTCATTGTGATATAAAACCAGAAAACATTTTATTCACTGAGTAACTTTTAATTATTATTATAGTAATACAGCTAAATAAATTTAGATAATTGATTTTGGATCTGCATCTGAATTAAATGTTAATTTATATTATTACATATAAAGTTTGTATTATAGAGCACCTGAGGTATATGTCTAATTATATTAATTATTTAGATTATTCTAGGTTATAAAAAGACTTGTGCTATAGATATGTGGTCAGTAGGATGTGTTGCAGCCTAGTTATATCTAGGATATCCTTTATTTTAAGGAACATCATCTTTTGATCAATTATCAAAAATTCTTGGATTAATTTCTATGTATTTTATAATTTATCACTAAAATTAGTACCAATTAAGAACTAATCTAAAATAGTCCAAAATTTAATGATTATTTTATTAAGGAGAACTAAAATTATGTACTTAAACATTTGAAAAAATATGAGAATGAATAAACATTAAATCTACATGATCCTGGAATATAAAATATAACTAATATTTAAGAGTTGTATTTGGAATTCAATAAATCAAGTTTAAGAACAATCCAAGGTTCAAATTGGTAAGAAACTTATAATTAGAGATGGCCACTATGGAAGACTTCGTAGATTTACTAAAGAAGTTACTAGAATTTGATCCAGTTTTACGAATCACAGCTAGCCAATGTTTGCAACATCCGTTTTTAAGAGACTTTTAATTTAATATTAATGACATTCTAAAGTAGGACCTCTAATATCAATGATAAATAGATAAACTACAATATGTTGTGTGACAATATATATATATATATATAAATGGGTGTCATTCAATTTCATCTAGTAATTCCTGAATAGATTTAGAATTTTCAAGAATTGGCTAGTCAATTAACACGAAAGGGTTTTTGCAAAACTACCTTCCCTTACTTACTTTTTTAATTGTTTCAATCTGTTCTAAAGTAGCTGGAGCAGAAGCAGCTTTCCATATTAAATTTAAAGGATCATTGAATTCTATATTTTTTTATGGCAACCCTATTATCTTTCTCTTAATAGGTATAGGCTGCAGAACATCACTTTTAATATTAATCTGCATTTTAATTTTATTAATATAATTAATAAATGTAGGCATATAGTTAAAAACATGAAATTTTAAATATTTGTATATATAAATCCACTTCTTCATATTCATAAAATCTATAACTTTAATATAAATATAATAAGGAAATTTAGATATTTAGAAAATTCTAAGAATTATATTTAGAGGATAAAATTATTTGATTGATATAAGTAAATCAATATTAATAACAAAATGAAATAATTACTCAAATTATTTTACATCCTTCTTAATCGATGGTTGCTTTAAATGTTTTGTAATTTTGTAGTTTTAATTTTAAAAAATCAGATTATAATTCATCCTTTGGGAATGCAATACAAAATCCTCCATCTCCAGCCCCAGTCATTTTAGCTGGAATATTTTCAGTTTTACATATTCTCTATACTTAATCAAATTATATACAATTATATCATTTATTTTATCAGTGCAAATACCTAATCTATTCAAAAGATCATGATTTTCATATATTAATTCTTTCACAAGACCTTCTTTAATTATTTATTCAGTTACTTCTGAAATTCTATTTAAAATTTATTTTCCATCTTTTTACTCAATACAATTTTTGACTTTTGTAATTGATCCTTCAGTACCTTTTTATTTTCTATCTCCAGAATCAATTAATAATATATTTTGAATAGGAATATTAACTTACTAAATTGGTTTTCCTATCTAAAATATGCATATACCACCATGATGGGTAACTTATACATCTAATCCACTTCCTCTCTTACCATGAAATATATTCTCAATTTCAATTGCTTTTTCAATAGATGCATTTGTAACTTTAGATAATGCAACAGCAAAAGATGCTGATGATCCTAATCCAGAACTAATTGGTACTTCAGATTCTACTTCTATAATAGATGGTTTGATTTTTAAAATATGAGCAATTTATGCTAATTAAGAATTTGTATTAATTTAATTTAGATCTAAGACTTCATGCCAATCTTATCCCCATCTAATCTCTATTGAATTAGTTTTGTTTGAGTATATTTTTAATTTAGTGTATTTATTGATAGCTGCACATAATGCTTTATGACCATACACAACAGAATGTTCACCTGAAATGATTATCTTAGCAGGTGCTCTTACAAACATAATTAAAATGGAATATTTAGAAATTATTGAAACAATAATTCCTTATGTTATAAACCAAATTTTGATAGGAGTTGAAGATAAGATTGTTTAGAAGTTAGAAATTGACTTAAGTGCCACTTATTCATTAGATCTAGCTTTTAAAATGTTAAAGCATGTTAATTTTGATCCATCATTCTTAAACTATTTTGAATCAGAAGATGCTGAACCTAAAAATGTTTCAAAAGAACGACATCGAGCATATAATCTCAAATATATATAACCTCCTAAGGGTTAAATAACTCCTAGAGTGGAAGAACCTCCAAAACATATTTTTATGATGCCCACTCAATTATGGGAGGATTATGAACCTTAATTGATAAGATAAAAGACTAAAGAATATATTGAAGAATATCCTGATGAAAGAAGAATTATGGAATAAAAGTGTCTAGAAAAGCAATACAAAGAATAAAAATTGAGACAATAATCAAGAGAAAAGAGATAAGTTAAAGAGTTGCATAATCAACTGATTATGAAGATTGGTTCTAAAGAATATACTTATGATTATAATTGTAATCCACTTGCTAGATCCAATAATTAAGTAAAGAAGGATGTTATTACTACCTTACCATATTAAATTCCATTAACTGATAATAATTCAATAATTTCTTAACCCAAGTTAATAGAATAAGTTAAATAAAAAAGAAGATAAGTTGAAAATATTGAAACCATATTAGAATTTGAAGAAGAATAAGTATAAGAGATTAAATTATAACCTGGAGTTAGATTGAGTCTAAAACCTATATAAATATAAGAATAATCTATAAGATTGTAATCTTAAAGATCTAATTAGTATGATACAAGGTCAGTATCTTAAAAAATACCTAAAAAGTACAAAAATATAGTTAAGTTAAACAATATAAATTTGGTAGGTTATTTATAATAATTGGAATGTGATAGTTATATTAAATTTGCATCAAATGATACAAATTAAACTTAACAAATAACACCAACAAATTAAAGTTTTATTGATTAAGAATCAATTAAACAAGACTTACTAAGATTACCAAAATTGAGATCCCACTCTATAAATCCTAAAACTAAAAGAAAAAGTAGATTTTATCCTACTTATTCAATTGTGACTTATAGAGATTGATTATATAAAATATATATATATATAAATTTCTAGAAATAAAGAATCAGAAATTTTAAGTATGAATATTTGTATATATATATAAATATACTATAATGTTCATAAATAATTTATTAAACAGCAAATTAAATATTTTAAATGGGTTGGTGGAATGGAAACAATGATGAAGATGATGCAAATAAAAATTTTAGCACAAATGTTAATTCAACATTTAAATCATCAACAACAACAAGATAATGCAGACCTGATCCTTAAGATTAAAATTTTATGATCTGTAAAAATATAGTAAAGGAAAGTTCAACTATTAATGGATAGAGGAATGATGAAACAAAAGAATATGAAGAAAGAATTCCTATATCTTAAAATTATGCAAGAAGAAATTAAAATTACAATTAGAATAATCCAGAATTTGATTTTAATTAAATGGATGAAGAAATTGGATAAATGTTTGAAAATTTTACAAATAACTTCTTTAGAAATTTTCCATCTGTTGTATTTGGTCCAATGAGAGTAGATTTTTAAAATCCAAATTATGAAACAAGAACAAATAATAATTATACTAATCAACAAAGACCATAATAACAATAGTCATATTAATCATAACCAAAAATTTAAAAGAAGAAGGATGACATTTATGATTGTTGAGTTTTACATATTATGTTTATTATTATTAAAATCAAAAGAAGATTGTAATTAATTTAAATAATTTAATTAAAATCTTTTAATCATGGGAGTAGGTAAACCCAGAGGTATGAGAGCAGGAAGAAAGCTCAAAGATCACAGAAGAGTTAATAGATGGGCTGATAAAGAATATAATAAAGCTATGATTGGATCAAGATATAAGAATCCATTCATGGGAGCATCACATGCTAAAGGTTTGGTTGTTGAAAAAATTGGAGTGTAAATATACTTTTATAATGTTCATCTAGTGAATCTAAATAACCAAACTCTGCTGTCAGAAAGTGTGTTAGAGTATTATTGAAAAAGAATGGTAAAAAAATATCAGCTTTCGTTCCCAAGGATGGTTGTTTAAACTTTTTAAATGAAAATGATGAAGTCACAGTAGCTGGATTCGGAAGAAAGGGACATGCAGTCGGTGATATTCCAGGGGTCAGATTTAAGATTATTGCAGTTAAAGGAAAGTCACTTTTGGCTTTATGGCTTGGAAAAGTAGAAAAATGAGCAACTTATGTTCCTTTTTGTCAGTATATTAAGAATATTTAATAAATTTTAATATATTGGTTTTATAATCAATTAAACTTCCTTTTCATTTTTTCTATTTTACTTAACTTTCCTTTTCTTTATTTTAATCTTATATATTTAAAATAATTATTGATATATGAATAATTAATTTCAATTTCTATTTTTACCAATTCTTTAATCTTAAGGTAATATCTTGATTATTTATTTTATAATGGATTAATCAATTGTGAAACTTAATACAGAATGTGATGATATTCAATAGTCATTCCTTTCATCTCCAAGTGAGTACTTCTCAAATCAAAAAGATGACTTAATTGAAAAATGTTAATACCCTTATAAATTATTTTGTGAAACCAATCCCAGAGATCAAATTGCTTAAAAGATTGTTAATTTTCAATAAGAAAAACAACAACTGTAATCGATCCAACTTATATAGTCTCTATTTGATAGAGAAATTAGAATAGTATTTCATTAAAGATATTACAACCTTACTTGAATATGTTGAACAATTAGAATAATCATACAATACTTTATACAACGGAGGATTCAAAATTATTAATGAAAAACTACTAACATTCTTTGATTATGAGAAAGTTTAAAATCTAAATGAAATTATTAATCTCCTAGAGTATAGATGGAATCTACCATAAATTAAAGAAGCAGGAAAACATTTTGAAAAGGTTTTAGGATTATCTAGTTTGAAATGCATGTTAGAAGAAAATGTTCGTGATCAAACAATGGTACAGTTCTTTTTATAAAATTAAATACATAAACCACCAGTTGAGTATCTATTTTTAAGGAGCAAAGAAGTTGATAAATTGAATGAATAAGATGGGATATACTTTGGAGAAGTATTATAATAAATGAAACATGGATTTGGAGTTTGTATAAGAGATTAAGCAATATGGTAAGGTTATTGGAAACACAATCATATAATTTGGGGTTAGTACACATTTGAGGAAAATGGATAGAAAAAGATAATGTAAGGATGTTTTAAAGATGATATGCTAGAAGGAGAAGGGAAATGTATTGCATTTAATGGAGATACAGTTTAAGGTTAATTTAGAAGAAGTAGAATCTAAGGAAGAGGTACTTATAGATTTAGCTATGGAAATATGTAAATAAGAAATACATCTATTTAGTTATGAAGGAGATCTAAAAAATAATACTATTGATGGATAAGGTTCAATGAAATTTGCAAATGGTGATTAATATGAAGGAGATTGGAGAAATCATTCCATTTATGGAAAAGGGAAGTACACTTATAATAATGGGGATATTTATGAAGGAGATTTTGTTAATGGAGATAAAGAAGGAAAAGGAATTCTAAGATATGAAAATGGAAATTTTTATTAAGGAGAATTCAAAAATAACATTATACATGGATATGGTGAATTTACATTTGCAAATGGTGATAAGTATACTTATAATTTATATAAGATATAAAGGAGAATTCAAAAATGGACAAAGAGATGGTAAGGGTAAGTATGAATAAATTAATGGAGAATTTTATGAAGGTTCATTTATTAATGAAAAAAGAGAAGGGTTCGGAATTTAAAAATATTCTAATGGAGATATCTATGAAGGATAGTTTAGAAACGATAAAAGAGAAGGACAAGGAAGATATAAGTTTGCTAATGGAAATGTGTATTAATCTAATTAAATTTTTAGTTATGTTGGAGATTTTGTTAATGATAAAATTGAAGGTAACGGAAAAAAGAAATTTGCTAATGGAGATTGTTATTAAGGGGAATGGAGTAATCAGCTTTTCAATGGTAAAGGTTAATATATGTTTGCAAATGGTAATTCATATATTGGCAGTTTTGTCAATAATAAAAGGGAAGGACATGGAGTTTATAAATTTGCTAATGGGAATATATATGAAGGAGAGTACTAAAATGATAAAAGAGATGGTAAAGGTGTTTTTATATATGCTGATGGTAATAGAGAAGTTGGAGAATATATTGAAGGTAAGCCATCTGGAGAACATTAAGTTTATAAAGGAAGATAAAGTAGTCCATTCAAAATTAATAATTATAATAGTGGTAAACTAGATTCTACATTTATTACAAGTAGATTTTGATAAAAGTTATATTAATTTATAGTTTATTAAGATTATTTTAATACTATTTATAAATAGAATTAATTATTCATAGTAAAAAATCAAACTCTTTTGTCAAAATTGAAGCTTTAATTAATATTAGCTTTTGTAGTATTACTATTAGCTTTTTTAGATTTTTAACCTCCTCCACTATGATCTCTTGATCCTTTTCTACTATTTATTTTTAACCAAAGTTAATATGGCATTGATTAAGGTTTTGTGCTGGCTGGCATAGAAAGATCCTAAATTTTTAAATTAGAATATTATACTCCATCTATATGTAATGATCTTTTTTTACAATCAATATTAGTAGTATCCACTAAATTAATTGGTTTATTTTCCTTTTTTTTATCCTAAACATAAGAGGTATCAAAATTTTAATAAGAACACTTTTGATTTTTAGTTGTCTTACTATTTTATGGTATTTTAGGTTATGAATTACCCCTAAGAGCAGTTGGAGTACAATTTTTATTATTGTCTTGTTAAGAATAATTAAGGGCAAGATTTTAATTTTAATAATTTGTATTCAGTTGGGTTTCTATAATTAATAAGATATAATTATACTTAAATACTATAGTAATATGTTTTTATGTGCTGGAGATACAGTGGTTGTATTAGATGATCTCTTAGAAGTGGCCAAATATGTAGTTTTATTTAGAGTATCATTTAACTATATATCAGTTGTCATCTTTTTATTATTAGTCTGTTAAAATGATTAAGACTTATTTCTTTCTATGAGGAATGATTAATCCTTATTGTATTATTTTGAATATTATACTTCAATTGATAATGATGAAGTTTAATAGTTTTTAGATCCATTATAGATAGATTTAGCATCTTCAGCAGTAGGAATAGAAAGTCCTCTAGTTTGAGTATGGGATTTTTTATTTGGTTAACATGAGCCAGATCTATTGTGTGTAAGAGTTTTCATCATTGAACTATCAAAAAGAGAACTGATAGGTGCTAAAAATAAATATAAAGTCTACGCTTTTAAGGACGAGTTGCAGGTTCTAATAATTTTTCATTAAAATTTATTGAATNATAAAAGAGATGGTAAAGGTGTTTTTATATATGCTGATGGTAATAGAGAAGTTGGAGAATATATTGAAGGTAAGCCATCTGGAGAACATTAAGTTTATAAAGGAAGATAAAGTAGTCCATTCAAAATTAATAATTATAATAGTGGTAAACTAGATTCTACATTTATTACAAGTAGATTTTGATAAAAGTTATATTAATTTATAGTTTATTAAGATTATTTTAATACTATTTATAAATAGAATTAATTATTCATAGTAAAAAATCAAACTCTTTTGTCAAAATTGAAGCTTTAATTAATATTAGCTTTTGTAGTATTACTATTAGCTTTTTTAGATTTTTAACCTCCTCCACTATGATCTCTTGATCCTTTTCTACTATTTATTTTTAACCAAAGTTAATATGGCATTGATTAAGGTTTTGTGCTGGCTGGCATAGAAAGATCCTAAATTTTTAAATTAGAATATTATACTCCATCTATATGTAATGATCTTTTTTTACAATCAATATTAGTAGTATCCACTAAATTAATTGGTTTATTTTCCTTTTTTTTATCCTAAACATAAGAGGTATCAAAATTTTAATAAGAACACTTTTGATTTTTAGTTGTCTTACTATTTTATGGTATTTTAGGTTATGAATTACCCCTAAGAGCAGTTGGAGTACAATTTTTATTATTGTCTTGTTAAGAATAATTAAGGGCAAGATTTTAATTTTAATAATTTGTATTCAGTTGGGTTTCTATAATTAATAAGATATAATTATACTTAAATACTATAGTAATATGTTTTTATGTGCTGGAGATACAGTGGTTGTATTAGATGATCTCTTAGAAGTGGCCAAATATGTAGTTTTATTTAGAGTATCATTTAACTATATATCAGTTGTCATCTTTTTATTATTAGTCTGTTAAAATGATTAAGACTTATTTCTTTCTATGAGGAATGATTAATCCTTATTGTATTATTTTGAATATTATACTTCAATTGATAATGATGAAGTTTAATAGTTTTTAGATCCATTATAGATAGATTTAGCATCTTCAGCAGTAGGAATAGAAAGTCCTCTAGTTTGAGTATGGGATTTTTTATTTGGTTAACATGAGCCAGATCTATTGTGTGTAAGAGTTTTCATCATTGAACTATCAAAAAGAGAACTGATAGGTGCTAAAAATAAATATAAAGTCTACGCTTTTAAGGACGAGTTGCAGGTTCTAATAATTTTTCATTAAAATTTATTGAATTAATATCGGCAACTGATTATCCACCATTCATGAGATGTTTCTTTAAAATAAGAAAATAAGCTGTAGTTAAATTATTGTGTTTGTTAGCATCTAGACATTTCTTTATATAATCTGAACTAAATCCTTTTGTTGCTAATTAATCAACAATTGCATCATCAATAGGAATTCTGCTATATCCAATAATAATTCCTTAAGGAATAGACTAAACTCTCTTATATAGCTTAAACCAAGGATGTTCTTTTATTTATTATAGATTAAAACGTTTTGAAGGATCTGTGTTTAGTAATCCTTTAAGAAATTATTAACCATCTTATGATACATGAGAAGGTATTGTATATTAACCACCTAGTATTTTCTTATATAATTCACTAGTGTGCTTATCTTCAAACGGTAATTATCCACAAATAGTAGCAAATAAAATAACACCACATGACCATATGTCAACTAAAATACTTTAGTATCTATGACCAGCTATCATTTCTGGAGCAGCATAACAAGGACTTCCACAAGCTGTTTTTAGCAACTCACCTTATTTATAAGTGTTTGATAGTCCAAAATCTACTATCTTAATTTAATTCTAATGATCTAATAGTAAATTTTCTGGTTTCAAATCTCTATGAACTATATTCAATTTGTGAATATATTCTATGCCTGATATTAGTTCTTAGAATATGCGACAAGCTTCTATTTCATTTAATCTAAGAAATTATCTTTGACTATTTACTTTTCATTCTTTACAATATAATCAAAGAGTTCACCATTATCACAAAATTCCATAACTAAAAAGATGTGTTTCTTTGTTTCTATAATCTACTTTAAATATTAATATTACTTCATATAATTAAATTACATGTCTATGTCGAATCAATTTTAAAATATGTATTTCCCTTGAAACTCTTTCAACATCTGCAACCTCTATTATTCGTTCCTTTTCCAAAATCTTTATGGCTACCTTTTCTCCAGTGATTTGATGCAAACCCAATTTAACTAAACCAAATGTGCCAACTCCAAGAGTTTTAACTCAAATTAAAATTACTACAAACCTAATTAATAATCTCCTATAATTCGTGGCTTTGAAGTATCCTTATTATTTTAATAAGCATTCTCTTTGTCTGAGTTCTTCTTTTATAACATAAACAATATCGTTAAATTATTAATATTTAGAACTTATTATATATAAATATTTCAAAAGCTTTTAATCTAAATGCATCAAACAATAATATCAACTCCAATATTTTATATACAACCAAACAACAATGAAAGGGTTATTATGTTCAATAAAGATTTCATTAATCAAAAACTAATTAACAAATTCATAAATCTAAATAATATTTAAGATTAGATGTATTAAATTCAATGTCTTCCAACTTATCTATTTGTATTGAATCTTACTATGATTCCTACTATAAGTCATACTAATATATAATCAACATTAAATTTATTTATTACTAATTAAAATTTTGTAATCAATAAAGAAATACCATTTTCTATCTAAATTCTTATACGTTTACTATTTTTTATTTAGAATAAATTAATTCTTATTATTTTTTCTATTAAGACTTCATATCATTATAAATCTTGTTAAGTTCTTTATTTAAAGCATAAAGGATGATCTTAATAAAAATCATTATTAGATATACTAATCTAATTTTAGTTTAATAATAAAATTAAATAGAAATACATAATTGAATATATATATCTATTATGAGAATTTGCATAATATGAATCTTAAGTTTTTATTTATAATTCTCATTTAATTGTTTATTCATTATTAATAATCTTTAAATTCATTAAATAATAATATTTCTGTCTAAATATCCTATAAAAAAAGTATGATACTAAGGATATGTTTTAATATTGTGAATAAATAATATTCAAATATCATTATTTTTATATACAAATAAAGTATAATTGGATAAATTTTAAACAACAAAATCGAGACCTAAAGAGTTAATATAAAATTGATGAGTTAACTATTTTAATTTTAAATTTTAAATATTTCCAATGCCTCATTATCCTGAAGAAATTGAATATTCTGATAAGTACTTTGATGACTACTATGAATACAGACATGTCATTCTTCCTAAACACATTTTCAAAAAAATTACAAAAGGTACAATTTGAATTTGAATATGGTAGGTAAATTATTAAATGAAATGGAATGGAGAGCCTTAGGAGTATAATAATCAAGAGGATGGTCTCACTATGAAACCCATAGACCTGAACCTCATATACTTTTATTTAGAAGAGCAAAAAATACAGATCCAAATACTGGATTGCCTCCTCCAGGATTTAGCGCTCCTTATTGAATATACATTAGTTATATCATTAGATAAATTGTATATATTTATATTTAAATCACAACAATGGCATTTTAGGATCATATAACTTTGCATACAAATCAATTCCACCTATAATATTATAAATATTTGGTATTTTATCCTTTAAAAATTCACAAGCCAACCTAGAATTATTACCTCTTCTGCACATTATATATATATCTTTATCCTTATTCTCCTCAATTTAAAATTATTCAATTTATTGATATGGATGATTTTTGAATCCATCCAATTTAATAATGTTATACTATTAACTTGGTCTGACATCTAATAAAACTACTTTTTCATTTCTTTATATCTATAGAAAATCCTTCCACTCAATCTCTTTATATCCTCCTCTAAAAGGAACAGAAGAACTACAAATAGTCTATGCAAAGGAAGCATAATCATATTCATTTATTTTTATTTATTTCTAACATGCAATACAATCCCTAAATATTAAATTATATAAATACTTCTATTATCCTCTGAGTTTAACTACTTTATAGACATCTCTTAATCCATCAATCAATATCATTTTTTATGACAAACTTTACTGTCCAATAATTATTTTAATTGCTTATAATGCTTCTATGAGTCCAATCAACCCAGGCATAACTCCAAATACTCCTGCTTCATTACAATTCTATACAGTCTTAGGACATTATGGAAATAAACATCTATAACAGGGACCCTACATTCCATAAACTGTAATCTATCCTTCCCAACCAACAGATGACCCTGAAACCAAAGGTTTATTTAAGTAAATTGCTGTATCATTAATTAAATATCTTGTAGCAGGATTATCAGTTGCATCTAAAATTACATCATAATTTTAAAATATATCAATTGCATTTTATGATGATAAATGATGCTTATAAGTAATAACATTTACTAAAGGATTAAACTAATTAATTTATTTTTTTGCAGATTCACACTATGATATTTGTTAAAATATACCTTATTCATTCCTTATCTATCATTATTATGAATAATTTAACGATGTAAATTAGAAACATCTACACTATCACCATCAACTAATCCTATTGTTCCAACTCCTGCTCCAGCTAAGTAATATATTGCAGGTGCTCCTATGCCTCCAGCACCTACAATTAATACCTTTGCTTGATGAATCTACTTCTATCCAGTCAATCCTATTTCAGATAAAATCATTTATCTTTTATATCTGTTGATGTGTTCATATCCGAAATCATTATCAATTTGATTCAACTTGCCTTATACAAAATCCTCTTCCTATTAAAACTCGATATTGTTTAATTTTAGAAGACCTTACAAATATTCAATATATTCTTTCATAATTTTTATTTATATAAATCAATTTTTCATATAAGGTTGGATAAAATTTAAAAAATTGCTTTTTTAATCAATTTATAAGATTTCTCCATATTATCTCTCAGCTTGTTTCATTAAACCTGTTGAAAAGTATGCCTAACCTATTCATAAAATAAATTGAATACATAAGTAGGATTTTGCTTCAATATTGTTTTTGTCAAATTTAAGTACCTATTATAAATATTTAATTGCCAAATCGTGCTCACCTTTCCTTAACAATATAAGACCTTAAATATAAATTAAATTTACCTGCTTTTATCCATCCATTAGAATTCTAAGGTCTTAATTTCAAATATTTTTAAATACAATATAGAGCATCTTTATAATTTTACAAACCGATTACACTCATCACTAAATTAAATTTTACTTACTTGATATATACCAAATCTAGGGGTTTAATCTATTCTCTTATATGCTTCCTAATGGTCTTAAGGTGTTAATAGCTTCATGATATTTCTTTTAAAGTTATTAACAGTAAGCTATGATAAGAATTTATATAAACCTAACCAAATTACTGATTCCTAATCTTGCTTCTATTATGACAAAGTTATAAATATGTTTTATGCCTTTTCATGGTCTCCCAAAATTAAATTTTCAATTCCTAATTATTTAATACTAGATTATACCATCATTAACTGATATATCTCTTTTGAAATCAATTTGAGTATTGATCATTTGATTATAAAAGTGATTCAAAAACTCTAAGGGTGTTTATTAAGGTTCTTAGAGATTCTCTAATGTTTAATTATTGCTAATCAATCCTTATAAATTGTTTTCAGATTAAAAAAAATTTCCTATAGACTAATCCTTATTAATAGAATTTTTTTCTTAATTATTTGAAAAAGGACTAGATAAGAAAATTCATTACTTCAATAATGAATTTAATCTTTTTTAAAATACACTATTAGTCATACTTTACTCTGTCATAAGTTATCCCAAATTATTTAATATTTTACTAAAGCTTTCGAACATCTACTTAAATTTGCACTGGAGAAATTAAACCATCAACATTCTATAAAGAACTTAATTTCGAATTGCATCATTAAGATTGGTATAGCCTAAGTTTTTAAAATCATCATCAGAAAGTTCTAATAGTTAATTTTCCATCATCTTTTAAATTTTCTAAAATGGTTATTATATATTATCTAAACAAGAATTCAAAATATTCATAAAGTCTGATGAAATCTATTATTGTTATGATATCCATTCTGACAGTCTGTCACATTCTACTATATCATTTTTATGATTGTCATGAATAGATTATTTTAAACAATTAATGCATAATAATCTTTATTTGCTTTTACAAAGAGGATAAAAGCAAAATCCAATTATTTTTTATTCGTTATGATTTATATTAGCACATTTAGGCCAATCATTCATTCTTAAGAATAGTTAAGAGTTAAAATAAAATTAATGGAATTAATAAAAAGAAATTAAGTAAATCATTTATTCATTGATTTTATTAAAGATTTAACAAATCTACGTATGCTTTTATTCTCTTTAACTACTTCCAATGGAATCATATTAAGCATTTCTATTGTTTGATTAATTTAAGTATTAAGTCCATTCAAAAATGGAATCCAGACAAATAAAAAAATGGACACTAAAAGCACTATAAATATTATTAATAAAATCAATTGAATATTTTATATGTTATCCATACCACTTGAAATTAGATCTCGTTCATAAGTAATTATATTGGTAACTGCATCATAAACATAATTATATAATGATCTATCAATTTCAAAAAATTGAGTTGCATTTAATAAAAGAGAATTCTATGTAATATTTTAATAAAAATTTTGAATATTGATTCTAAAATACTCTAAAAAATAAGATTCAGTGTTGTACATTCCCTAAATAATATTATTATAAATAAAATTACTAATTATAAATTTGAATTAATAATTTGCTAACATTAATCCATTTCAGCAGTCTTCATTATTTATTCACAAAGATTACCATAATAAATATTGATGTATTTATCTCTAAATGTTTATAATTCAGATAAGATATCAAAATTAAACTAAATAATTTCATAATAATATATATACTGAGCTCATTTTTTCAGCATTTCCAGTAAATATAGTGAGATTATTTATTGCATATTCAGAAACTGGAATGCCTTTGATTTTAATTGTATAATCAAGCATCATTAATTTTTGTATATTTATATAATAGCCATAATTATTTATTGTGTATAAACTTTAATAATATTGAGGTAAAAGGAAATTTATTTATTATTACTATGATTAACTTCCAAGTATATTATAAACAGTAAAAACTAAAGTAAAAACTGAAATTACAAAAAATCTATTTATTAATATAGAAATACTGTATAATTATGCCTTAATTTCCTTTAATCCTATTTTATCTATATTTCTTAATAATCTTTTTTCTATTTTAAGTTTATCTTAAAAGGATATCAGATTCATCCTCATCTGGTGATTTTAATACTTCAATTTTTTCTTCTTATAGCTCTTTTTCATCCTCTGAACTTTCAAAACCTTATTATTCTTATTTATTTTATAATTCTTCTATGCTTACATAATTTTTGAGGAATCTGTCACATTTCTTATAAAGTACATCTAAATGATAGGTTGGAATATCTAAAAATAGAAATAGTATATTTTCTCTTTAAGTTTTAATAGCAAACATAAGGAATATAAATTTGATCATTGCCATAACTGATACAAATATTGAAGCTGACAATAAAATTAATAAATCAACTTATGGATTATCCATAATATCTTTTATATTATCATATGTTGAACTTGAAATATCACATATTTTTTAATAAAGCACATCAAAATAATTATAAACTACTCCTTAATAATAAATGTTATTAAAAGTAATAGATTAATAATTTGTTACTGAAGAATTTAAAGCTAAAGAACAAAAGACTACTAAAGCAGTTTNTAAATATTATTAATAAAATCAATTGAATATTTTATATGTTATCCATACCACTTGAAATTAGATCTCGTTCATAAGTAATTATATTGGTAACTGCATCATAAACATAATTATATAATGATCTATCAATTTCAAAAAATTGAGTTGCATTTAATAAAAGAGAATTCTATGTAATATTTTAATAAAAATTTTGAATATTGATTCTAAAATACTCTAAAAAATAAGATTCAGTGTTGTACATTCCCTAAATAATATTATTATAAATAAAATTACTAATTATAAATTTGAATTAATAATTTGCTAACATTAATCCATTTCAGCAGTCTTCATTATTTATTCACAAAGATTACCATAATAAATATTGATGTATTTATCTCTAAATGTTTATAATTCAGATAAGATATCAAAATTAAACTAAATAATTTCATAATAATATATATACTGAGCTCATTTTTTCAGCATTTCCAGTAAATATAGTGAGATTATTTATTGCATATTCAGAAACTGGAATGCCTTTGATTTTAATTGTATAATCAAGCATCATTAATTTTTGTATATTTATATAATAGCCATAATTATTTATTGTGTATAAACTTTAATAATATTGAGGTAAAAGGAAATTTATTTATTATTACTATGATTAACTTCCAAGTATATTATAAACAGTAAAAACTAAAGTAAAAACTGAAATTACAAAAAATCTATTTATTAATATAGAAATACTGTATAATTATGCCTTAATTTCCTTTAATCCTATTTTATCTATATTTCTTAATAATCTTTTTTCTATTTTAAGTTTATCTTAAAAGGATATCAGATTCATCCTCATCTGGTGATTTTAATACTTCAATTTTTTCTTCTTATAGCTCTTTTTCATCCTCTGAACTTTCAAAACCTTATTATTCTTATTTATTTTATAATTCTTCTATGCTTACATAATTTTTGAGGAATCTGTCACATTTCTTATAAAGTACATCTAAATGATAGGTTGGAATATCTAAAAATAGAAATAGTATATTTTCTCTTTAAGTTTTAATAGCAAACATAAGGAATATAAATTTGATCATTGCCATAACTGATACAAATATTGAAGCTGACAATAAAATTAATAAATCAACTTATGGATTATCCATAATATCTTTTATATTATCATATGTTGAACTTGAAATATCACATATTTTTTAATAAAGCACATCAAAATAATTATAAACTACTCCTTAATAATAAATGTTATTAAAAGTAATAGATTAATAATTTGTTACTGAAGAATTTAAAGCTAAAGAACAAAAGACTACTAAAGCAGTTTCTAGTCTTAAAGGATCATCATAATAACCATTATCAGTATAAAATCTAAATAATAATTCATCTTCAAATTTTGATTAGAAATTTATGTAATCTATCGAATTCATAGCAGAATTAAAATCAATAACAGAAGTAGCTGATATTGATATATCATTTGCTATTTCAGTAGTATTATATGTATAGAGATTAGCTGAATAAACAGCCAAATCTAAAACTCTAGAAGTTAATCTATTGATTTCAATCAATTAATTATTTATTAATTATAAAACATCCACATCTATTCTATAATTATTGAATTATTCAGAACAAAAGTATTATTATAAACTAGTCATAGCCAATATAAATACAATCCATAAAGATGAATAAATCTTAAATGTTGTTATTTCAGGATGTCTATGATGAGTCCTTAAAGCAATTTAAATCAAATTAGCAGAATTATTATAAGTAAATAATTTATAATCATCTTCATCTTCAAAATTATTTCCTTAATTTCTAAATAATGAATTATCCTCTTCTTCTTCTTCTAAGATTTATAAAAATAACTATTCCTATTCTTCATTAATACTAACAATTTATCCATTAATATATCTTTTGGTGATAATACTACCTGCTAAATCAATTGAAGGAACACTTTCTGTTTCTTCATTACATTATTTAAATAGATCTCTAATTTCATCAACTTGTGGGTTTTCATATAATTCTTGCATATAACTAAATAAATTAAGATCTACATCTTAATTTCTTAGAGGAACTTGACTATCCTAACTCATATTAGCTAAATTTTATATTTTTGATTAAGAAGGAGCTTTTAATACTAATTCTGAATCTGGATTACTAATGCTACCTGTATGTTATGCTCCTTTTTTTATCATATATTTAAGATTAGCTTCATTTTTTTCAATTTTATCAAGACGAATTACATAACATCCAGTACGTTCACTTTTCTTTTATTCTTCATCACTATCATTTGGATTGTGGAAAGGTAAAATGATTTCTTTAACTTAACAATTAAAGTAATAGAAGCCATCTTTTTTTGGTATTTTAGAGAAAACATCTTTTGCATTTTTAGTTAACACATCTGGTATAAAATCATTCAATTTTATTTTGTCTCCCAAATTTTTTAATTCTAATTCAAAGAATGTTATTGCACTTGAAGACATTTCTAAAATTTATGAAAATTTGTCAATAACAAAATAAATTTAAGTTTTTAATGTTGCTTCAGATTTAAATGTTGCAATATATACAAGAGAATCTAAATGTAATGTAACTTAATATGTTAATGGAAATAGATATCCATTTTTATGTTTAAATAATCTATTTTAATCAACATCTAAATATTCACTTTCTATTCCTACTTCTTATCTTAAATTAAGTACAAAATTATCAAAAAAGTTACTCATATATTTATCATGATTTTCTGCATATTTTTAAGGCATCAGAATATTTATCTTCTTTCCAACTATTTCTTCTTTAGTATATCCAAAATAAGCAGTAAATAATGAATTCATTTATAATATATTACCTGTATCTGATTTTTTAGCACTTACATAAATGAATGGGATTTAATCAGTTTCAAAATTGAAAATATCCTTATGTACTTATTAGTTTTTTCTTAAATGTTCTTTCAATTATTTTGCTTTATTTAATAAATTAATTCCTCCCTTAGAATCATTCATAACATGTATCATAAAATTACCAAATACTTACATAGTATATGGCATATTAGAATTTATTTTCTACATGTTTTCATAATTCTCCCTTGCTTCATTAGTTACTCTACTAATTCTAGCACCAATATTCATTAATCTACCTAAATCAGGTTGATCTTCCTTTAATTCTATCCAAAATTCCTTATGTAAATTAGCAGAAAACTTCATTTTCTCTTCACATAAAGATAAGTAATTTTTAAATGCAATTGCATTAACAATATCATCATCTTCTCCTTATTAAGAATTCATCCCTTTACTCTTAATATCTTTTTTATATCTATAAATGATAAATTCCTAATAAAGAGCTGGTTTTGTATATTGAGCAAGTTCAAATTATTCTAAAGCTTTTTATTTATTATTTCTTCTTTCTATCAAAAATAAAGCATAAAATATTCTTAAATAAGTTGAATTTGGAAATTTCTTTAAACCTTAAACAAACATCCTATCTAATTCTTATATTAATCCTCTAATTATTTCATTAATATCATTCTAACTTCCCTTCTTTTTTTATTTTAATTTTGTTTTTAAAGGACAATCATCATAATTACAAGTCTCTTTGTGTTTTTCAATATAACCAACAAGTAACATATAAGAATTTCTATCTTTATCTTAATTTTATATTAGTTGTAATACATATCTAATATGACTCCATATTTACTCTCCACTTCTAAATTTTGTTTAAGATTTAACAAGAGTATCAATTTTAGATTTTTTAGTTAATAACATTATACTAATTATAAATGGGACACCAATTAACCAAGCAATAAATCCTCCAGTAAAATCAGTTGATTCTAATACTTTACAAACTAATAACATAAAGCAAGCCCATAAATAAAGTGTACTGCAAATACAATAGAATAATCCAACTTAAAAATCATAGTAGGGATCATTAAAATTATATTGTTTAAATAACCATAGTGATAGAATAAAAGAGGTTATAACAATGATCCATGCTTATTCAGGATAATTCGGTCTAAGTAAACTAAACATCAATTAACAAGTAATTTTATTTGTAATAAAAGCCACTTCTCCATTTGAATCCTATCTAGCAGATCTATCATTAGTATTCATAGCTGGTTCAAAAAATGCATATGCAACAATACTACAAATTATTGAAAAAAATATAATGAATGTAAGATCTAAAACTGCATGAAATGTATGCCAGTCTTGCCAACATTCAACAAAAATATTGTTGTAACCATATATTATGTATTTTCCTGTATCTGGATCTACATAACATTATAAAATAGAAGTTAAGGTTTCTGTGATAGGTAAAAATCCTACAGTTACAACAAATGAAGTTATCTTTTTTAATAATAATAATGGCCAGAGCCAATAAAATCGATTACGAGAAAATGAGTATGAAACATAAATAATATCTAGAATGATCAGCAAAATAAAAAATAACAATATGTAGACAGTCATTAAAAGAGATTCATAAGTTAAACTTGGAATGTAATTACTTATTTGAAATAGATTTTAAACAAGTGTGATAAATTCCATAAAAGTGTCTTATTTCCAAAGGTAATAGATAGTTACATAAAATGGAAATTGATGCATCTGAAAATAATCGAGAGCATTAAAAAAATAGAATCCAAACATTCCTCCTTCTTCATCTTCACTATTACGAATAACAAATAGAACTTAAAAGATTGTTAATTTTAGTTGTTCCAAATAGTAATCAATACCTCTCTTTTAGTTGCCCATCATTAAAGCATCGTCTATTCCCTATTTTTCTTAATCTTACATAAATCAATTTTTTTATAATTAAAATAACATTATTTTTTTCTCTTTTTATATTATTTAAAAAAAATACACTTATTATAAATTTATAATTTATACAAGTTACATAAAAATATATACTATCCAAAAAGATTTAAAATATCATAAATAAAGTGATATAATTTTTTAATCTTATATCAAATTAAGAGTTTTCAAAAAAGAATTAAAAATACTCAAAATCTTGCCTAAAATGATCCAAATTAAGAACAAGGATAATATTTTTAAGTATTATTATAATGGAGTATCTTTTTTTTTTAGATTAGTTCAAAAATTGGCTTCTCAGTTTTATTTAATTCTTATATAAATTCATCTAAATCTTGATAAATAAGAAAAGATAGTTTTGTTTATTAAGAATTTGTATAATTATTAGTTAATCCATTATAATTTATAAATCTATTCTTAAATTGTAATTTATTACATGGTCCTAGTTAACTAATCAAATACTAGGCCATAGGATATCCTAATATATTAAATTAAAATTATTATGGAATATTATTTTATATAGTGGGCATTCTTGATTCTTAACTTAAATATACACTTGGCTTTTATATGTGTAGCAATTAATCATCATCCATAAAACTTGTAGATTTATTGAAATCTTTTTTATACCCTTCAAAAATTTATGAATATACATTGGTTAATTAATTTATCATTCCAAAATAATTTCTTTAATTCCAATTTCTTTTTTTATGATGAATTGCTGTTTCAATATTTAAAAATAGTTCTCTAATAGAAGCTGATAGATATAATTTAGGATGCTAAAGTCCAAATTTTATACAATTAGGATAAATTTAAGAACATTTTACAGATATTTATATAGGATATCCAAATGGAGTACTTTAACTTAAGATTTTTTCATCTCCATATATTATTGACATCAATATTTTAATGAATTCAACCAAATTGATAATTATAGAAATTAATTTTGCCCTATCAGTTTTTACGATATCTGTATTTGATATTTATTTCCTTTTTGGATTCGATTATGCTTTATTTAATATTAAGTCTTCACATAATTATTATATCAGTAATAAAGGTTTAATTTCATTTGCTTCAAATTTTATTTAACCATGAACAATTTTAAATTGATTTAATATATCAAAGTTTAAATTAAATATATTATATCCCCTTTGAATCTGTTAACTAATATACTTTAGCAAATTTGGAGGACATTATTATAATTTTTCTTTTGATAGATAAATTTTAATAAATTATAACAATGAAATCTATTGAGTTAAAATCTAAAGTGATATTCTTGCATACGTTGATGAAGATTAATCTCTTTATTCTATCTATTAAATTAAGGATTCACTTTTATCTTCCTTTAACTCTTCAAATAACAAAATTACTGAAGGGTCAAATGTTTTAAAATAAACTTGTGTTATTTTGAATTTCAACTATTTAGTTTTGTTTTCATTTTTATATATCTCAGCATAATATCTCTCAACCGGATGCTCTTCTTTTTATTATTATAATAATCGTATTAATGTATGTTCTAACTTAATTGATTAAAAGTTTTCAGATTCATATGGAATTGCCTAGATTTTTCTTAAAAAATCTCGAAAACACTTATCATCATGTATTTCAAGCTTAACTCTCATATTGTTATTTATTTTATCAAGACATAATTATCCTTAATTTTTATCAAATTTCACTATCATAACCCAAGAGGGAAGTAAATCTTATATAATATTTTCATACTATAGTTATGATTAATGAGCTACGAAATATTATCTATTTCCAGATTCAATAGAATATCTAAAAGCAACCATAAGCAAAGTTATTAAATTATGGGTTATAATATCATAAATTTAAACATTGCTCATTTGAATAAATGAACAACATTAGCAAAGAATTTATAAACCAGTTTGCATAATAAATTTATTACCTCGTACATAAATTACTAATTGAATATTTAATATTACATAATTTTATACATGCTAAACTGTAACCTATGTGCCATTAATTACTTTTATCAGCAAATAATCTATAGAATTCACAAATTAAACATAATAATATTTAGTTAGAGGTTAGAATAATTTCCACTTTTTCTTGGTATTTCCTTATGAAGAATAAAAGTGTTAGTTCTAAACTTAATATTATACATGATAAAATTAAAGGTAATAATGATTTTGTGTTGTTAAACTCAGTAATCATTACTACTAAATAAACACTAATAAAACAGAGCAATAGTTAATATCTTTTCTAATTATTTTTGAAACACCATTCTTTATATGCATCTTCCATTTCAAGAGAATTGAACTTCAGACTTATAGTTTTTATCATTTATAAATAAAATAAAAATTTACTATGATAAATTAAATTAATATTATATAGCTTTATTATCATCAAATAGTAATCATTAGTATATAGAAAATTCCTAATCTTACTTATCTTATTAATTTAGTTTCTTATTACTTCATATTTAGTATTTTTGATATGAATTTTTGGTATTTTAGAAAATAATTTAAAATTTATAGAAAATCAAAGGAAAATAAAATTTATCATAATTTGTTATTAATTGAGAAATGCAATTAATTTAAAAATTATAATTATTAACTAATATTTAAGTAATTCATTCTTTTCAACTACAGTTTATTCTTTCAGTAATTACATTATTGATCATATTAAAAATTTAATTTACGTCTAATTAATCAGGATTCATGAATAATGACTCAAATCTATCCAAATCTTTATTATTTGATTTTTTAACTGTACTCACTGAAATATTTGGTTCTAAGAATTCTTCAATATCTTCAGGTCCTAAATTTAAAATGTTCATAGACTCTGAAAACTTAGATATATTTTTAGGTTTATTTTCACCTTTTATGCAAACCTTTGCTTAATTACCTTTATTTAATTCCATATAATTCTCTCTATAAATACGTTTCAATAGAAATATTAACATATTTACTTAATTTTCATACTTTTTACTTCCAATTTTACCTTATTCATTTTTTCTCATTTCCTTTTCTAAAAATAAAATTATTTATTACCTAATTCTGATACAGTCTATGCATATTTAGATGCATAATCAGTCTTATAAATTTCAAATTCATTAGACTTTTCTTCAAATTTCTACTTAAAGTGCTTTATTGCTTAATCTTTTCTATTAATTTCATCTTTTAATTTTTTAACTTATTATAATAAATCTTGTTTTTCAGAATCATTTGGTTTCTAGTTTTAAAGTTAATCTATTTTATCCTTTAATTCTTTTATATTAGTTTCCTTCCTTGTATTGTCTTATTTAAGTTACTTATTTTTTTCTTATATGCTTTTAATTTCATCTTAAATTTATTTCTCTTAAACTTTCATTTGATCATATTTCTCTTTGAATTCTTTGAAATTGCTACTTTATCTCTCATTATCTTTATTTACTCTTTTTAATTTTTCATTTTCTGTTTATAAATCTTCATTTTATTTTTTTAATTTTTCAACAATTTGCTTTTGATCTTCTCTGTCTCCTCTAAATTAATCAGCAACATCTTTTTTTCTTTAAATTTCATCTTTTAATTAATTAATAATTTAATCTTTTTAAATTATAACCTCATTAAGTGCCTAAACTTTATCTTCTGGTACAAATTTATTTTAGACTTGATTTAATTCATTAATAATTTTTTGATTTTCTTGCTTGTATTATTTTTATAGTTCTTAAATTGTTTAATCTCTATTCTTAAGTAAATCTTATAAATGAGAATTTGATTAATTAACTTTTTTTAATTCTTATTCATAAATTAAATTAGCTTGTTTTAATTGATCAATCTTTTATTCAGCTAATTTTAATTAGATTTTATATTAATTAGATTTAATCTCTACTTCTGCAACTTTACCTTATTGTAAAAGCAATGTAACAGGTACTTATTCATCATATTTCTATTTTTCTTACTAAATTTATTTACTTGTAGATGGTTTTTTGAGACTAGGAATTTTAGGTTTATGCTTTTCAAGTTATTTTGATAAGTTTTAATTTTCAGTTTAAATAGTATTTAATTTGTCAGATATTTCTTTTATTTATTATTTTTATTGGTTAATTGTCTACTGTAATTATTTACTTTTATCATTATTTTATTTCTATTTCTACATATTTTAAGAAAGTTAAACAACATTATCATGATATGATTATATTAATTCTTTAAACCATTATTATTCTTTAGTAGGATTAAGACTTTTTTTATAAGCATCATTCTAATTAAAATATTAATTTTATCTACATTATAATTCTTACATATCTTAATTGAATTTTTCACTAATCAATTCCATTGTATTATTTTATCTCTCTATAATTTCCTCATATATTTCCTTTTGATTTACAATTTCAGTATTAATTTTTTATATAATTTCAGCATTTTCTTCATTATCTTTTATTAAAACATCAATTTTCTATCTAAGTTCTTAAATTAATTGTTTTCTTGATGTTTCAACTTCTTAATAATTGGTTTTCATTTACTCTATTTCAAAATTTTATATATAACACTTTTCATTAATTTCTCTTCTTTCATTTGTTAATAATTTAGTCTATTCTTAATAAACTTAATTCTATTCTTCCCTTATATTAAGTTCCAATTTGAGTTTGTGTAATTCAGAATTCTTTTATTCAAGAGTTTTTTTGAAATCATCATTAATATAACTTAATTTAATTTCCATTTGTTCAAGATTTCCTTGTTATTATTAAACAAGAGAAGCATAATCTTGAACTTATGTACTCAAATGATCAATCTAATAATCCTTTTCTTATAATTAATTAATTATTTTATCTCTCTCTAGTCTCATTTCAATCATAGTTTTCTTGAGTTCATTTAAATCATCTGCAAGAATAGGTTACTATTATGCTAGAAAGTCTTTTGTTTATCCTTATTATAAAAATGTACTTTTTGTTTTTAATTGATTAAAATCAAATTCTATTTACATTTTTTATTATCTAGTTTTGTTTAACTCTGATTCCAATTCTCTAATTTTCTACATATATAAATCAGAGATTTTTCTTTCTTCTTCAATATTATGAAGAGAAGGTGCAACTGTTTTTTCAACTGAAGAATTGTTACTTCTACTGTTTCTTCTCTATTTTTCCTTTTACTTTTAATTTTATACTAATTTTTCAATTTTTTCTTACATATTCCTAACTTCTCTAATTAAGGCTTCCTCTCTTTAAGCATATTAATCTCTTTAGATTTTTAGTTAATCTTGAACTAATAAATATTATTATTCTAATGATTTGTTATCCATTAATAATTAATCAATAGATGCTTTATGTTATTAACATAATTTATTCATTTCTAATTATAATTCACTTTATGTTATTGATTTCTCTTTCATAATATTATTAATTTAATCTTAGAGACATAATTATCTATCTTAAAGTTACTTTTCAAGATTATCTCTTCTTTAAAGTTCAATATCTGTTTTTTCTTTAAGAATAATAAATTCACTTTTTGTTTTTTCTATATCAATTTAATTTTATTGATTAACTTTTTATAATTTTTGATTTTTAAATTATAATTCTTACATTTATTCTTCATATTATGATAATTATTATATTTTTTAATCAAATTTAAATTATGTTTCTTTTAATTAAGTATTTGTAATTTCATTTTCTTTTTTTAAATCATTAATTATTTTCTTTAATTTTTATGCATCATCTTAATAAGCAACAATTTCATTTTCATAACTACTTTACAATTTACCTAATTCTTTTTCCCATCTTTTTCTAGCTTCTTCTTTTACATCCTATAAACTATTAGCTTATTTAAGTGTTTATTCTAGAGCATAAATCTAAGATTCATATTCTAATCTTTCTTTTTTAATTAATTCATCTTATTCTTTTAATTTTTTAATTTCTTATTTTAACTTTTCATTTTCTCTTTAAGATTTCCATAATTCATCACCTAAATATCCAGCTTATTTAGTTTATTCATCTACTTACTTTTCTAGTATTTAAGATTTGGATATAGTATCATTACATTTTTTTTCTAACTCTTTCTTTGACTTTTCTAATATTTAATATTCTTTTTTTAATAGATCATCTGTTAAATTTTTAGATTAATTTGATGAATAATTTTAACTTGATCCTTATTATTAGATAAGCATTTCTTCTAAATGAGCATTTTCTTCTAGTAATTTTTCTTCTCTTAATTTAAGTTATGTGATACGAGCATTTAATCTATTTACTAATTCATCTCTAGTTTCTTCAACTCTAATATTTGAATTTTATAATCCACTATCATTTAATCTTTTAGCTATAACTTCAATTTCTTCATTCATTTATCTATTTATAGATTCTAATTTTTTATTTTGATCAAGTATTGATTCATATTTACGATACAACATCACATAACTCTCTCTTTCAGGTTAATGTTAATTAAAATATTACTCTCTAGCTTGATAGTCTTAGATTTTCATTTATAACTTCTCATTCTCCTTTACTAATTCTTTAAGTTAATCTTTGGTATTACTGTTGAATTAATGTTTCTATAATTATAATCTTAAATCATCAATTTCTCTATCTTTTTCTTCTATCATTAATAAAACCCTTTAACTTCTAAATTCATTGTCTTATCTTTCCTATTCTATTAAGTGATTTAATAAGTCTTTAATAGAATTACCATCCATTTCTTAATTCATAAATTGTTCTAATGCATCATTAAGTAACTGGTTTTATTAAGTTAGATAATTGATTCTTTATTGAAGTATTTTATTTTCTTCAGCATTAAACTATTCACTTCTAACATTACCAAATGTCTCTAAATTTCCAAATCCTGGTGATGTGATTGTCCTATTTTGAATATCTTAATCAATATATTAATTCAAACGGTCAGAATCACATTCAAAACTAACAGCAATTCTACAATCTAAATTATCTCCTTTTATGTAAATAAAGTCCTCTTGAGCTTCAACATTCTTTAATTTAACAGTTACTACAGTTGCCTCTCCAGGAAGTAGTTAAAGGGCAGTTGGTGCTATTTCATAATTTTTGAAAAGTCTGAATGCAAAATTAAGCACAACCCTCCTATTGTTCTTGACAGTAATCTAATAATTATATTGTTGTATACTGTCTTTTCTTATCCAATTTTTTAAAATTTCAAATGTTTTGGTGTAATTTCAACGTCTGTCATAAATTTTGTATTATATATATTTTATTTTATAATTATCAATAAACTCTCTTCTTAGGTGGTACAGTGTCAAATTCATTAGGATCCATAGTTTTTGTAATGACCTATTATTATATTAATGAATAGTTATACATCTCTATAAGTCAATTAAACATCTCCTGATTTAGTATCTTAAATTCTAGCAAGAGTGTGTTTCATCCAATTTTTATCATCTCTATCAGGAAAATCATCTCTAGCATGAGCACCTCTAGATTCCTTTCTATTCAAAGCTCCTTCAATAGTCATTTTTCCTTATACTAATGTAATGTATAAATTAATAAATACATAATAAATTCTCTAATTCTAATCCTTCAATAAGATCAGAATTCCAAACTAATCCTTTATCTTTAATTCTAACATCATCTTTTCTTGAATAAATTTCCTTAACTTTTTCAACACCTTCTTATAGAGTCTTTTCAATTCTGAAAACAGCTGCATGTTTTTACATAGTTCTCTATAAATCTTTTCTAACTTAAGCAATTGTTTATGATCCTTCATGATGTCTAAGTCTATCAATTCTTGCAATAGCAGCTTCACCAGCATTCTTAGGTAGATCTGGTTGTTTTTATCCTGGTTTCCATTTTTCACCAACTAAATTTGCTGCTTATCTTCCAAAAACAACAATATCTAATAATGAATTAGCTCCTAATCTATTTGCACCATGAACTGAGGCACAAGCAGCTTCACCTGCAGCTAATAGTCCAGGAACAATTTAGTCTTTTCCATTAACTTAATTTAACACTTCAGTTTTATAATTTGTAGGTACTCCACCCATATTATAATGAACAGTTGGCAATACTGGAGCTGGTTCTTTTGTAACATCAACTCCTGCGAAGATCTTAGCTGCTTCACTGATACCTGGTAATCTTTCATGTAATAGTTCAGCAGGTAAATGATTTAAATGTAAATAAATATGATCTTTTTCTGGTCCAACTCTAAAAACGATTATTATATAATTATTACCCTCTTCCTTCTAAAATTTCTTTAGTCATGGCTCTAGAAACAACATCTCTACTAGCTAAATCTTTAGCAGTAGGAGCATATCTTTCCATAAATCTTTCACCCAAAGAATTTCTAAGAATACCTCCTTCACCTCTACATCCTTCAGTCATAAGACATCCAGATCCATAAATACCAGTAGGATGGAATTACACAAATTCTAAGTCTTCCATAGGTAAACCAGCTCTAATTGTCATACCACCACCATCACCAGTGCATGTATGTGCTGATGTACATGATTAGAATGCTCTTCCATATCCTCCTGTTGCAATAACAGTATATCCGGCTCTAATTCTATGAATTGATCCATCTGCCATTGACATGCATACGACTCCTCTACAAGCTCTATGAATTTATATAAAATATAAAATTACCCTTAATCATCCATCATTAAATCAAGTGCAAAATATTCAACAAAGAAAATGCAATCATAACCTAAAGCTCTGCCAAATAATGTATGTAACATAGCATGTCCAGTACGATCAGCCACTGCACAACATCTATATGCTTATCCACCTGTTCCAAACTTCAAACTTTAACCTCCAAATGCTCTTTAATAAATTTTGCCTTCAGGAGTACGAGAAAATGGTAAACCATAACTTTCCAATTCATAAACAGCCTTAGGTGCTTCTTTGCACATATATGTAATAGCATCTTAATCACCTAACCAATCTGATCCTTTAATAGTATCATATGCATGCCTATGTAAATTTTGATCATTAATACCATCTCCAATCATCCTCTGTCATGTTACCTAAGGCTGCATTAATACCTCCTTATGCTGCAACTGTATGTGATCTAGTTGGAAATAACTTAGATATGCATGCAGTCTTAAAACCTAATTCAACTAAACCAAAAGCTGCTCTTAATCCAGCTCCACCAGCTCCTACAACAACTGCATCATAAGTATGATCTATAACTGTGTATTTGTCTGTTAAATGACCCTTGATCTTTAATATTTAATATTACTTATGATGGTCCTTTTTCTGGTTTATTGTTGGCAACTACAGCAAATCGATTCATAAGTTTCATTGCTTATTGCCTAAACAATGCCTACTTCGTGATAGCAAACATAAAATTAAAAAGATATTTTAATTATTTTATGCTTTAAAAATAGTATTCTTAAAGGAGTTGGTGAATGTTAGTCACTGAAATAGAATAAAAGATTTTGATTAATAAAAACTCAAGTTGATAATCTCTTTATTAAATGAATAACATAACTATAAGCTTAAAGTTAATGCAACAAATAATCAAATATTCTATAGATGGCAAATCTAATATTGTGGCTGCTCGATAAATGCATTATAAATTAACAAAATGATTATGTATCAAAGAGTGCATTGTTAAGTTCACAAATTACATTTAAGACTTAAGAATTCTTAATCATTGCTTAAAATAGAATCATCTTATAAAATTAAAATAAGACTGAAGGCTACTCAATATTACTCCTTCAAAAATAAAATATATAAAAAAATAAGTTGTGTGAAAGAATTATAAATTTGTTCCAAAATTCTATTTCATTACTTAAGCGATCAACTTTTAATTATATTAATGAAAGTTATTACTTATTGCTAATTAAGTTAATATATAATTAATTAAGGAAGAGTAAAATAAAGAATCAAAAGTATTATTTGAATGAGATAACATTTTGAAAAGTGATGATTCAAATTAATTATGAAATATATATTGTTATAATCTCAACTCATAATATTTTCATAAGCTCCTTATAATTATGTTGATGAAAATGGATAAGTGGAATTCTTCCAACGATCAAAATTGAATAAAGATTAGATTATATTCAAATTTGTTTTCATAAATTTAGGACATGCTTAAGCAACTAAATATATAAAAACTGGCAGTGTTCCATCTTAGCCAGGATTATCATCAATTCCAGATATTTTCAATAATTAGGATGTGTTACTCAAGCAATCAGAAATCATTTATAATTTTTCAATAGGAGTCATTACTTAATCAATCTATCTGAAAGCTAATTTTATTAATATCACTAAATACATTCACTCATTTTCTATAACATAGGTAATTCTGATAAACAAATTTTAACTTCTTGTTATTCTTCTAAATGTTTTAATTTCTATTGACATTATTAAATAAATGGTTTATCTTCTTTTATTTCGTTTTTGGTACAATATTTCATTATGATTCTTCTTACAATAGATTTTTCTGCTGTTTCATAGCATAAATCAACATATTAATTATTTTTTTTTAAATTCTAATTTTATGGGAAAAATGATTATTATTATAACTTTTCTTCCACTAATTTCATATAATTTTAAAATAGTTTTGAGACTCTAAAATAATAGAATTATTTATTACATCTCTATAAAAACTTCATCTCCTTCTAAGGCAAGTTGCAAATGCTTAAGTCCACTCAAAATATCTATAAAGTCTCTTATACTTTAAAAGGGTAATTCTAATTATAGAGAGTTTAGATCTGTTCCATTCACAATTTATAAGAATTATTATTTTTCATTATCTTTAGGATCTAATGATTTAGTTTTAGATGAGTCTTAAATTGAATTTAAATTGATTTATCCATATCTGAAACTCAATAAACATGGAATCTTGATATTTTTTAAGAAAAAATTCAACTTTTTTTTTAACTCAATAGTTTTTAACATTTTGTTCAAAGCTTTGATTTCATTTCTCTCAGTTTTAAGTTGTGTAATAATTTTCAAAAATACTTCTAACATTGCCTTTTGTTCTATATAAGAAACAAAGAGTACTTACGATTTTTTGCATAAGTAACTTTCTAATCAAATTCTTAGATCATTTCTTGACATAAAAGTGAAAGATTATTGCTAGTATATTAATTTGGAATCATTTTATATATAGAAAGCAAATAATTAGCATATAATTATGGTGAAATATTCTCATATTATTTAATTATTTAACCCTTATTTTCATATGACTAAATTAAATAATATGAATTACATCTTTATACATATATATTAAGTTATCAAAACTTAAAATTATATTGTTCCTTAATTTAGACAAAAGGGATATTCGTTCAATGGAAATTAAAAATTATGCAACAACTTATTTGGCTTTAGAAATAAATAATAATTCTTCTTTATCTTATGCACTAAACTTCTCTGTAAATTTAAAAGCAATATCTATATAATTAACATTATAAAGTTCAGATAGTCTATGTACTGCAAAATGCATATTACTTGCAAGTATTTTCTATCCTTTCCATGATATTTGATTACTCATATAATCACCTCCCATTTTCAAATTATACCTCATTATGCTATCTGCTAATTCCTTTAAATCTGTGTATCTGGTTAATTGTTTACCTCCTAATGAACCTTCAATTCTTGATTTTGATATTGTATTTAATAAAATTTGTAAATCTGAAATAGAGAGTAAATAGGATATAAAATGTTTTTCAGATTTATCTTTGATGTAAAAATTCAATTGGGTTTGAGGTAACTCAATTGATTCTTTGAAATAATTAAAAACATTAACACTATTTAATGATATTTTAAGACCTTCTATAATCTCTCCTTTCCAAACACACAATAAGATTTTACTTATAACTGTAATATTATTAGCTTAATAATAAGATGATTCTAATTATTATTAATTAAGAAACATAGCTGTAAATTCAGGTATTACCCATTTATTAATAAGGAATTAAATAAGCAAATTAAATATTTCCTCTTATTTATAAGTTTAATAAAGGGCTTTAAAGATTTAATATTGCAATCTACATAAAGCTCTTATTATAAAAGGTAGATTATGTAAGCTATTTATGATATTATCACATATAGAATTAATGATCATCTCAGTTACTTTACGTCTATCATATAATATTTTAGCTGTTTCCTCTACTAATTAAGGGTCTATTATTCTCTATAATGGTGTTTAACAATACTATTAAATTGATGGTGTAATTTATTCAATTATTGTATTTAGTAGAGAATCAGGAATTTTTATTCTTCTTACATTCTCATATACATTAATATCTTTATTTTCTTCTGTGCCTTGCATTAAAATTGGTATCATATTAAGCATTAATTTCCTTGCTTTACTCTCCTATTTTTATTTAAGATTTTTTGCAGATTCTTTACTTTCTTTTAATTTTAATTATGATTCATAAATTCTATAATATTTATATAATTAATACATCTTAGGATTTAATTCTAATTCTTCTTTAACATTCATGAGTAAATTCAATGCTTATCCACATATTTATTATATATATGATTAACATAAAGGGCCTTTGCTGAATCCAAGAAGAAATTTACAAACTAAATTAGTTTTATCCTAAAATAATTCTAATGGATTCTTAAGATTAATTAATTCTAATTTTAAGAGTTCACTTAATAATTTAAAAACTCCTTCTTATAGACCAGCACCTACTATTGGATCATAAAGGAATGTTAGAATATCAAATATAAATTCATCTAAATTATGAGCACCAACATCTAAAGATGAATGTATCAATTATGCAAAAAGTTCTTAATTTTCCATTAACAGAAATAAAAACTTTTATATATCAGAATGAACATTTTCAAATTTGTACCCTAATGAACATTATTTTTAATTATAATTAGTTGTTTATTATTGATTGTACAATCTACGTAAGTCTTTATATCGAAGCTATGTCTTGTAATACTTCTCCACAGTATTCAAAAGGATCTAAATGCGCTCATTCTTAGTTTCATTTTCTAATTTGCAATTGTCACAAAGTACCCTTATTAAGCAAATTATATTGCAATTAAAGATTCTCTTATAAGGAATTCCATTATAGAATTGTATCTGAATTAAAAGATTGTCTTTTTGATAGCTTAAGAAGATTCGAATCTTGGATTTGTGCAATACTCACATCATTTTGGTCTTCTTGCATTTCGAACATTTCTATATAATCTGATTTAATTTTAATTTATTAAAGCATAACTAATATTATTCTACAAATATTCACTTTTCTTTCTATTTAAAATTATAAATAATCTTACTATTCATTTCTATTTTAAGATTTCACTTATGTATTATAAAACCCCTATATTTCATTACTTATTTGAACCAATAATACTAATATAAAAAATAATATTTATATATCATTCTACATAATGTCAAAACTATTATAAAACTTAATATAAATAATTCAACAAAAAGATATTTTAGAATCTTAAATAAGGGATTTAATATTATTAAATTTACTAGTGTTTTTATTTAAAAATATTCTAAAAAATTAATTCAACTGTAGACAATTTAGATAATTTTGATTTTTTAATAATTATTTTTGAATATTTTAACATTTTATTCAAAATATGAATAAATTTAACAGTAAATTAGATATGTTATTAAAGAGTTGATTTATTTAATTAGAATTTCAAAAAAGTAGAATTAGAAAAAATGAATTTAAAAGAATATTCTTTTTCTTTTTCTTTATTCAATTGAGAAATACTATTTAGAATGTGTTCCTTAGTTCACTTGTAATAAAATAATTTATATTATTCATTAAAAAATAAATTGAATTAATTTATGTTATTGACAAGGGAAAATATTGAATTTTATACTCAAAGAAGAAAACAGTATTGCGAAGACTTCTTAAAGCTAACGAACTAATTTAAACCAAAGTTAGAGTTATTATAAAAAAAATTGATTGCTTCAAAGTAGGTAATAGATGGCCCTAGTAAATCAATTCCTCATTAACAAAAGATCAAAAAAGTCAATAAAGTTTTAGCATCTCTATCAAAATCGAAAGAGGTTTAATAAAAAATTGATAAAGAAATGATTAGATGTTCATGTCAATATAAATTAGATGAAGTTCCAAATTGCAAGTATTGAATAATGTTAATTTAGTTTCAATTACTCTTAAACTTGTAATAAGATATAATAAGCAATGATACCATTGATTCAAAATCTTCAAATATAGATTTAAGATAAGCAAGAGGAGATTCTAAGTGATTTAGATTGTGCTGATTTGTATATAAAAGTAAGTTAAATAACTTTATTAAGAGAGATGAATTCTAAAAAATGAAACATAAATCAAAGAGATTATAATAAATTATAGAGAAATTATAAGTTATGGAATTAAAACAAGAAGAAAAAGTGTATAGAGAAAGTATAAAAAAATTAGAGAAATTGGATTAAGCTGAAGATTATGATGAAACTCTACCATATTCTAAAAAGGCATTAATGTCAAAAAAGAAGATAGAAGTATAAGCTTTAATGGATGAAGAAAGAAAATAGAGAAAGTAATTTGAGAATGAAAGGATTAGAGAAGCTATTGAAGAATAGAAATAAAAATATCAATCATTAGATAATAAAATAAAAACACATTATAGAAAAATGGGTTTATAAAAAAGAAAATTAGAAAGTATGAGTGATCTTAGAGAATATATAAATGATTGTAGAACAAATTCATAAATAAAATTAGATTCATAAAATAATTTAAAATAATAATAATAATTAAAAAGTATTTTAAATGCAGATAAAAGGTTTTCAATAACATTATTTTCAACTTAAATGAATTCTTAGAATATAACGTATTATTTTAAATATATAATTAAGACCTATTGCTTGTGAAATTAACGGTTTAACTGCTCCTATTATAAGTAATGTTAATACATAAAGAACTATAATAAATAATTTTGGAAAGAAAACATCTCAAAACTTTAATAAGATAAAAAGAAGATATCATACCTTAGGATAAAGATTAGAAAATGGATCAAATTTTGATTTTTAAGATAATAAATTAATCTTATTATGATCAAGATTATTAAATCTAACACTTTAGACAATTGACTGATTGATTTGTTGGAAAAACTACTAAGTAGATTTCTAAGCAATTCATACAATATCTATAACTTGGTATTGAGATTCTAGGTGGATGAAATTAATAACCATGACATTATGAACAAGGATAAGCTTTATTACAACAAGAGAAAATTGGAATAGTATTACAAGGTAATCTGTGAGGACAATCTTAAGTATATAAAATATGAGGAAATGTTCTTAATTACTTTTCTCTTTCTTATTCTTTTTATTTTTTCTTCTATTCTTCTTTTTATTTGATTTATTCTAATTCTTTTTATTTTTATTCTTTTTTCATTTAAATTAATTGTTATTTTTATATTTCTGTTTATTTTTTTATTTCTTCTTATTTTTGAACTTCAATCTTTCTTTCTTCCTCTTAAATTTCATTCATTATTATTTAAAATGGTTTAAATTATTCAAGATACTTTTCTTATTTTTATGCTAAAACTTATAGTTTTTATTAAACATATTCCTTTCTTTATTTTTAATCAATAATTTAAATTTTATTATTGTCTCCTAAAGCTGTTGTTAATTCAAATTCTAATTATTCTCTAAAATCATTCCAAGATTATTAAACTTAATCAATTTTTGATGTAAGATACTTTTCAGTTTCATTAATAATATATTCAACTTCAGATAGATGTTTACCTTAAATAAAACTTAAACTTTCTGTAAGTTCTTCTTATGTCATGTCAAATATATTTTTGTTACTTAAATAATTAACTCTATTTTAAAGATCTCTTTCTAATGGTTACCATGATAATTCTTCATCAATTGATTTTATTACATTATCTTCTATCTATTATAATCTTTCTTAAACATTTATTCTTAATTTTCCAAAAAATGTTTTTACTTAAGTTATTTTATCAGGAACTCGCATAATTTAATTACAGAGATTATCAAACTAAGTAATAATCATATATTGTATATACTTATTATCTTCTATCATCAAATATTTTACAAAATGTTTATATTTCCATATTTTAAGATGCATGATTACCATGTTATTCAATTTAACAATAAGAACAACCTAATCTATTATCTGCTTCACAATTTGGATATTAACAAATAAAAACCATTTTATTCTTCTCATGAGAAGTTTTAGTACAAATTGCTTCCATTTTAAGTCCTAACATTTTAATGATCGAACGTTCATGCATTGATTGAAGTTATTACTTTGATATTATTTAAGAGGGTCTTTTTTATAGAGTTCTAGTTGGTGAAGGTGGATATGGAAATGTTTTAGAGCTTAATATTAAAATATAACATACCTAACAGACTAACAATGTCCAACAGGACTATTAGAACTACGAAATGATTATTATGATTTTGACATTTCTAATTACATTTGACTACCAGTCATCTAGTCTTAAGTTTTATTTGCTATCTTTTTAGGACTTGATGAATTTTATGAATTCAATGAGCTTCTTCTTAGATATTGCGGTGTTTTAGCATATTTAAGTTAGGATTTTTGCATATTAATTTAATTTGCGGTCGATTTGAGATGAAACAAACAAAAGAAGAAAGTGTTAAATTGTATTTAGACTTCTATGATAAATATACTTGGCCTCTAGAGATTGCTGAAACTTTACTAGAAGTCAGATAATATCTTACAGAATCCACAATATTGTCCCTCTTTCAAAATTTCTATTTTTCACATAAAGGTTAGCGAATCAATGAATACAGTGAATTCTCTATACCAGATGGAGGAAAGTTGCAAGTTTTATTAGGTATAGGAATCAATAATCATATAGATGAATTTAATGAAAGAACATCTAGATTCCATTTAAGAAGAGTATAAGAAATGATTGCCAATCTATCACATTATCAATATCTTTGCAAAGGCAAAAATTAAAATGAAGATTCATTATCACTAAAAGAAATAGGTGATTTGTAATTAAATGATATCCTTTAACCAGCTATTAAATCAAATTTACTCTTAATTGATGACAATAAGCCTATTAAATAGAACGTGTAGTAATTGGGATTGTCATCTTTCAATCCACCTCCTCTTTCAAGAAAATTAAAGGGTAATGGAGAAAACAATTATTAGGTGATCTCTTTTATATTGTCCTTAAAACCATTGAATCAGTTGAACTTATTATAACAGCCTCGAATTTAGGGTTTTATGTCAATAGTTCTTAAGGACGAACTTTTGAGCCAACCCAAAAAAGTGATTGCTATTACAATCTTATAGATTTGATTGTGGATCATAGTCCATCATTTAAGTAAAATGATGCATTTACATAAATTTAGAAAGGAATTAATTAATGCTATTCCAGAGTAATAATAATCTGCATTACCAGCTACAATTAAATATAATCATAAATGGTTATCAGTACCAGAAAATCCTTTGACTTTAGATCATTAAAGAAGTGAGAGTTGGGCTTTAGATTTACATGGATTTGATGTTTCAAGTTTAAGAGATTGGAATGAAGAATTATAAGTATTTAGATCATTGCCAAAAATTGATTTAATTTAAAAATTGAATAGAGATAAAGCATTATCAAAGGTTTATGGAGATTTTGTAGAGGCTGCAGTTAGAGGAGCATGTGCTGTTGTTGATAAAATTATTTAACCTTTGAATCCAATGGATATAGAATGTTAATAAGTTTACGTTTATAATCAGATATTCTTTAGTTTTGCAATGGAAACACCAGAAGATTTTAGAGTATTTAAATGTATTATAAATTAAAGTAAGAAAGTGGTCCTGATGCTACACCAACAGTTTCAACAACAAATTGTGATTTTAGAAATTTATAGATTTTACACAAATTAGATATTCCTGGATTAAGTGTTTTGAATACATGTTTAGTTGATTATAAAGGAAGAAGAGTTATTGCATAATCAATAATACCAGGAATTCTAAATAGTGATCATAGTAATTGTACATAATATGGTTCAATTGATGATGGAAAAACCATTTAAAAATCTGAAGAATTTCATAAAGTAATGTCAAAAACATGTGAATTCTTTCATCTTGATACTGATATTGTATTTCTTGATAGCAATTAATAAAAGTATTCTATGGCTGGAAGCATAGAAGTAAAAGGTATTATGGGATCAGATAAAAGAATGTATTTGCTTGATCTTTTAAGATTATCTCCTAGAGATTATAATTATTAAGGAGAAAATAATTAATGTTGTGTTTTAAGATATGAATTACTTTAAAATTATTGGGTTGTTAACACTATTTAAAAAATAAAATAAAATAATAGTGATGATCCAAAAACATAATAAGAAGCATATTAAAACATATAAAATTTATTAATTGGAAATCCAAAAGAAGGATTAAAATTAAATCCAGCATTAGGCACTAAAACAATATTATAATAATCAGAAAAATTAACATAATAAGAAGAGGATTTAAAAAAGTTATCATAATTTTTGTTAAATTAAGCTATTCCTTAATTAATTTAAGAATTATCTTAACCAGAAACAACAAGACATTCTGATCTTAGTATTTCAGATATTTTTCATTCTCATGGTGTAAATATGAGATATCTTGGAAAAGTAATTAGTTTTATTCGTTCAGAAGAATAACCATCATTAAGACTTACTTTGGAAAGAATAGTTTTTGCTAAGACATTGAAACACATCTTTAGAGAATCAATGAGAAAAGCACCACAAAATCAATTATCTTAAGTTTTGTGTCATCTATTAAATATAATATTCTCTAATTCAAATCCTTCAGTTAATAATACTAAATAAGAAGAGAAAAAGAAAAAGAAGAAAAATAAGAATAAAAGTACTTAAAATGGTGATAAACCCCATTTTAAATGTTTAATTTAAGTTAATAATTATTAATATCCCTCATATTAAGAAGTTTGGGATTAAATCAATTAGATTGCATAAGCTAGATATTAACATAAAATAGATTCATCTATATTAAATAAAAAAGGATTCCATAAATTATCCTGTTTAAGAGAATTATGTTAATAAATTGGATTATAGTTAGTTGCTAGAGACTATCATGATTTCTAACCTTCAGATATAGTAGGAATCCAACCTATAATTAAATTTATTGAATAAGTTTCAGAAGATGCTAAAAATAATATAGAAATTGGTCAAAAATATATGCTTGAACATTAAAATCTTCATTAAGCTTTAGAATCTTATCTTACTGCATCTCAAATAATTCTAAATTTACATGGTTAGATGCATAAAGAATTAGCAAATTGTTATTCTAAGATTTCAGCTGTTTATTTGAGAAGATAAGAATATGATGCAGCCATACATTTTTAAAAGCAAGCTATTTAAATTTATACTACAATTTATGGTTATGATCATCCTTTAACAATTTAAGCCATTACAGCACTTTCTTTATATTATTTCTCCACTAAAAATTATAAAGAAGCATTTAATCATATGTTACATACCTTATATCTTGCAAATCTAATTGGAGGAGAAGGTTAAGAAGTATTTAATCAATATACAAATTTATCATTACTTTATTCAGAAAGTGGTTAACATTAGAGTGCATTAAATTGTTTATTTGAAGGATTAGAAAAGTGTGAATCTTTATTTAAATCATTTTAAGGAACAGAAACATAATAATATAAATTAAGAGTATCTGGATACTATTCTGCAATTGCTTTAGAACATGGTGAAATTGGTGATTTCTAAAAAGCAGTAGAATTCTAAGAAAGAGCTTCTGAATTATTAAAAAGAGTAATTATTATTTATTATATATAGACCCTTAAACCAGAAGATACAAGAGTAAAGGAAGCAGATGCTTTATTAACTAATTTAAAAAAGGCTTTAAATGAAAAAAGAAAAGACACTCAATAATCAAATTTAGGTATTTAAATATATTTAATTATTAATTAGATAGTAGAAGATAATTTGGTACTAATCGTAATTAATAATAAAAAACTGAATAGTAAGTTTAATAAATGCCAGATGAAACATATATAGAAAGTGATAAAGTAATTATAATCTAAAATTTAATAGGAAAGAGAAGCTTTATTATAAAAATTAAGAGCAGCCAAATAAGGCATGAAATTCAAGAATAAGAATCAAATGGATATAAATCGATACATTCTTGCCTAATAACTTTATAGACAATAATAGTAATAATAAAAAGAATGAATGATAACTGTGATTATTATGTATTTGTTTAATTTTATTTATTAATTATAATCACTCATGCTATTGGATTTTAATATAAATTAGTTGGTACTTTAGGACTCTTAAAATATATTTAATAAAAATTAATTTTTCTTAAGAATTACATCAATGGTATAATTAAATCAGAATGTAATTTATAACTAATATGATCCATATCTTCAGCTAAATGTAAAATACATATTTCTGCAGAACAATTTTCTATTTATTCTTTATTCTTTTACCTTTTAATTTTTATGCTTATGAATGAGGTATCATATCATCTTTCTTTCCATGCAAAATAAAAGTTGGAGATGTGACATCATTTATATTTACTAAATTGTTAAATCTTTATCTAATCAAATGTTAAACCCATGTTCCAACAAATCTAACATAATCTCTAACAGCATCCTTCAAAGAAGTAAATGGAGACATTAAAACTAAACAACCAGGCTTATGTTTGCTTGCTAAATAGGTTGCAGGACCAGATCCTATTGATCTTCCAAAGATCATTATAGATTTTTCTTCATAACCTATTTTTTTAGTCAAATAGTTATAAACGTAATCAGCATCATTTTATATAGCTTCAGCAGAAGTTTAAACTTGATTGTATTTTCCATACCCTGGATATTCTACTGCCAAAACTGAAATCTTTTCTTACTATGAGATAGTGATACTTACAAAACATTACGAAGATGTATCAAAAATGTATATGATTAACTGATATCTTCAGCATTCCCATGAAAATACACAACAATATTTGATGAATTTTCATATTTGATAAGCAAACAAGGAATGTATCCAATAATGTTTCCATCTCTTTTGCTGGTTTTTTTCTATTATATGATTGTGTCCTATTTTTTATTGAATTAAAGAAAATGAGGAGAACTTCTACTTGTAGTTTCTCTTTTTTTAGCCCGTGTGAACTTATTTTATTAAATACTGCTAATTTTTGTCTTCCCAATGTTGTAAACAGATTCCTAATTTAATTTTGATAATTTGTCCTATAAATCCTCTTCATAATCAACAATATCAAATTCTGGTGATCCTATTTCTTTTTCTTCAAACTCAAAATTTTCAACTAAATTTTATTTATTAGAATGAACCCGATGTATATTTGGGAATTAAGGTATTGGTTGTTTTTGAAATTCTCTATCACTTTTATAAATTCATACTATTGATCATCAATTAAAGATAATTATTCTTCTTCTACTTGTTGAGTTGACTATTTGACAAATATAACCATATTTTTCTTTGTTTTTCTTTTAACATAATTCTAAAAATTTGGATAAAGTGCTGAATGTTTTGGTATCCATAATATTCTACCTTCATCAAAATACCCAATATCTAAAGTCTCTTTAGGAGCAGGAAAAAAAATGAAATCTAGGTCCATTTAGTTATTTAAAAAAAAATTAAACATTTAAACGGACCTTATTAATTATGTAAGCACCCTGATTTGACTTTTAAATGAGATTTAAAAAACCATATGTCTTATGAATAATATTCAAATATATTGAAATGAATTGTTTGCATTTGTTATTGAATACTTGAATAATTTAATAAGTATTTTATGATGAGATTATGATGAATCCTTTTAAATACATCATTTTAAATCTTTGAACTAAAAAGAGATTTAAAACATAAGAATATTATGATGTTGAGAAGGCTTTGAATTGTAATTTGTATTAGAAATTAAAAAAATAAAATTAAATAAAAATTGAGGAAAGGATAATTAATAAAAAAAAGCCTTAAGAAACCCAATAAAAATATAAAAGTTTAATTTATGGTAATTTTGATTTAAGGATTAATCAATTTTATGCACTTTTATGTTTATATCAAAACAAAAAATGAATTATAATTTAATAATATTTCTTAACAATGAATATTTTATTATTATTGTTTATTTTCATTAAGTTTATATAATCAATATGTAACATAATTCAAAACTCTTTTAATATTGGTTATTTGATAAAAATTTATTATAAAAGCTTTAGAATTTCTAATAAATATAAATTAGCATTATTTACCAATTTTTTAGAATTCATTATAAAAGTAATCATTCTAATCCAATGATTTAATTAATTAAAGTGAATCCAAATGATTTGGACATTGAAAATGTAATATGAGTTAGATAAGTTATGTATCATATTGTTAAATCTGAGATTTCTAAATTTTAAGATCACTCTTATTGCAACTCAACCGGAACTCTAGTAATGTTTAAATTAAAAATAGCATGATAAATAAACTATGGCTAAAAATATTGGTACTTAAAACATTACAGAAAATAATTTATTATAACATAAGGAGAGAATTTAGAACTGTTTTATTGTTTTGTGGGTAGATGTGATTAGGTTAAAATATCCTTTTTCTTGAATTAGGGTTAAACTATAAATATCATGAATGACTTTTAAGTTAAAATTCATTATGCCGATGATATAAAATAAGCAATGATTAATCTATACCAACTGTTATTATATTCATATCTATATTATAATGAATTCTCTACCCGAAATATTAGATCAATTAACAATATTTTATGTTAGAGATAGAATAATACATTTCAAAGAAAATCATGATTTTTTATTTAACAATTAAATAAGAGGTTTAAAATATGTTCAAGTTTAAGCAGCAATTTATTTAGCTGTTTTTATTGATTTAAATGTTTTACAAGTTAAAAATGATACAAAAAATTACTTAAAAAATTTGATATAATTTAACTTGGAATAGCACTAATTAGTATTTAGGTCTTAGTATGGTTACCTTAGTTACTAAAGATGTTTATATTGAAATGATTGTGATATTGAATGAGTTTGTAAACAGATAGTGATTTTATTATAATTTATATTCAGGGTTGATAAATATTATCTTGTTATTAAAATTTTTATTAAATGGGGAAAGACAAAAAGAAGAGTAGAAGTAGAAGCAAATCTGGTAAAAAGAAAGAGAAGAAAGAAAAGAAGGAAAAGAAATCAAAAGCAAAGAAAGATTCAATAAAGAAGGAGTCCATTAAAAAAAAAGAATCTTTAAAAAAGGAATCTCAAAAGAAAAATAAAAAGTAAAAAGAATCAAAAAAAAAGGATAATAAGAGTAGAAAGAAAAGTCAAAGTCCATCCCCAATGAATGCTTAAAAAAAATAGGCCTAGGATGAATAGAAGTTGAAGGAGGGTGAATAGAAGCGATTATCAAGATTAATGAAAGCAAAACTAATTAAATTTTAGAATTCAGATGATGATGATGATGATGATAAAAAAGAATTTGTTTATAAAGATCCTGAAGTAATTGAACCAATTTTACCACCAGATGAATAATTAATTTATGATTGGTCATAAAGAAATTAAGAAAAATAAATATAAGATGCATTAAAAAAATGTAGATTGGTTGGAGAGAAATTATTTTATGATTCTGATGGAATTGAAGAGGATGATAATCCAGATGAATAATTTTAAGATGAAAATTGTACAGATAATAAATAAGATACAAAAATGTAAGAAGAATATGATTAGGAAATATAAAAATAAAATGAAAAGGTAGATAAAGAATAATAATAAAGATTTTTAATAGAGAAAAAAACATTAAATAATGATAGTGATAGTGATAGTGAAGATGAAGTTGCATCTAATGCTAAATTATTTACAAAAAATTTATTATCTATTTCAAAATTGAAAGAATTGCAATTATAACCTTAATAATAATTTTAAAGATAATAATAAGCAAAACGTAGATGGAGAGAAGAATAAATTGATGATTAAGAAGAAGATCCACTTGAAGCATTTATGAGATAAGTTGAATGTAAAATATATATTTAATTTTTAAGGTGAAGCAACATAATAAGCAGATGAAGATGAAAAAAGAAGAAAGGAAGAAGAAGAAAAAGAGAAAAAAAGAAAGTAAGCCATTGAAGAAGAATTAAGAAAGTTAAATGCATAAAAAGTAATTACTTATGAAGATATCATACAAAATAATATTAATTAAAGTAATTAAAAAAATAATAATAATGGAATGGATATTGAATCAATTTAGGAAATTTAAAATTAATAAAAGGAATTGGAGTAATAAATTATTGAGGATGATGAAGAAGATAATAAATTTTATGAATAATTTATGAAAGAATTAAAGAGGAAAGAATTAGAAGAGAAAATGAGATAAAGAGAAGATGAAGATGAAGCTGAAGATGTTGATTTAGAATAATAATAAATGTTAGCTTTATTGGAAGAAGAACCTGATATATTTGACAAATAGAAGAAATTAGAAAAGAAAGAATTAAAACCAGTTGATCATTCTACTATTGATTATTAACCATTCAGAAAAGATTTTTATAGAGAAGTAAGTGAATTAGAATAAATGACAGCAGAAGAAGCCAAAAAATTAAGATAATAACTAGGTGATATTAAAGTGAGAGGAAAGGATGTACCTAAACCAATATAAAATTGGTATCAATGTGGATTAAATGATAGAATATTAAATATATTAATTGAGAAAAAGAAATTCATAAATCCATTTCCGATTTAATCTCAAGTAGGAATTATTAATGTATAATTTTTAGGCTATTTCATGTATTATGTCAGGTAGAGATTTTATAGGTATTGCTGAAACAGGAAGTGGAAAAACATTAGCTTATTTATTACCTCTTTTAAGACATGTTCTAGATCAACCAGCTTTAAAAGATGGAGATGGTCCTATTGCTATAATAATGGCTCCAACAAGAGAATTAGCACATTAAATTTATGTTAATTGTAGATGGTTCACTTCTATTTTAAATTTAAATGTTGTTTGCTGTGTTGGAGGAGCTGGTATTGCTGGTTAATTGAGTGATTTAAAAAGAGGAACTGAAATAGTTGTGTGTACTCCAGGACGAATGATTGATGTTTTAACTACAAGTAATGGAAAAATAACAAATTTAAGAAGGGTAACATATGTAGTAATAGATGAAGCTGATAGAATGTTCGATTTAGGTTTTGAACCATAAATATGTAAAATAATACAAAACATCAGACCAGATAGACAATTAGTCATGTTTTCAGCTACATTTCCAAAAAATGTTGAGTAATTAGCCAAAAGGTATCAATCGTATTGTATATTTAAAGAATTTTACGTAAACCAATAGAATGTATTGTAGGAGGTAGAGGATAAGCAGGTGGAAATATTGAATAAATTATAGAATTTATGGATGAATCAGATAAATTATACAAATTATTACTTTTATTCTAGGAATGGTATACAAAAGGCAGTATATTAATATTTGTGGAGAAATAGACAGAAGCAGATGATTTATTTAAGGAATTGTTGAAATATGGATATAAATCATTTGTTTTACATGGTGGTATGGATCCATAAGATAGAGAATTTACAATTCATGATTTTAAGAAAGGAATTAGAACAATAATGGTAGCAACTTCTATATTAGCAAGAGGATTAGACATCAAGCATATTTGTTTAGTCATTAATTTCAGTTGTCCAAATCATATGGAAGATTATATACATAGGATAGGAAGGACAGGAAGAGCTGGTTAAAAAGGAACAGCTATAACATTCTTTACTCCTTAAGATGAACATTTGGCTAATGATTTAGTCTATTTACTTGAGAAGAGTGAATAATAATTACCTGAAAAACTTAAAGAATATTAGAAGTCATTTATGGAAAAAGTTAAAGCAGGTGAAGCTAAAATTTATAGAAATAAAAATAGAGCTGGAGGAGGATTTACATTTGGAGCTGAGGAAGAATAAAAGTTTTAGGATTTTAGAGCATAAATGAGAAAGAAATTTGGTTTAGAAGGTTTAATGATGGATGAATAATCTTCAGATGATGAAAAAGTATTAGAAGAAATAGCTAAAGGCAAATTAAGTGAAGAGTATATTTTATATTTATCATTTTAGAGAAAGATTAAAAAAATAAGAGGAAAGAGATAGATTTGAAAGAGAGAGAATTATGTAATTAATTAAAGATCCTGCTTTGAAATCTTAAATATTATCTGAAGCTACAAAAACAGCTAATTTGTGTATAAATTCTGGAGGATCAAGAGAATAAGTAGCCAATGCAGCTATGGATGCAATTAAAAGAGTATTAAAATAGCATAGCTAAGTTAATAAATCAATTGAAGGAGGCATAGAAGAAGCAATGTAAATCATTAACGAATTTGAAGAAAGAGAGAGAAATAATCATGATTTTGTAAGTTATGATTTTGAAATTAATGATTATCCAACATAAGCTAGATTAAAAATATTAAGCAAAGAATTTTTAAATATGATTCATGAACTTACAAATTGTTAAATTTCATAAAGAGGAAGTCTTGTAGAACCAGGTAAAAAAGCATTACCTGGATAAAAGAAATTATTCTTAAGAATAGAAGGTGAAAATGAATATTTTGTAATGAGTGCTTATAAAGAAATAAAACGTATGGCATAAGATTTAACTCTCAATTAAATTCAAGATAATTATGCTGGTATTCAAACAAATTCTAAATTAATTTGAATTATAAATCATAAATAAAATTATATCACAAATATATTATTTATATCATTCTTATTTTTAGAATTATGTTAATATTTGAATAATATTAATAAATACTACAATTAGATTATCTGTTGATCTATTATAATATAAAAATACTGGCCATAAGGGTAATGATAGAAGCTTAATATTTTATATTATTATTTACATATATTTACAAGATATTAGAGAATATTAAATTCTACTGGTGGATATGTAATGTTACAATTAATGTAATTATACTTAATAAACAAACTGTAAAATTGAAATTATTTAGATGGTATTTATATTGAAAAAAATAATGCAAAAGCAAAGGCGACTAGGATACAAATAAGTCAAATATTTATTTTCCTGCAAAAGCTTATACATATATTTTAATATTGAAATTAATTTCTGTGTCAAATAAAAATATCATTAATAACATTTTGTAATACCTAATTAATTAATTGTTATACCATTTCTATGTTATAAATAATCCAACAACCACTAATATGTATCTTAAATATATCACTTGCTTTTCCTATTCAATTATAAGTAATGCAAAATATACTAAACTAATAACAATATATGTATAAATATAAATTTCTGTATCAGTTTCAAATGCATATATCAATAATGGAATATAAAAAAGTGTTAATTATTTTATACTAATAAAATAATCATTATGTTATACTTTTTGTTTTATGAATCAAATATGTAAAAACTGAAAAATAATATCAAATTATGGTAGATTCCATATTCATAATTAAGGTAATTTATGATAAATTATTCAACCAAAAAACAATAAGAATAGATTTTTTGCTCATTTATAAAATTAGGTAATATTGCTACAGTTAACATTGCTCTAATATCAAATGTTATTGAACATAATATAAATTTGATTGATGAGATGACTATTTTGAAAAAAGTTGAATTATATTCTTATTTATAATAATATTTTAAGAATGCTGTATTTAACAATTATGTAGTGTCTTTTGATAGTTAACATTCTAGTACAATTGTATTTTGGTATTGCTATATAACACAAAGTTATACAGCCAATATGAAAATATTCATATTTTTTAAGGCTTTAGGCATTTTATTTGATTACATTTTGAATTTGAATACTATGATGATTGTCAATCTACGCATTATATGATCTTCTTGGAGGAGGGATTGGTTTTTTTGGTAATCTTTTAATGATATCACTATCAATTAAATCTGTAAGGATCAAATAAGGGATGATTCCAACACTCACCATATCAAACTTCAAAATAGTTAATACCACTTAAAATGGAATGATCATCCATAAACATTTAGGAAATAATTGGTTACTATTGTTATACATACATGCATATAGACTGAATATAATTGCCATAATGCATGAGAAATAGAGTAATCCTAATTCATAGGTGAATTAAGCAAACATTCCCAAAATTATTTACCCTGGAATTGCATATAATTGTATATACATTATATTTATTAAATCACTTCTTCATTCTAATTTCTATGATTGATTAATCCTTTAAATTTTAGATATCATTTAAAGAGAAGAATTCTGGCATTATCTTTCCTTAGAAAAACAAGTCCTAAATATTATTAAATTCTTATTGCATTACAAAATCATTTCTTCCACAATCTATTTTTTCAGCTACACATTTCTTAGCCCATTCAACATCTTATCCAACTTTAAACTAACTTATTATGAAATTATAAGTTTTACCTCTAAATCATAATAGGTCTCCCCCAATTGAAATTTTAACTAGCTTATTCAATATATATATTACCTTGATGTTTTATCCAGCAAATAAATCATTTTCTTATTCAAAAGTCATTACGTTGGCATTTTTAAAATTAAGACTGAAACCCTTGGACATTTTCTATATTTATTAATATCATAATGCAATTCAAAAAGAATGTTAACAATTAAAATCAATCTTATTACTAGAAATTTATCATTTACTACAACAATAGTGATTTCATTCTAATTAAAAACCTTTCCATCTTATCAATAGCTGATTTTATTTCTTGGCAATTTTATAATTGTCTAAAAATGAATCCCTTATTTGCTTATTTAATCGCCTCATTTATAAACTATTCAAGCAACCCTTTAAGATGTAAGTTTACTTCAGGAACTTATTTTTTTATTTTGCTATTCTTCTTTATTTTTTTCTTTAGAATATATTATCCCTTTTCTACAAGTTCAAAACGATTATTTTGTTCTGTAGATTTTAAATGCTATTTAAGTTATTTCTTTTATTCGGATAATTCATAAGCAGAGTCTATATACTATGTTTTCCAATTAAATTATTCCTTGACACATTCACTATCTCCATCATCAATACCAATTAAGTAATTTTTCATCTTTCAATTTTAAACTTTATTTTATATTAAATTAGAACCTTAAAACTCTTTGTTATTTATTTCAACATATAAATGTAATATCAAGAAAAAATATTTTTTTTATGTATGAAACAATTTAATAAATTATGACAAATTCAAAAAATATTACTAAGTTTATTTATTTTCTTTACTTATATTTTACATTAAATTTATTGATAATTTATGATAAAATATTTGAAAGAATGAAGCATTATATCGTATTATATGATCTAATCTGTAAATCTTTACTTAACATAATTAATTAAATACTCTTAATCTCTTTGAATAATTATTATGAATAGGTTTTAATTAAATACTTAACATTAACTATCTTATATATTAATATTGTCTTTCTTCATTAGATATTTTTGAATAATTATTTTTCTATGCTTTTTAATTGAATGTCTATTCTAAATCATTCTCATTTTATAAATAAGACTTTTTTCTTTCACATAAAATTTATATTGTAGGTGACTATTTAAAATTTACCAAGATTTGTTAAGAAATCTATCATGAAATTAAGCAATTTAAAATTTATTATATTGAATAGAAATTAAATTCTTCTATTTAATTTTGAAGCAAGAAATTAGAACACTTTTTAGTTTTATTAAATATCACTTTCACAAAACTTAAAGTAAGAAATTTCTTTAAAAATTAACTTGCTTTAATAATTATGGAAATTACAATTTTTTTTGTTGTTATTCCTAATATATGTCTACTTGAAAAATTGTATATATGGAATTGATTTAAATATATACTTTTTATAAAATAATATTATATACTTTAATTATTTATTTAATAATTATGTAAATATATATTTGATGAATATATTGAGTATGATTGATTTATAATAATATTAGTTTGATATTAATAAATATATTGATATTTTGTAATCACTAATAAAGTCATCATATATTATTTTTAATTTTCTATTTTCTAATAAAATTATATTTCTTTTTATCTCAAAAAAGATTGTGGGATTCCAGCAATGTAAATACTTACTGGGCTCAATCTTTATGAAATATAATCTTCCCAATTAAAGTTACAATATTCTTACTATAAACTTTATTTTTTATAGAGGTTTATGATTGTTAGATTATATTGAAAGAATAATTACTTTGATATATATTAAAATATATATGGATCAATTAGATATAAAATTATTCAACAATAATATTATATTTTCTCTAAAAATATTATATTAAGAAAGAAGTTGAACTCAAGATTATTGTTTGGATAAATCAATTATTCTAAATTATACAATTCATAGAGAATTTGAAATTAGAAATTTATGATAAGTTCAGTCTTTATTTTATTAATAATTATTTTAACGAATAGAAATGAGTTTTTAATCAATTTCATCTTCAGATTTATCAGATTCAGATGAAATGACTTTCATAAAAACTGATTAAGAAAGAATTTTAAAAAATTCAAACATATTAAAGCATGATAATAATGAAAGTAACAGTTGTTAAAGGCATCCAAATAAAAAAGTAATTATTTATTAATATTTAGGCAAAATTTTATGTATAACAAAATAGTAGTTAATTATTTTGTTCAAAATGTGCTTTAAATTTAGCTTTGTAAGGCCTTTAGATAGAGGAAACATAAGAAGTATATTTGGAAATATAAAGGAAAGATAAAATAAATAACTTTTAGAAAGATTTACATCAAGCTCTTTAATAATGTGATTAAAAATTAGTTAACTTGAATGATATTAAAGATAAATTAATAAGATAATGGGAAGAATAGAATATGAATTGCGAAGAATTTTTTAATGTAGTTCAAAAAACAACTAATTAATTAAGATAAACTTACTATTAGAAGTTCTAAAATGATTATACTACTTCATAAAATCAAGTTTAAGAATAAGTAGATAATATAAAATAAATAATACAATAATTGAAATAATTTTCTATTGATATATTTACAAATCATGATAACATAGTTAAAAAAATGGAAATGAAACCTTTTGATGAGATTATGCAAAAATATTAAAAAAAAGTAGATGAAATCAAATGTTAATCATTTAATAGTCAATTTTAAATATCTTTAAAGTAACTAAATATTGATTAAAATTAAATTCTAACATTTATGAATAAAATGTGTTATAATTTGCTAATAAAAAATGATAGTATGGAATATAATTAAAAGACAATGACTAGTTAATAAAATTTTGAATGCAATTTGTCTAATAATTAAAATTATATTGACATAATTGAAAATGAGGAAATTCATAGTCCCATATCTATTATGAATTAAATACAACTATAATCTCCAATTCGTTAATAATTTAATAAATTTGATTCAATTAATTCAAATCCTGTAAGAAGTAATGCAAATACACCTGAAAGTTGGAAATAAAAGCCTAGTTTAAGAAGAGATAACATAACACCAAATGATAAAATATCCTATTAAAATAGTTCTCGTGTTTTAGAGTAAGTTAGTTCAAAAAAAGCTCTTTAAAAATAATTAATTGATAAATACTCTTATTAATGTAATGAAAAATAAAAAACTACAACTGATTATGAAAGAATTAGTGAAAAATCTTGTTCAATATTAAATAACAATCTTAGTTGTTTTTAAATATAAAAATTTATAAAAGAAGCTGAAAGAGGTAGTCTTGAAGACAGAGAATTGACACCAAAATAAAAAGTGATTACTGCTAGTAAATCTATTATGTATGGTTAAAATTATAATAATCAAATTAAGAATCATTCGAATTAAAAATGTATTGATATGATTTTTAAATTTAGCTTAGTAAAATCTGATATAAAATTATCTCCATAAATAACAATATGGTTCGGTTCCAAATTTAAAATCAGTTTCTCATTAACAAAAACAAAATGATACTGTATAATTACATCGTCAACAAGAAGGACATTTAAGGTCTAAATCAAAATAAATTAAACCTCAATCTATAGAATAAGATAGTAAAAAATAATTTATTATTAATGCTGGAGTTAATTCAGTATCCTTACCTTAAAATGAAGATACTTTAAAAGATAAAATATTAAAAGAGTTATGTAGTCATCCCAGTGAATCAATTTATGGTCAAGTATTAAAAAATCATTAATAAAAATAAAAAAATAACAAACCAACCAGCAAAGAAAATTTTGAATGGACTTCTTAGAAAAATAGAACAATAGGATAAAATACAAATAAGAAATTATAATGATTTATGTATTTCAAATAAATCTCCAAGTATTTTTTTTTGTTAATCTTATATTTTAATAATCTTTAATTAATTTTTATGATAATATATTGATTTCTAATTTTTTTTTTCTAATATTTTAATAAAATTAAAATCATCATGTTTCTTATAGGTAAATCATTAATTCTTTGTATATAAGTTAATTTAATAAGCCAATTTGAAATAAAGAAGAATTTCATTAACTAAATAATGATATATTTTCCACAAAACCCTTTTGTAATATTGAAATCTTTGCATTTATTAATTAATTCATTATAAATGAAAAGTGAGAGAATAATTTATAAACTACCTTCTTTCATTTAAGAGTTAATAGTCGATATATATAGTAAATAAATTTGTAATTCGAATGAAAAAGATCAAATCAATATTTTAATTTATTTAATATTAAATAATAAAAGGATATTGGAATATATATAAATCTATTTATTTCCAAGATAAATGAAAAGTATATATGAGATCAAATGCCTAAAAAATATATTAATAACATATTGTAGAAATGAAATAGGAGGCTCTGAGCAATTCAGTAGCTCAGATAAGTGGAAATTCATAATAAACTTAAATACTAGATGAAATAGAAAAATATAATTGTTATTGGAAACAAGAAATCATTTTGAGTGATTGTGAAGAATAATTTGTTTAAATTGCATCTGATGATGAAAGAGATTGTGCTGCTATGATAAACTTTGGAAAAGCACTTAATATTCAATAAACTGATATTACATAAATAACAGAAATCTTAAACTATTTAGATACTCCTTAATTAAAGATGACTTCTTTATAAAGTCCATAAAATGTTTTGAACTATTTTCTACCTAGTAGTTTTGTATCTACACTTACAGAAATGATTAATCACTATCTTTTGATGGTTTTATAAGAAGATCTTAAATAATAGTAATAATAAACTCAATAAATTTACCATAAGAAGAAATACAAAGAAGCTGAAATTTAATTTTATTTAGGTTTGCAAATTTTATTTGGAGTTTATAGATTTCCATAATTGGATGATTATTGGAATGCTGAATCTTGGTTAAAAGGAGGAGTTGAAGTTACTATGCCAATAGGTAGATTTAAGTTTGTAGATCTTCATATTTTTTCATACTTTGATGAGTTGTAAAGAGCAAAATTATAATTGGAAGTAAGAAAGTTTTCTAAGAAATTAAAAGCACTTTATAATCCTGATTAAGAATTAATAGTTGTAGAATAGAATTAGAAAGCATATAAAACATATTATATATTTGACTATGATAGTTCATAAATTATAGATTTATTGGTTGTTTGTAATAATGTAAAATATGAAGACAGAATTAATAGGGTAATGAGAATGCTTTATAAATATTCAAATCAAAATCATGTTACATACATAATGTTTGATCTGAGTTTAGATAGGATAATTTAATTAGTGGATTAATCAATATATCCAGTTATTCGTTATTAAAATATCAATCATAATTTGATTTAAATGCTCTAGGATGGAGATTATGAATTAGATTAATTGTTTTTAATTAAATAAGGAACATAAGTTGATATTTTCCCATAAAGACGTTTAATATCGAATAGACATTATATGACTTCTTATGAAAAAATAAAAGATTAATTGCAAGAACATATAATAAATCTTTAGTAATTTCGAAGTAACTTTTATTAATCATCATAATTAAATAATACTGAAAGTTTTCATTAATTAAGAGTTGAATTCGAAGAATATTTCGAAATTATGATTCATAATACATTTTTACTAATTCAACAAACATCACAATCTTAATTCAGACATGATTTAGCTAAAGTCTTATTAAATGAAAAGGGATAATAAATTGAAAGAGATCGTAATGAAGCCAAACGTAAACTAAATGTTACATACAAAGAAAATTATTCAAATACAGATCATTTGTCCTTTGGATTATAAAAACAATATGCTGATCAATTTCATACTCCAATACCTTAAAAATAAGAAGATACTTTTAAATATTGTTTAGTATGTATGAAATTTGATGGTTTGACCAAACCATACTATAGATGTTAATTATGTGAAAAATTATTAAATGTCAATAAGATTTTCTTATGTCCTTTTCCTTGTTTTGAATTATTTCATAGAAATCCTAGTGATTTCATAGATTGTGATATGAAAATTTTAGAACCTCTTGGAGATGGAATATATTTTAAAAATGAATCCACTATGTAACTAGTTAATAATGGATAAGAAGAAGATGCAAGTGGGAAAAAAAGAAAATATAATAAACCTCCACCTAGAACCTATTGGTCATTTAATAAAGAGATTTATAGATAAGCAAATATTAATGATGATTAAAATTTGAATGATATTTTAAATACTTTTAAAAAACCATAGGTACCTGCACCTTCACCTAGTTTGTTACAATCTATTGTTCCATAAGAATAGTAATAATAGACATTAACTTTGGGACATAAAAAGGATATGAAAGATATTGATCATCTCTTAAATTAAGAAAAAGAGTAAAAAGATAAACTAATAAAGGAAATGTAAGAAAGAGACAAACAATTATAAGAGTAATATTTTTAACAGCAATATGAGAAATAATTGTAAAAAGAATAAGAAACTAAAAAAAGCAAAAAGGCATAGAAGGAAAGTGAAAAGAAGAAACAATTAGAAGAATAACTTAAGAATGTTAGTCCTTTGGAAAAATTCATGGAACAAATAAATAAAAGAGCAAAAGTAGAGGATATTGAATGATAAATTAGATTTATTGGCAAATTATATTATATATATATAATTAGATTTAGTATTATTTAAGAAATACTGAATTTTGCATATAATATTATCATCTATTGTAGAATAGACCTCCATAATTTCTAGAATATCCATTAGTAGTGCTTTTACTATGATAATCATTCAAAACATAATTGCTTTTTTTAAATCCTTATTACACAGCTACTGTAGGATCATATTATTTCAATAAGCCTAATTCTTTTAATTTATAAACATTTTTTTCTAGTAGTTTATTGTTTATGATCAAATTTGCATCTTCTAAGATTGAATCCAATATATCTCCTTATTTTCTATTTAAATAGCTTCTGCTAGATTGATTCTCAACAATTAAGGTTTCCTTTAACTTCTTGATTGCAGGGTTTGAATTAGCCATAGAACAAGATCTTCGATTATTTATTTATAAATAAGGCAGTTTCTCTTAGGAAGATTGCATTAAATTAATTATTCAAAATCATTTCACTTAGACAGGTTTAAAATATAATGCAGTTGCCCTCTTTTTTTTCTTATGATGTTCTGCCTCTTTCTATGGACTTACAAGTTGATTATCTCTTAAGATATACTGACGATATTTCCTTAAATATTATTATCTTTAATTATTACTTTATAAATTCGTAAGGAAACGTTAGAAAAAGACTTAATTACTTCCACTATTCAAAGAATTTTAAGTTAATTTTTGTTGTTTTAAATAACCAAGCAGAGTTAAATTGTGGATAATAATACTTGAAATTTTTAATGCAATCTATTTCTAAATTAGCCCTTTAATTCAATTTTAATTTTAAGTCTTCTAACAATACTTTATCACTTTCTCTTAATCCATCATCATCAAATTCTCTAAGAGTATGTAATTCTAAAACTTAATTAATTTAATTTGGAGGATGTAATTTTTATCTTATTTATTTTATATTTAAGGCTTATCTATTAGAAAACTATCTTCTTGTTACACTTTACATTTATTAAAAGTAGTTTTAATGAGAAGCTTTCCATGATTCTTTCAATTCAAATTCAGAAGAATCTGATGATTCTATTGTTGGAATAGTTAATTAAATCTTATCCAAATTATCATTTTATTTAAGTTCTTTAAAAATGGCTCTTCTTTTTCTTTCAAATTTTCTTTTATAAGATTTTCTATTTTATAATAAAGGATATTAATGTTTCTTAATTACTGAATCTTTGTCTGGATTAAATGTAAGTAAAGGACATTATTGAATAGTATGTTAAAGACTTTTACATGAGTAACAATCCATACCAAAATATGATTTATCAAATATAAGTTACTCTTTCAATTGACAATATTATTCATGATCTTCTGAATATTATGAAAGAACTTTCATAAAGTCTTTTTTTGTAATGAATACCAATTTACTAAAAGCAACAGAAGTGTACCTTAAGGATGGAATATCATCAAGCATAAATTCTCTTAATCCAAAATTATCCCCTGCTTAGAGTGTGGCTAATCTCAATCTATTATTTCTAAAATATGTTCCAATAGATCCTCTTTCTATGAAGAATAAACAAGGTTAATCAAAAGGAACAGTTTTACAAGGTGTAAGTGTCATTGATTAAACATGTTTCAAACATTCAGCCTTAAATTCATGAGAAAAATAATCATTAAATAATTTACAACCTTTGACTATAATTGAATTAGCTTCAAAGATTAGATTTTCTTAAAGGTCTTAAGATAATTAACCTATTATATCTTTAACTTCTAAATTTTCTTCTAGTTTTTGTTCTTTCCAATAAAATGTTAAATATTCTCTTATTTCATATTTGAGTTAATTAGAAATATTAACACTTTTCATATAAGTATTAATAGCTCTCATTTTACGAATATGATCCTCACTTTTCTCATTCAATTTAGAATATACATTCCAAATAGCTGATACTGTATATGATAATTGTAAAGTTGAACAAACCATAAATCCTATTGTTACTAATCTTTCATATATATCTATTAGGATATTTAAATTAAATTACTTTTTGGAACAACATCTCCATATCCTACGGTAAACATTGTAACAGACGAAAAATAAAAGGCTGTAATATATTGATCAGTATAGGTGGCATCTGATAATCCATTTGCTTTTATCCACGAATCTTCAGCAATTTCTTAAATTCCAACAAAATACCAAATACAACTAAATAAATGTTCCAGTAAGAATAAAAACATCACTAGTTTAATCTATAATAATTTAATATTTTACTAGATCTATTAGTAATGAAGTAGATTCTGAATAATCTTAGCTGTTTTATAATCTTTAAAAAACTCGAATTATATTTTATAATTAAATAATAATTCCTAAGATACTGATCACACTCCTAACATAGTTATACTCCCGTAGTGACTAATGTTTATAATCAATATAACTATTTTGTTCACCAATTTCTTAAGCAAGAACTAAAACTAATGTAATAACACAAAAAATATCATAAATAAAACCATTCCTTATGTAATTTCTAGCTACTTTATAATGGTTCGTAATTAAATATCCTTTCTCATAAAAAGATGTTATGAAATTAAGTAAAATATCAAAGATTAATAAAGCAGTGGATACTTGCAATGTCCATAAAAGTTAATTGTAAAGTAGTTTGTTATTGAATGCTGTTTCATAAGGAATAGCAAACAAAAGGTAAAATCTAATAAAGGCTAGAAATATATCCCATATTAATTTGAATTCATTGTTTGGATTGATTATTGGAATAAGCTTTATTGATTTAGTTATTTTCTATGCAATTTTTGACTTCTTTATTTCTCTCCATTTTCTGGTCAATTTTCTTTTGAATCTGGCAAATTTAGATTTGTTTACTTTTCCCCATACTTATCCAGTTTTCTATGACACTTTTCAAAATAATCAATATATATCTTACTAATAACATTCTTTTCGAGAAACATCTTTTATGATGTGATAATGTATTGGAGCAAGTTATTAGTATCTTTTTTTGTTTTGAATAGCTTTGTTCTTCATTCTAAATCCATAAAACTTGGCTCTCATTGATTAAAAAGCACTATAAATTTTACAAAGTTCTCTTACTTTCCATTAGTATTGAGTTATTTAGTTAGTAATAATTTATCTTCAATCTTATAAGCCTCACTTTAATCTAACATATGGGTAGCAGTTAATATAATATTATAAAAATTGAAAAGAATCAATAATATATTTTAATTCATTGTAATAGCCAATCAACTCTTAATGGAGACTTGAGACATTTTTAAGTACCTTTTAATGTATATAATTCCGATCTTCCATCTCTTCCTTTCATATAAAATTCAACAATATAATTTTCATCAGCTCTAATTGATAAAATATCTAAAAATAATTATGATTTTGGAATATTCCTTTAATGGCCACAAAGTTATAAAGATTCCCCTTGAAATTAGCATTTAGAATATACAGTGATACATGCTAAATAAATGTATATAAATACCTCTATATTCATATTTATTATCATATTTATAAGCACTTCTATAAAAATCTCTTTGTCTTGGCTCTGTCCTTTTTATTGAAGAAGAACCATAATAATTATCTGCCTCACAATTTTCTGGATTATAGTTTGTAGATTTTGCATCACATGGATCTGAATAAATACTTAATTAATATACTATATTATACTATAATTTGCTAATAACTTCTCTGAAGAATCTTCCTAACTCTTAGTCATTTGGATTTTTTGGTATTGTAACACTCTAGCCAGTTAAAGGAGGTCCTCTTCTACCACTATACCTTCCAGAATAAACATCTTCTCTCCCATAATCGTCGTCCCTTCTCCTATAGTCTCTTCCCTAATATTCTGATTTTAAATATCTATCTCCTTTGCTATAATATTCTTCTCTACTTTTTTCCCTTTGATGAAATGTTTTTTGAAATTACTATTCCTTTTAAATTTACAATTGTTATTCTATCTCTTCTTTCAAAATTTCCTTCTCTATTTTTTATAATTATTATTGTTTTCTTAAATTTTAAGATTCCTTCATATTATTTCCTTCTTCAGTATTTGATTTTTATTTTTATTTTTTTTTTAGAATTTCGTTTTATCTTTACTTTTAATCTAATTCTGCTTTTTTACTTTAATAAATTTATTTATGTTATTATTATTATTATTATTATTATTATTATTATTATTATTATTATTATTATTATTATTATTATTATTATTATTATTATTATTATTATTATTATTATTATTATTATTATTATTATTATTATTCTTGTTACTCTTTCTCTTATTTTTCTTATAATTATTATTTATAATTATCAAATTCTTCTTTTTTTAATTGCTATTGAACTATTGAATTTTAGTTTACTACTTAATCTTCATTTTATTAAGATTCTGGATGGCTTTCTTCTGGTATTAACATTGCTTCACTAAAGTATCTTGGTTCTTCTTAATTTATGTCGAGTTCATTTTAATTTATTTCTTCCTCATCTGTAGAATATTCTAAATCATTTTAGTCAAATTAATCCTCTTAAACAGTTTATATCAATTCAGTTGGCTACTTTAATTATTTATGTATTTCTTTATACTAAATTGGCTTAACATCATAATATTTTTATTAAGCTTCACAATGATCTTCAACTAAATGTATTAGTTAATAATTTACTCTATTAAATTATAAATGTCTTTTAAATATGATCAATGAATTCTCTAAACAATTATAAACATTAAATATCTGTTAATTCATTTTAAGATGTAAATACTAAAACATAAGTTCTTCCAATAATATTTTAAATTTAATGAGTATCTAAATTATATTGAATAAACTTACAAACATTATCATTAATACTGTAAAATGCTTCTAAATTTTCATTTTGTTCATTAATTATTAAAGAATTAATACTTTATTATTTATAAGTAATTCTAAGAAGTGATCCAATATATCCCCCATGATTCATTTCTCTATTATTAATTTCAGATGAAAATAAAATAGTAAAATCATTCTAAACAACTGTTATATTATCAAACATTTCAACAAATGGAGTATCCTAAAATTAACCATTAGATTTGAATTTAATTAATTAATCAGAGTGCAAATCAAATGGAAATTTTTTAAAAAAGCTTAATGAAATATCAGAACATTTTTATTGAGCATTTTCACACACATTGTTCCTTTAGTGAATGATAAATACACAATCTTAAAATACATGTTCAATTAAATCAATTGTAGGAAATTTCATAAATTAGGAAGTAACAAATGAAAAAACAAAGACTTTTGAGTCAGTCATACCGATAGTTATATAAGCTAGATTTTCATCTTCCTTGTAATTGATTACAATCCCTTCATCACTTTCAAAAATTAGAACATGAATAAATCCTCTATTTTCTTATTAAAGTGTCACAATTAATCCACTTTAAGGATAATCTATTGTTTATTAATGAGTTTCCATATTTTTTATAGGTATTCTCAATTCAAGTACTTTATTATTTAAATTTTAAGCAACAAAAACTTAAAGTCCTGGATAATTTTTTGTAAAATATTCATTCTCTAATGACCCATTTATTATTTCATTTCCAAGATGATAATGTATTGGAGGATGATAGAGATCAGGAGTATGAAAGGTTAAGCGTTCAAAATTATTATCTAAATTACATTAAATTTATTCTAATGAAATTGAAGCGACCTTTTATTAACAATATTCTTGGTCTTCAGATTGATTAATTAAATGTACAAACCGTTTTAAAATCAACATAGGATCCCCTTTACCTCCCCATGATACAATATAAATAAAGCCCATATTCTAAAATTTATCTATAGCATCCGTTTTACCAAAAGAAAATTCTCTCACTAAATTTTCTTTTGATATCAATAAATGACCTCCATCTTCTTATTTATCAACAAAATAGCCATTATAACCGTTATAAAGATGAACAGAAGCAGTGGTTCTATTTTATTTTACTTTGAACTCCTAGATTGATAACCATTAAATTTCACTAGCATTGCCTGCAAAAATGTAAGCATCAGTAAATCCCACCAAGAAATATGAGTTATTGTTCAAACTTTATGAAGATTTATAACTTTATTAGATATCTAATGCAAAATGAGGTGATTGGCTAGTTAGTATATAAGGCATCGTACTCAGCAATTAAATAAATATATTACTTCTCATTCTATTAATCAACTAAAAAGAATGTTTATTATTCATAAAATAGGCGTAATCCACATAAAAAGTTCTCCTCATTTAACGAGTAAATAGCTTAGATTAAAAAAATTATAAACATTATTATTATATAAATAATAAAATAGAAGTAAGGAATTCCATTTTAATAAGTTTTATTATGTATAGAATATCATAAATAATCATCTATTTTTAAAGTATAACTTTTTGATTTTAAACTTTAATTAAGATCATTTATAATCTGAGGTAATTTGAGAATGTATCACTCAATAATTTATTATGAATTGATAATAAATTCAATCTATTGTCTTAATAATGAATAAGATTCTTATAATTATAAAGATCTAAGGTTCATAATTATTCTTTTGATATTAACTAATTTATTTATATATGAATTAATTCAAGAATAGTAAATTAAATACTTTAGGATATGTCAGAAATTATCACTCTGATTTTGGTTCATCTAATATAATCAATCATACACTATATCATAAATATGCATCTTCTCAAAATTATTACTTCACAAAAGAAATTAATGATATTTTAAGTAAAAACAGAACTTCAGCAACAATTAAGTTTTATGTAACCAATTCATGAATAATTCAGGATGATATGTAATATTTAGAGAATGATGAATGTATGTCGAGAGTTTATTATTTTGATGATTACTATTCTAAAATTTAATTGCTGGTTGAGTTTTATAAATATCATCATGATTTGCCTAGATTTACTGTAGATGAAGAAATCATATAAATTTTGAATTTGTATTATGATAAAAAGAGGAAATTGGAGTATTATAAAATATAGAGATAAATAGAATATGAAAATTTAAAGAATCCTGATCAACCATAAAAAGGAATAGTTGGAGATAAACCTATTGAATCATAAAGTACTCCACAATCTGAGATTAATGGAGATTCTACCATAAACAATAATATAGAAAATATTCTTTAAGATGTTATTACCTAGTAGAAAAGCTAAAATTAAATTTCTCAATAAGATATAAGTTAAATTACAAAATTTTAGGATGACTAAAAGGGTGAAATTCAATAAATGCTTGATATTTTTAATTAGGGAAACTAAAAGAATACATAAAAATATTCATTTTAGAAAAATATTAGTCCATCTTTAAGTTAACATCATAAATTAAATGAATAGATAATATCTCATTCAAATCAAAAATAATACACTTAATAACATTAAAATTTTAGAATACCTTAAACAACAAAAAGATATCCATCTTCTTCTTTAAGTAGAAATTTGAAAACATCTTCCAATGAAAAAAAACTTGATAATAATTTTACTCATTTATTTAATAAGTGTCCCTAAAGAAAAAGAATAAAAATAGAAAATAAAAATGAAATCAAGAAAGATTTTAAGAAATCAGTCCCAGATATTAAATCTTTAGGAATAAGAATCTTAGCTTGTATGAATTAAATAGAAAAATATAAAATGAATACAAAATGTGTATCTTCACTAGATAATAAAGAATTACAAAAGATTTTATTTTCAGTTCATTAACCTGTATTCTCATCCAATATTAAATTATATAAAGGTTCATCAACTCAATCTATTAAAATATCTCAATAAATTAATACATAAGATGATTAAATAATTAATTAAAGCCCAATTAATTTTCATACTACTTAAACTCCAAGAACAAATTAGGATGGTTCTAAATTTTTCAAAAAATAATTCTTTGAGTAAAAATAAAAGGAAAATGCAAAGGTTTTAAGAAGACTTATGGTATATAAGAAGGATAATCTTATCAAAACTCAAAAAGATATACGCTTAATCCCAAAACTTAATCTTAATAGAATTAATAACTTGAATACTAATTCATGTTGTAATACACTTAGAATAAATGGATTCAATCAAAATATTGCTAACTAATTAACACCAAAATCTTTCACTTTTAGATCTAGAATCAATAATATAATAAGTTAGTAAATAAAAACAATGTAAAATAATTACATAAAAAACTCAATTAAACAATGATAATTTAAAATGTGTTATAAACAAATTAAATTTTGAAGGTATTAATAAAAATTATCATATATTCATAATAAAATTAAAATATTTTTTTAAAGTCATATAAAAATAATTAATTATTTTATTACTAGATTCTATAATTCAGAATCAAAATAATCTAAATTTCCTAAGTTATCCTAATAAAACTAATTTTATTATTAAATAATGATGAGATTATGATAATATTTGAGGATTAATAACCTAAACAATTTATTAAAGTTATTAAAGATTAAATAACTCTAAATTAATATAGAGCATAAAATGATTATAATTAAAAATAAAGGGACAGATTCAATCTATTTATCAATTCCTAATCCTCATTTGCTAAGACAAACAGTGTTTAATTTTTTAAAATTACAAAAAATATAAATCAATTATAAAATTCAAATTAAGATATTTCAAAATCATTATAATATTTTAATAACATAATTTCTTAAATCTAGGCTAATCTTCAATTAAATTTAACTCACATGGGGGAAAATTAAAATCCTGAATTTATTTAGTGTATTACATTTTAGTTTATTTTTATTTAAAAATAAAAAGAATTCCTAAAAAACTTATATGGATATCTTGTAAACAATTGAACAACTTTTGTATTTTAAACTATAAATCTTAAATTTTTAGAATCAGATTATTTTGAGGAATTAAATTTTTAATAAAAATCGCAAAACGTATAATCAATATAAGAAATTTTAAATTAACAAAATTTAATGTATATAATCAAAAATAAAAGAAAATGAGATTTAGAGAAAAAAAAAGGTAAAATAAAGTAAAATTATTTATATTATGCGTTTTCAGTATAATCCATAACTTAATAAATATTTAATTTTAATGTATATTTGATTTAATAAAGCATATATAGTCTTTAACTCATTCTTAATTTATTATATACTATTTAAATGAAGAATTTAAAATCTAACATGATTTAGAATACTTATGATGGTATACTTTTTATAAATTTGATTAGGAATTAATCTTAATATAATTTATTAAGTGTTATTATCAAACCAGTAGATTAATACCCTTATATTCATTATGATTTCTAATCTTTATATAATATAAATTTTAAGATATTAATATGGGTTCATGTTCTTCACAATAGATGAAATAATCAATGAAAGCTAAGATTTAAGAAGCTAAACAAAAATAATCATAAACAACTACTCCTAATAGGCAAACAACTAAATAAAATGGTATGAGATCACATTCTAGACACAATACATACACAGCATTTTAATCTAATAGTGATTTGAGTCAGCCAGGATAAAGTTTGAAAAACTTAAATTTCTTTCTGATATATAGAAATACAAATTTTTCTTCCTTTTACAGCTTACTCAAGAAAGAGGATAAAGAATTCCCTTTTACAACAATTTAACACAATAATGCTGGAACAGTGAGAATAATAAAGAGCTATAAAACTTCTGATTCTAAATACATAGCTTAATTACTCAAATATTAACTTGTATTATTTATATATATCTTAGCATCATCCTAACTTGATCTAATAATTTGAAATATATGAGGAATAATAAAAATATCATGTGGCTGAAGAGAATAACAATAAAATAGTAGTGTTGAATTAAAAAACATATAATGATGAAAAAGAAATAGCTTTTATTTTCAATTAAATAGTTGAGGTTATTGAATATTTACATCATTAAAAATTAACTCATGGACATTTAACTTTGGAATGTTTTGCTCTGTTTGGTGATAAATATATTAAGTTATATGATTTATTCCATTTGTTTATGAAGAAAAAGCCAACTCTAGAAGAAACACATTATTTACCACCAGAATATTTTGATAATCAAGAATATTCTGAAGAAAGAGATATTTGGTCTTTGGGAATAATTCTATATAATTTACTTTATCATTGTTCTCCATATGAATCTAACACAGCAAGTTTACTTAAATTAGATATATAAGCATCAAATATTTCATATTAAAATAAAATATCAGATGAGGCTATATCTATATTATAATAAATATTAGAAAAAAATCCAAAAAAAAGAATTAAAATAAGTGAAATTACAAAACATCCTTGGTTTAAAAAATAATAAGTTTTTTTAGAAGATGATCATATTAGAGAGACTTTGGAAAGATTAAGATAATCAAAGAAACTTAATATTTTATAAGTTTACTTGCTTAAATTTATTATTAATAATTATCCACCTGATAAATTAAGAGAAATATATTCTGTATTTAGATCACTTGATTTAGATAATGATGGATTTTTCAGTATTTCAGAGCTTATCACATCCTATTCTAATTATGTTGAAGATTCTGATAAGACTAAAACTATATGCACTAATATTTTTTAAAAGGTAGATATGGATAAGGATAAAAAAATTACTTTTGAAGAATTTATTTTGTATGCTTTTGATAGAAAAGAATTAATTGAAGAAGAAGTGATTGACACAAGTTTCAAATTATTAAAAAATAAAAAGAATTTTATTACTGCTGAAACATTAGCTACTTAATATACTTTAGATAAAGAATACTTTACAGAAATAATGACAGAAAATTTGAAAAAAGATTATGTATTATTTATCTTATAATTTAGATCACATTCTAAAACTTCAAGGATCTAATGAATAAAACAGTTTGATAGTAGAATTATAATTGAATAATATTTATGACTAAATTAAATAACCAATAATTTAATTCTTTTTAATTCTTTAAATTATAAATAAAGAAAATTAAAAAAAGTAAATTTTTAGTTACATAGATGATATAAATAATAATAAATTCAATCTAAGCAAATCATCCAGAGTGTTTTTAATAATTAATCTGCTGTTTTCCTTTTATCTACATCTCTTTCTAAACAACTTAACAACACCTCTTCAATCTCTTCATCAGATGATTAGATATGTAGATCTTATTTTTTTATTTTCATTTATAATTCTTTTTCTGTATGACCACTAAAAGGAAACTTATTAAACAATAAAGCGTAGAGTACAACTCCACAACTCCAAATATCTGTCAATTCATTGTATCTTGGATTTGGAGGAAGCATTTCTGGACTCATGTAAGAAGGAGTTCCATATGTTGTGTTAATATAACCATCTATTTCTGTAGCAAAACCAAAATCAATTAGTTTGATCTCTCTTTATAGTTATATTTAATTTACTTTTAAGCATTTATTAAAATATTATCCAATTTGATATCTCTATGTATTATTTTTTTATTATGTAAATAACTAATAGCCTTTAATAATTAAAAGAAAATTAATTGAATATCAAATTCTGATAAATTTTTAACCTTTTTCAATGATTGATCACCTCCGTATTCCATTATTAAATTAATCTAGCATATATTCAATATATACATTGTTATTAGACTCGACAACTTTAATTAAACGGATTATATTCTTATGATTACATTATCGAATTATTTGAATTTCTTTGGCCACTGCTCTAGCACGTTAAGGATCATATAATCTTTCTTTAGAATAAACCTTTATTGCAACAATCTAACCATGGACCTTATGTACTCCTTTTCTGACAATTGCATAAGAACCTTAACCAATCACTTCTTAAATTTCATATTCATCTAATGTAGCTCTTTTCTTTTAAGGTTTTTATTCAATTAATGGTGTTTCCTTTATTTCTAATTTTTCACTAGTTAGTTTTTTTATCATTTAAGGTGCATTTGAATTTGATCTAATTTAAACTACTGATTTAACAGGTTCTATTATTTATTTCTTTGTAATTTTATTTTCTTCTCTAATTTATCTTGGAGAAGTAGGAGCTGGTTTTGGTTTCAATAACAAATTTGATAAAACAGGCAGTCTTGGTTTCATATGTACTTTTTTTTAGCGAATTTCTGTATATTCAGTTTGATCCTCTTAGATTATTTTATTATCTATGCTTGTTTATTTAATTTTAGCATCTGGTCTTTTCAAAATTTCTGGAAGGGTTGTAAATTTAGGATAAGAATCATTAGTAAGTTGCCACATTATAAATTTAATATAATATAATAATAATTTTCATTTAATCTCTAAAATTATTCAAGATGTTTGAAATGAATATTTAGATAAAGAATTATAAAGTTTGATTGATAAAATGTGTATTTTCTTGATTTATTTTTAATAAAATCAATCAAATACTTAAGATAAGTATAATAATATTATAGTCAGAGAATCTGTAAAATAAAGAGTAATAATAATGATTATAAATTTAAATTATATAAATATGAAATTTGTGAATAAGAAATCAATTTTGATTATTCATAATCTACATACTTTCAGGTTATCTAAGTTTTGGTTTTTCAGGACTAGAAATGAGATGAAGAGCTAAATAGGCAATCATTCTAATTCCAACAGCCAATCCTATTAAAATGTAACAGCATTCCCATATAGATAGAGTAATTGATAACATTTCTACAGGATTGCATACTTATCCTGGTAAACATTCATAATTTACATCATCAAATTCATTCTATTAAAAAATAAGACAATAATATTACAATAACCGAAGCTTCAAATCCATATTTAAACATTGATAAATAAGTGAATGGATAGAAAATATAAGGAATATTATCTTGATTAACAAAAAATCCACCTAATATCATAAAAGGAATAACTAAAGCAGGAACTAATGCAGTAGCAACTTCTATTTTTGGTATTATTGTTGATAAAAGTAATCCATATGATACTGCATATTGATATGTTAAGAATTAAATAAATATTAACATGAAGAATTTTCCAACATTAATATCACTTAATCCAATAACATAATAAACAATGATAACACAAAGAGATGGATATAATATCTAAAAAGGAAATTCTGCCAAAGATCTTGCCCAAAAGAATGAATGTACACTATAAGTTTTATTTATTCTTTCTCTTAAAAATAAAGGTCTTTCCATTGAGAATGTATGAAGGGCACCTTAGATTCCTCCAAATGCATTAGCTGTACAAATAAAAAAGAGAGCTCCGAAACGATTTTATAATCCTTCATTATATTTTCCTAACTATAATATTATTATTAATATTTACATCTGAATAAACTAACATAAGCATGATTGCATTAACAATTGATTAAAATATTTTTAATTTAACATCCATTGGATTTCTAATTTCATTTAAAAAGGATCTTTAGTATATTAAAACAAATTATTAAATAAATCCAATATGAAATCCAGAATCATTTTCTTTAATCACAGCATTTTCACTTGATTGTAATTCTCTAATCATATTCGAAGAGTAATAATTATTTATAAATTATTAAAGTCTTTCTTCAAATTCTTCTTTGATTTTAGCTTCATCAAAATCTTCAGATTCTCCTGCCTATATTTTCTCTACTAAAAGACCTTCTTCATTCATTAATTTCATAAAATAATCTGAAGGATTTGAAAAATTAGGACATTAAAAGCCCATATTTGCAAAATAATTAATAGCTTATTCAGCATCTCCTTAATATATAATATTTCCTCTAACTAAAAGCATAAGTCTATCAAAATTGTTAAAGATTTCAGATGAAGGTTAATGAATAGTACTGACAATAGTTCTTCCATTCTTTGCTAATCTTTTTAATAGATCAATAACTTATAAGGCAGTAGAGGAATCTAAACCAGTAGTTGGTTCATCAAGAAATATCAAACTTGGATTTGTCAATAATTCTACACCAATACTTGCTCTCTTTCTTTCACCTCCTGATACACCTCTAATTTAAGTATTTCCTACTCTGGTATCTGCACATTTTGTAATACCCAACTCTCTAATTAGAGCTTCTACTCTCTATTGTTTTTCTTCTGCAGATATTGTTAATCTCATATTAGCTGAAAAGTAAAAGGCCTCTAAAAGTATTTATAGTTATTGTACCTCTTGGTGAGAATGTTGCAAGTAATATATCATCTTACATAACATATGCCATTTAATCATTAAATTTATCAATATCTTCTATTCTTTTTCCATTTAACATAAGTTCTCCTGATATTTGTAAATTGTCAGATATTAAACGACCAGAGAGAAAGTTTAAAAGAGTTGTTTTGCCTGATCCAGAAGGACCAAGAATTGCAGTGAAATGTGCTGGTTTCATTACTCCTTTAAGATTATTTAACAAACACTTTTAAGTGCTAATCTATAAATAAATTATGAATAAATATACTTTTCCAACTTTAATAGTTGCATTAATAATAAGTTTGTCCCATTCTAATTCAATAGGAGTAAATTTTCCTAATGAAAATTCAGCTCTATTATCTGTATTTACAAGTTGTTCTTCTCTATTTGCTAATATTTAGAGATTATTATACCATAGGTTTAAAGCTTTTCTGCCATTAAAACTTATTTAATTTATTGTTCAAAAATGTTATTATTAATCTTTAGAATATTAGAATTGATAAATCTAAAATTTAGAATTCTTCTATTCCTAGTATTAATATAAAAATTTATTTTTTATAATATAAATATTAGAATATAACTTAAATATTATTTATAATACAAATTCTTTTTCTCTTAAATTATCTGATTATATATCTTATAATTAAATACTTATTAAAATAACATTATTATATTCTTTTTAAATATTGATATTTTTCTTTTAGTTTATTTTTTCTATCTTAAATTACATTTAATTAGATCTATATATATATATTTATAATATTCAATATTGGATAATTAAGAATTTATTTATATTGATTATATATTTAAAGAATAATTAAGTGAAGGAAATTCTATAAAATAATAAGATCAAATATATTTTATGATTGTTTTATTTATAAATAGTTATATATTAAATAAAATTTTAATATGAATAACAATACATTAAATAAATCGAGAAGATTGTACAATACTTGTGATACTAATTCACAATTAAGAACTATTCTACTAGCTTCTTTAGCAAAATTACAGTTAATATAATAATGTTATTGTTTAGTTCTCAAAACACAGCTTAGACTGGTTATAGTGAATTAAGGACTTTGATAGCATAATTACAATAAAATCAATTTGTAATTTTAACGAATTTACTTGATTCTAATGACATCTCAAAATAAGCAAAAAAAGATTATATTAAAGTATTTGGTGTATTAGCAGAAATAAGAGGTAGCGATATTTAAGAGTAATTACCAAGAATTGTATAAATTATAAATAAAAGAATATAAGAGGGTAATGATTTTGTTAATTTGTTCTAGGAGATTCTACATTCATTTAAGTAATATCAGATACATTTGCCAATATCAATGAATTTACTATCTAAACATCACCTAATAAATATGAATTATTTTAATAGATTACAGAATTACTATAATCTAATTTTGCACATAATAATAGAGTTGCTCAATAAATTAGTGCTTAATCATTATATAGGATAATTTAAACAACAGATAAATAATTAATGGAAATCATCTTTAAATCATATACATCGAAAACCTTAGAAATATTAAAGTATATCTTGAAATATAATTGTAATTAGATCTCCACACTGCAAAACATAATAAGGATTATTAGAAAGTTTATTAAGTCTTATATTGACAGTAGAAGTAATCTTTGAACCATGTTTAGAGGAATGTGTACATACTATTACAAATTGTTTACATTCAGAAGAATGGAACTCACGGTATTAATATAGATATTTCTAGAAAGTTTTCATTAGATATAATTTATTCATTAAGTGTGCTTTTCCCTCATTATTTTAGAGTAAATGAACATTTCGTCAATAAAATAGGGGAATTAAGATTTGATAAAATAAAACATGTAAGAGATGCAGCCTTAGTAGCAATGTCATCACTTAAAGATACAAGATCATTATAATAATAATCAGCTAGAGAACATAAATCAGTGTTTAAATCTAGTGCTAATAAAGGATTCTTTGAAAGAACATCTGATATATAAATTATAGAGAATAAACCAAGAGATGAAGAAATCTAAAAATAGAAATCAACATTTGCTGATATTCTTGTTAAAAATGAAACTCATTCATTTACACTTCCTAATTAATAGATTGAAAGTGAAAAGAGAGCATCACCTATATAAATGTTAACAGATTCTAATAAAAACCATTCTCCTTAATGTTCTCCCTTTATTTAAGCAGTTCAACCTACATATCATTTTAGTAATTCTGGATCTAGCAATTAAAAAGAGAAGAAATATATTAATTAAAGTTAAGAGATTCCTAAATCATAAATTTAACTTGCAACACCACCTTAAAAGTAATTTTAAGAAAAATAAGATTTATTAAAATTATATGATTCAGCCAAAGCTAAATAAAATGCCATATTTGAATAAATCTTAAATTAAAAATTGTAAATTTCAGAACAAAATACACGTTCAGAGATGAATCAATTAAACAAAAGAATAGATAAAATTGAATAGATGTTAGAAAGAATGTCAGAAACTATAGATAAAAGATTAAATTAATAATAGAATTCTTAATAACAATAATAAATTAAATCTTAAAAATAAAAAGTAGTTCCTGTTGAATTGTATTAAGATTAATTTATTCCTTGCTAAATACATTAAAATTATTAATCTCAAAATCTCTAAAATTAAAATATATTTGACTCTTTAAATGATGCTCCTTAAGAAACTAACACTAAATTATAAGATATTTTTTTCATAGCTTAAAAGTCTTAATTAAACACTGAATCAAAACTGTAAGAATCTAATTTTGAACTAAACTCTGGGAAAATAAGTGATGCTGAATGTAAATTTAGTAAGAATCATTAAAAGTCTACCTCAGAGGCTTCACCTTTAAGAAATAAAGATTAATCTATTCTTACTACTGATAGTAAAAAGACATAACAATAATTACCCTCTCCTATTATTTAAAATGCTAAAGTTATTGAACAACAAACAGTTATGTAAAAAGTAGAAGATTAATTAGATGTAAATTTATTATCATTATTAGAAAAATAATATTAATGAAGCTTATTCTACAGCATTAACATCATTAGATGATTAGATTATTATATCAACTATGATGAAGACTGGACCATGTACTGAGAGATTAGATTCTACATAAGTTGAATTTTTATTACATAAATTAAGAACATTAGATTGGATTGAAAATGCACTTCAACATCATCTTGCAAGAATGCCAGCTATTTTATTAAAATCAATATCAACATAATTAAATAATGTATAATAAACAGACTAAGTTAAAAGAATATAAGAGATGATCGAAAAGAAAAAGATGTAATCATAAGATTGATATCATCATTTTATTTTTTTTGGCCTTATTAAAATTTAATAAATTATTTATAAAGTAAACTTATGAAATTAATAAAGAATTATATTAAGGATTTAATTTTAATAATTAATAATATTTAAGGACAATTAAAGTCAAATTTAAAAATACTGTAATTATATATTTTTTCATTCTAAATAAATGTGATCATCTAATTATTAATTAATAATATAAAAATTAAAGTTGAAATATTTTATTTTTAATCTTGAACACATATTTGAATTATCATAATTATTATTATTGTAATTCAAAATTCAATTGTGGTTAAATTTTTTAATTTTACTAATAGGGATTTTCCTCTTCTACTTAATTTAATAATTAATTAGGTTAACTTAATAAGAGAAAATCTTTTATAAGAAATGTTTTATTTTCTTCATCTGAATGCTCTTATGAAATTTCAATCAATTCTTAATCAAAATCTTAATTAAAATTTCTATTTGTTGGTTTTAATAGAATTCCAAATGAATGACTTTCTTATAACTTTTTACGACCAAATTGATGTTATAAAAACATCTATATTCTTGAAAGTTCATAAATGATATTGATATATACTAGTCTTTTTTAGGCTTATTCAACTAAAATAGAACATGCCTTTTTATCTTAATCTACTTTTGAGTTCTTGAGTTATTTATAATCAGCAAAATAAAAGCTTAAAACCTAATCAATCAAGCTTCTGTCTAATGTTTTTTCATTATAATATAATATTATATACTTCAACATCATAAGTACATTAACAATTGAACCAACTTAAGCTAATACTTCTCCTATTTTAGGATAAACAATATATAATTCATTTGAAATAGGATCAAGACGGAGAGTTATAGTAAAATATGTGTCAACTCCTAAAATATTTTACCAGAGACTTAAAGATGAAGATGTGGTCAATATTTAAGCATCTTAAACAAAGATTTCTTTTTATATGGAATCTAATAGAATTCCATTATCAATATAAGCTTAAGTTTACTTTAAAGATATTTAACTTTATGTCGCAATTACTTAATCTAAAGAAAAATAGTATGTTCTTTTGAATATTTCAAATTATTAAGTTTAAGAATTAAACTATTTAAAATTCAATTGAAATTCAAAGTAATTTACTGCAGAAGTAAAGAAATCATCAATTTCTTTATCACTTGCACAACTTTAATTACCAGATAAATATGAATGATTACATTTCACTAATACAATCATCAATTCTCTAGATTAGGACAATCTTAACTAATTTAAACCAAACTTTTTAGTCCCATATTTTGAGATTATTTCATCTTAATTTAGAAAAGAAATATTTTCAGATTCATTATCACTATCAAAATAAATACCTATTGGAGTAATTATATTATTGTATTAATTAAAGGGATCAACTTATTCATTTTAGTACTTCCAATAAGAAAATTCAAAGAGTGATTCATCTTCAAAATATAATAATTCTTAAGTTGGATCGGCTTTCATAGTATTCGTTAATTTTGGAAGTAAATTAAATTATATCCACTAATTTATAATGTATGCTAAATAACCAAAGCTAGCTATCAAAATAAAAAGAGATGTAATTCCTCCTATAACAGATTTTTAGCTTTTTACATTTAAACTGATTTATTATCTAAACTCTACTCCAAATATATCAATAAATGATAAATAATTCATAAAATATATAATAATTAATATTTTTAATCTCACAAATTTTTAATTATGTATTAATAAGTAATGAGAATTAAAAATAAACTTAAATATTTGATATATATATTAATAATTCATAATAAATATCTAATAATAAAATTAAATTTTAATAGTTAATATATTTATTATTTGATATATTCACTTCTAAAAGAAAAAAAAAATGAAATTTTATAATTAAATATCAAAGTAATTATTTATATGAATATTTATAATTCTTTAAAATCATTCATTTCTGAGTTCATTTAGTATTTGCTTATTGATTTTATTTTATTTCCTAAATAAAATTTATAACATAATATCTTACTTTCCTTCAAAAAATTCAATTTTCAGTATAAATTCACTAATTTTTATTTCTGCATTGTTTTTTAAAATAATTAGATCTGATTCTTACTTCTTTTGTGATTATTCTACAGTTGATAATGAAACCCAAGTGCCATTTGCAGAATCTCTATCTTTAGATCCATCAAAGATTACCCATGATTTTAGACTAAAAATAATTTGAAATTATACCTTTTTGAGTATTTAAATCTGCTCTATTTCCTTGATATTGTATTTGAGTTGATTTTAACATGATTTTCTTATCCTCTTCCTATTTAACATTCAATAGAATCCTAATTTTTAGAATGAATAAAAATATTAAATATTTTTCCAGCTTCTAAACCAGATCCACTAAATCTAATTGAAACAATAGGAGCTTTATATTATTTTAATTTATTATAAATTTCTTTATAATATTCTGCATAATTTTTAGTTTCTTCATTATCATCCTCTTATAATTATATATTTTAAAATCTCTAAAATAACTATTAGTCACTAAAATGAATTTCATGTTTAAATTGCTTTAATAAAGTAATTTTTCTTAGTAATCTAAAGAATTAATCATCTATTTCAAATCCTTACTCTTTATAAGATTCACATAATAAGACAGTAAAATTTGTATCACTACCAATACTATATTTTTGATCGTATTTCATAATATTAGGATCATTCTTTTAAATTTTCAAATGAGTTCCACATAAACTACCTAAATCTTAAACATAAGCATATTTTGGACAACTATATTATAATATAATTGAGTACTCTAAAAATTAAGAAATTATTTTTATAGCTCTTTAAGGTAATAGAAAATTGAATGAAGTTCTAATATTTTATATTGCTAATTTATATATGAGTTTAATCTTTTAATCTTATCTAAAATAATGTTTGCAAACTAATTTGCAATGAATTCTTGATATAATTCTATCTTCTGGAAGCACTTAAAAAAATTTAAAGATTTATTACTTATATCATTTGGTATGACTTCTGTTCGATGAGATCTTCCTATTAGGATATCTTCAGAATCAGCATTTTTATGAGAACCAATAAGACTAAAATTCCTTGTAAAATTTACCCATGTTAATTTATGAAGTATTCATTTGAATGATTAGTATTTGGATAATTAGTATTTCTCATCACAGTAACTTTTATATAGGGTTCATTTTTGTTTAACTCTTCATTATGAATTGGAATGGCTCTCTTTTACATATACTTATCAAGGTTGGAATTCTTGTATCTGAATTAATTGAATTTAAACCTAGGAGAAGAGGGTTCTCTTCGACTATGATTTTATAAATAAAGCATAATTTCTTCATCTTAATTGAATGATCTTGAAGTAAATGCATTCATTCTAAAAAAACTTTATTATTATTCTCCATTAGAATAAAAATTTAGAAATTAATTAAATTGTTATGAGGATCTAATTTCTAAAAATTATTATATATCTAATAATGGAATATTAAATGGGGAAAGTAAATTATTATTTTAGTTATTGTTGTTGTTGTTGTTGTTTGAATTATTATCATTATTATTATCATTATTATTATCATTATTCATTATAAAAAATAATGAAATATATTAATAATTTATTTAATTTAATGGGTAATTTGTGTAAAAAAGAACAAAATCCAAATAGTTCTTATAGATCCTCTATTTACTACGAACCAAGAAAAGGAATCTGTATAAAAGAGACATTAATTGAACGATATTTGTTTGATCGACGCTAAAGTCTTTTAGTGCCAAGTTTGAGTAAATTAATAATCAAAGAAGAACTTGGTTAAGAGACTGGTACACCTAAACCAGATGAAAGTTTTATAAAAGGTAGTCATTTTACATCTTGTACATCAAATTTAAGAGAAAGTTCTATTACAAATAACACAATCTAATTGTTAAATGTAAATTCTCAAAGATATCTCCACTCTCACAGAATTCGATATCCTAATTCTCGATTGAATGAAGTCATATGTTGTTAAGATTGTGGTAATGATTATGATAATTGGTCAGTCGAAAATGTTGATGAATCTTTAGTTAAAGTACTCATTTAGCTTTTAAAATGATAGTTATATCATCCTCTTACTAAATGCTACTTGAAAACTCAATAAAAGAGTAGTAATGGTTAAATCGATGTCGGAGGTGGTGAAAATGGTGATATTTGGTAAATTGAAAAAATCAATAACAATATAAGTAAATTCTATAATTATGACTTAGAAATACGACACTTAGACACTGGATATTATTTATAAACTAATCTCTACGAATACAAGCCTGAAGGTTAATTCATAGTTTCATTACTCAATATTGATTCTGGTAAACCTGATGATACTTGTACTCTTTGGAAAGTAATTGAAATTCAATGATAATGTTTTATTTTATATCAAAAAGTTGATTATCAACTTCTTCTCATTCTTCTATCTCTTTTTGATGGATCCTATCCGTTTCCAACACAATTTTAATCTTAATATGTATAAATGTTTGGGTATGGTTATTTATCTTCAGCTTTTCTATTCTCTTCTGTCAAATGATCAGCAAATTTCTAAAAGATATAATAGTTCTAATTACTGATAAATGTTTTCTTGCTTAATTAGCAGATGTTTCTTCTTTTTTTTATCCACCCAAATCAGTGTTAGGTAAACATGATTCACCTTAAAGTTATATAAATTTATACCTGGTTTCATAGATAAATTATGACCTAATTAATGTTTAGTATGTCTTAAATGTTGATGTCTTGCTTGAATAACAAAAGCAACTAATAATATGAAAATTATTTGTTTAATCATTAATATATATATATTATTATTCTTCATCAATTTAAAATGCAACTCTCATATGTTGGTATCATATATTTTATGTTTATATAAGCATCCTATTAAATTATCCATCAATATCTTACTTCTCCTCCTGTTTATTCAAATAGTTCAAGTGTTTCTTATATCAAATCTCCAATAATAACTCTTTTTCTTTGATTATATTCAATTTTATCACCTAAATTTAAATTATTATTTTTATATAAGTTCATTATTGGTAGAAGTTATCTATAATAAGGAACTTATAAATTAATATAAATAATTTACCTAATGCTTCACCTACCATCTCTCCACTTAATACAAGTTTTTATAAAACCTTTAATTATACTTCCATAATGCTTGGATCTCTTGTATTTAAATTAGCTATCAATAATAAACAAATGCAATTACTTTTAATTGGAATAATTAATTATGGAATTACAGGTAATATTTTATTACCTCCACTCTCCAATAAACCATAAGTTCCCAATATAGCTAAAAATCTATAAGGATCCATTTTTTCCTTTAGTTTTTAATAAATTTATCATACTCTTAATCCATCAAAAAATATTGGCAAATAGTGATGATAATCTAATTATTCTGGTGATATTTTCCATATAATTCTATTAACGCTTCCTTAATGATCAACCTATCAATATAGCTTTATTCAAATTACTTTTATTGGTAAATCTCCTCTATCATAATATCTCCTGAAATCTGAAACTGTAATTACTCTTTAATCATAAGCTCCTGCTTTTGGTGGTGCTGGCTTATACTCATCCTTCTTTTATAATTATGAACTTGATCTTCCACCTGTTCCTTGATGAGTCCCTTAATATTTATCTATAAATGCTTAAAAGCAATTCTTACTAGTAATTAGTGCATTTTGAGAAGTTTCATGAACAGGTTCAATTACTTTTTGTTAATTAGCTTTCTCCTTTGGGATGTATTCTTTTGGAAAATCACCAAATGGAGAATGAGGATTCTTTGGAGCATAGGGTGTCTTCCATGCTTTGTAATTCTAAAAGTCATTAAATACTAAAATACTTGATTTTCTTGTTTTTTTAGTATATTTTTTAAATGATCTTCAACTATCTGTTAAGATGCCAAATTTTCTTTTCTTCCAACAGATTATCCTTGAATTTTGGGTAGCATTTAATTATTTAATTTTTATTTATGCAATAATTCTAAACCTCAATCCTTCATAAAGACATACTCTTTTATGTAGAAAAAAACATTAGAGTTAATCTTTTAAGTTTAGGTTTACTAAAAAATCCTAATGTATATAAATACAAATTATAGTAAATTTAGAATATTATTATTGAGAATTCAAAAAGACATTTAGTTTATTAATATGGGAATCTATATAATATAGAATTAATGTATTAATATACATTTTGATGATATTTCAAAATGATTGACTCTGATAAAATAAATAATAAAATTTTTCTCTAATAAAAGATTCTATTAAGTATAACTTTTATGATGAAAAAATTCTAATAATATATTCAGAAACATATATTGTTTAGTCAGTTCAACTGATAATCCCTAAACTATTTCAAAGATTAAAAAAATGAAAAAATAATCTATCAACCTGTATTAATTACAATAAGAACATTGCTTTATGTGATATTGGAATGAATATCTATATCAATTATTGAATTTCTTTCTTGTGTATAAATTAGATTATAAAAAAACTAAATTATTCTTTTTTTTATTAAAATTACATAAATAATTATGTTCAAAGTCAAGATTCTCCAATTATTTGATTCCTTTGTGTTAAATAATCTTGGCCCATACTATAGGAGAATTGGAAAAAGTTTCCTCTCCTAAGGAAATGATATGCTCGGAAGCGAAGCTAGCGATGATCGTTTAGTATAGTGTTTGAGATAAGTACAATCTAATGGTTAAACTCCCTAAATTAGTGAAGCATTATTTACTGCCCCTAATTCAGTTTTAATTGGAAATGTTATCCTTAAATAGAAGTACTCTAAGAAATGTTGATCATTAGTTCCTCTGTCTGGTATGGTGCTACTTTACGTGCTGATTAAAATGCTATAACAGTAGGCAAGAATGCTTTAATATAAGATAATGTCTATGTAAAAGCAACATAACCAGTGACTTTAGGAAATAATTCTTATGTAGGACCAAATTCAAATTTATAAGGATGTTTAATTGGTGATGATGCATTTATTGGAATGGGATCTACAATTAAATAAGGTGCTTCAGTTTAAGGAATTGTTGCAGCTGGATCTCTTGTACCAGAAGGCACTCAAATTAAACAAGGAGAAGTTTGGGCTGGATCTCCTGCTAAATATTTAAGAGATATCACACCTCAAGAATTATAAATCCTTAGAGAATATAAATAAGAATTAATGGAATTAGCATAAGTTCATGGTGAAGAAACATCAAAGAGTTTCAGATAAGTAATTTCTATATTAATTTTAGATTGTAATTGATACAGATGAGAGATTATTAAAATAATAAAGGGGAAATGAAGAAGAAGCTCTGTAGAAAATTGCTGAATTGAATTTCCCTTTAGAATATGAGGATGAAGAATTTATTGAATAAAGAGTGTTTATGAAATAATAACCTCCTATGTTCATGGATTCTGAAAATCTTTTTAGTCAACAAGATTAATATGAATAAGATCTAAATTAATTTTCTGAAAGTATTCATAAATCCGAATCTCCTAGATATATAAAAATATGGTGAAGATTATTAAATTTATGAAGAGGCTAAAAAGTACTTTGAATAAAACCCATAAGCTAAAGCTAATCAATTCCAACAAAAATCTGAAATTCCTGATGATTAACCATGGAGTAGAAAATATTGATTTATTAGACATTAAATAAAAAATTGATCAAAACCGATTATCTTATCATATATTCTATTTTGTTTTAAGTAATACTAAAATTGTATTTAATAATATTTAAAATTAATATATCCAAATGATCCTAAATTTATAATTATTAATGAATAAAAATATTTAAATTAATTTAATAATCCTAGAATGATCTATTAATTAATAATATGATTTTTTAATCTTTATTTTGAAAGTATAATCAACTGATAATATAATAATTTTATATCTATTACGAATACAATAAGATAGTACATAAGTATTCATATTAAAAATAAATACCTAAAAATATTCAAAACTAATTAAAAAAAAAAATAAATTCTATTAATGGAATTTTTTTGAAAACATTGTTAAATCAATACATCATTTATAATTGTGAGGTGTAGCCATGAAATTAACTAAACCAGTTTCCTGATCTTTTTTATACTTTCTAAATGCACTTGGACTATATCCACCAATACCAAATTTACTAGTTGGTGATTTATAATCCTTTTAAACCTCAAAAGCATCTCCTATATTTATTTCTAAATCTGAATCTTAAGTAGCTAATTAATTAAATATATATTTATCAGCATTGGCATCTATATATAATTTTTTAATTTACTAATTTTTTATTGTAATTGATAAGCAATGGTATCAAGTGTTTTCTCTTTACATTAAGTATAAGGTTTGGTTATAACAATTGGTACAAAATTTTATTTACTTACTGGATTATCATCTTACAAACCTTATTCTTCTTAATATTGAATTATAGGTTTCTAAAAGAATATCTGTCTTGGTGTTAATACAGAGAAAGCTGGAGTCATTTAATGATTATTAGGACTATTATTTCCTTAATAATCAAAAATGTATTGTTAATGATAATTGTTAGATGATTATTACTATAAAATAATTAAAAAAGGAATTTACTTCTTCATTATCCTGTTGGATTTCGAATTCATCTCGAATAATATTGAATAGTGGACCTTTTTTAGTTCTAATACATATATCTATATAATCTTCTTTATCAATATGCTTTAATATAATGGAAATTCTACCACTTTCTTTTTTGCATTTAATCTAGAAGATCTCTTAAGAGGAACATAGTTACTTATTTCTTCGTATTTATAATCACTAGTATAATCATCATCATCTTCATCATCATCAATTCTGCTTTTTCTCTTTTTATGGTTTTTCTTCTTTAATTTTAATCTACTTTCTCTTTATTTTGTATAAAGAGTACTTATATTAAATGATAAAAAATACTTAAATTCCATAATTTTATCTATAAGTTATTTGAACTTGTCTTCATTGAATTGATTTATTTGAGATTTCTATTTAGATTAAGCAAATTCTAAGATGGAGTCTTATAATCCTTTACAAGCTTAACATAACTTTTTCATATGATCATCTTTTAATTCAGCTGGGTTCTTTTCTGCAAGTATAAAAATCTTAGACAAGACACCTGGTTTAATATCCTTGATCTGTTGGGTACCCTTTTCTTTGCTAAATATATAATCATGCGAATTACTGTTCTTGTCTCCAATAAGTTTATTGATTCTTCTTAGACTTCTTCTTAAAGTAGAATAGAAATGATTTTTTATTGCATTATCTGTTCGTCCAGGTAACAGTTTTGCAATTTCTGCCTAAAAATTAATTCAACATTTTCTAATACCCACTTATTGCCATGTTCTTTATGTGCAACAAATATCACTTTTTCTTCATTTTCACTCCAAGGCTCTTTATTGATAGTTGGATCAAGATGATTATGATAACGTTCTCTACATTATTTTCCAGACCTTCCTAATAGTCCATAAACTTCTTTCATTTTTTCAGCTACAATTGTCCACTTCTTTATTCCATACTGTTTTACTAATTATAGAATCACCATGTCTTCCTAAAATAAATGAATCTTAAGTTATATACTTTTTAATTCCAAGCCTTTCTATCAGTCATATTTAAATAATTAATTAATTAACTTTATCCATTATTTCACTTAAAAATCTAAAAGAATATCCAAGAATTATCGGTATTTGATACTCTCAAATTAACTTTGATTTTATTATTGAGAATAATTAATCTATATTCTCTTTTAATAAATATATCAATATTGTTGAAATCAATTACATATAGATTTATGAAAACCTAAAAGATATGCTTTAATTGTATATACATAATTATTTATTTATTAAAAGAAAATAAAATCAACAATTACTTAGCATTAGGACTCATTAAGTTTTAAAATTTGATATAATGGAGAGTAAACATGATTATTTTAATTTTAGGCTGTATCAAAAACTTTAGAATAATTCCAATTATATAAAGTTATATTAAGATAGAAAAATCTAAATTAGAATTAGTTTTAAATGCAATTTAATCTATTAAAACTTCTAATCTTAAAAATTCAAATTTAGCTGGCTAAATTATATAAAGAGTTCAAATAGTTCAAAAAAAAACAATTAAGAACAATTTTTTGAATTGAATCCTACAAATAACTATTTTCATGTTCCAAAATCATAAAACTAATTAAATTTCTTTGACTTTACAAACATCCACAATAATTCTGATTAATCAAAAGAGAATCTACCTCTTTTTTAAATTTGATTATTCATTTATTTAATTTACTATAATAATTATTTTTATATTTATATTTTCTTTCAAATTAGTCGACGAATAAATAATATAAATACTTCAATCATTATCTAGTTTACCTATTATTCCATTTAATGGTTTTATGTCAACTTCTGATTTGTCATCACTCATTGAACTCACATTACCTGAAGATGATGAGCTTGTATCTTATTACTTAAAAATGACAATAGAAAGTCCTCCTTATTTCTTCTAAAATTCATTTTTTTATTAAATAGAATGTTAAGTTCCCTCTTTTCCTTCATATATTGCAGGTAATTATTATGTTGTAGTATTTCTGCTTGTTGGATATGCAAAATGTTTCATTGTTGGTTTTCCTTATCTTCCAGGAGACATAATATCTGAAATTGAATCTTCCTTTTTTATTTATTAAATAAATGCCATATCACCAACACTTCCAGCATGTTTTAATTTACTAATTCTTACAGGACTTGGAGATGTACTATTTTTATTTTTAGGTTTTAGTAAATGAATCCAATCAAATTATAATTATAGGTCATTTTGGCCTAATAATTAAAAAAATGGTTATTTCAATATATCATAATTTGGAAATTCATGAGGTGATAGTAATCTAATTGCATGGTATAATTATAGAAATTATTCAGGAAACCCTTTTAGTTCTCTTTCAGGAACAAATCTTTATTTAATCTCATAATAATATTTAAGTTTTTCTGAACGTTTCACATTAGGTTAAGAAGGTAAAAATTTACCTAATGTAATGATGTGTAATAAAATATAGAACAAAGATTCTAGATCATCTCTTGGACAAGGAACTTTATATTCTGATATTAAAGTACATTATTATAAATGCGTGCCTATAGATGAGAATTTATTTATATACAAGTTGAGTTTATTTTTTTTTTTGATTAAAATCTTCCCATTTTTATCCATATATTTTGATGAATATTCNATTTTAGGCTGTATCAAAAACTTTAGAATAATTCCAATTATATAAAGTTATATTAAGATAGAAAAATCTAAATTAGAATTAGTTTTAAATGCAATTTAATCTATTAAAACTTCTAATCTTAAAAATTCAAATTTAGCTGGCTAAATTATATAAAGAGTTCAAATAGTTCAAAAAAAAACAATTAAGAACAATTTTTTGAATTGAATCCTACAAATAACTATTTTCATGTTCCAAAATCATAAAACTAATTAAATTTCTTTGACTTTACAAACATCCACAATAATTCTGATTAATCAAAAGAGAATCTACCTCTTTTTTAAATTTGATTATTCATTTATTTAATTTACTATAATAATTATTTTTATATTTATATTTTCTTTCAAATTAGTCGACGAATAAATAATATAAATACTTCAATCATTATCTAGTTTACCTATTATTCCATTTAATGGTTTTATGTCAACTTCTGATTTGTCATCACTCATTGAACTCACATTACCTGAAGATGATGAGCTTGTATCTTATTACTTAAAAATGACAATAGAAAGTCCTCCTTATTTCTTCTAAAATTCATTTTTTTATTAAATAGAATGTTAAGTTCCCTCTTTTCCTTCATATATTGCAGGTAATTATTATGTTGTAGTATTTCTGCTTGTTGGATATGCAAAATGTTTCATTGTTGGTTTTCCTTATCTTCCAGGAGACATAATATCTGAAATTGAATCTTCCTTTTTTATTTATTAAATAAATGCCATATCACCAACACTTCCAGCATGTTTTAATTTACTAATTCTTACAGGACTTGGAGATGTACTATTTTTATTTTTAGGTTTTAGTAAATGAATCCAATCAAATTATAATTATAGGTCATTTTGGCCTAATAATTAAAAAAATGGTTATTTCAATATATCATAATTTGGAAATTCATGAGGTGATAGTAATCTAATTGCATGGTATAATTATAGAAATTATTCAGGAAACCCTTTTAGTTCTCTTTCAGGAACAAATCTTTATTTAATCTCATAATAATATTTAAGTTTTTCTGAACGTTTCACATTAGGTTAAGAAGGTAAAAATTTACCTAATGTAATGATGTGTAATAAAATATAGAACAAAGATTCTAGATCATCTCTTGGACAAGGAACTTTATATTCTGATATTAAAGTACATTATTATAAATGCGTGCCTATAGATGAGAATTTATTTATATACAAGTTGAGTTTATTTTTTTTTTTGATTAAAATCTTCCCATTTTTATCCATATATTTTGATGAATATTCAAAGTGAGTGAAATATATTTCAGAAGAGAGAGTAGTAATTAGATTTGATAATTTTAAGCATCGATGAATTATATTTAAAGAATGTAATTTTGAGAGATGAGTGATCTAAACTTAGTAAACACAGAATTACCATTTTTAAAGCAATCAAAGCAATTGTCTATATTGAAAACTTACGTTTCATTAATAAAAAACACAATTTCAATGAGGGTCCTGCCTTCTATTGTACAATATAATGATAAGATGTTTCTCCTACTTTGAGAATTCCAAATTGATGAATGTTAGGAGTAATACCATCTTATTTAGAGTATGAATTATACTGTCGCTAGTCTTTTTATATAATCTGCAATAGCATTATGACTGATTAGTAACCTATTTTAATGTGTTCCAAACTATACTATTTATACTAGTATGTCAGCATTTTTTTGATCATCTTTGACTAACACAGCATTATAGTAAACAGAGTTTCTACCAGTATAATAAATAGATGTCAACAGATATTAATCATCAATGATTACAGGTTTATCATTTTTAAACATTTAGAATTTTAATTAATCTAAATTAATTAACTATAATTTAAAATTAGACATATGATATATATTTTAATATACTCATAATTGGAGAATAATTGAATTATTTTAAAGATATTTTATGTATCTATTACTATTTAAAAGAAACGAGATTATTAATTAATTATGACAGACTTTAAATATTTAAGTTTCAGTAAGCTATTTAATTTTAGTTTAAAACAGGAATTTATTAAAGTATAATGTTCTGCTCCTAATTATGGTTATTGATGTAGCAACATTGCTTCTATTTTAATGTGGATAAAAATTTGGGTAAGATTTGTATGAATTTTAGAGAAACTCTTGAATGTGATAAAAAGTATAATTTCATAAAATGTATTATTTTACTATTTATAAAGCATATAATATATTTAGATACTATTTATGAAGTAGAATTATAAAAATAAGCTTTATGATTTCATAAAAAGTATATAGAGTTTATTATTCTAATAAAATAATTAACTATAAAATATGAATATGAAATTGAATATAATAATTGTATATATATCCTAATATGTAATTGAAAGCAATGAATGAAAATTTTTACATAAAACATTTTATCTTGTAAATTGAAAAGACCTAAATTTTTAATTTTAAATACTTTAGAAATAGTTAATTTAATAATGTTATAAAATACAGCTTATTCGATTGGATGGCTTGGATCATAACCAATCATTTCAATTTCATTATTGCGATATCTTGTTAAAACAGATGTTGCTGCTCTTTATGCTTCTTAGTTTTTCCTTAGACTCTGGTGTATTGTTGCTTTTCTAATAGCTTTTATTTAGTAAAATACTTAGTATTAATTATCATTAGCAAAATTTTGAGTCTTCAACATCCAACTAAGAATTCACCTCATGAATTAGCTTAACCATTTCGGTTTTCATTTTCTCTTGTTTTCACTTGTGCAATATTTGAATTCATTTAATTAGCATTAACAATTCACGCAGTAACAATCGTATAAAATATCAGTTAGCCTATTACAGCATTGTTCATTATTTAGCACTTTATTAATTATTTAGAGCTTTCTTTAGAAGTTGGATCAACAATGTAACTCCAAATACAATATTTTGTTCATTTTTATTAATGGGTTTAGTCTATTTATTAGAAGATTGGTTAGTACTCATTCCTGGTACTGCTTTTTAAAACAAATATATATCTATTAAAAAATCATTTGATTGGTAACCTCTTATTATGGTTATTGGTGCTGCAGCTTCTCATACTTTTGGAATTTGGATGTTTAAAGTTTTGTCTATGAAAATGCATTAAACATAAAAAGCTTTTATTGATAGAGTTTCTTGGTCTAATTATATAGCAGATGAACCTGATAAAATTACTTATAGCTTATGTGTAGTCAATAGTTTATTTTGCAAATATTTAGAGTGTTAATTAAGAATTCATTGTGAAACTAATTCTATGTAAATAGATGGACTTTCTTAAAAGGAATTAAGAGCATTAATAAAGGATTATTTTGATAATCATTTAACTTACAGTTTTTAATATATGGAGTAATTCAAAATATTTAATTTCAACAAAGAAGGTAATTTTGATACAATATCTGATAAGCCATTGATGATCCTGCCATATATAAAGAAGAAGACACTTTACTAAGAAGATTAATTAAGGAGAAGATATATGAAATCTAACTTTAACATCAATAATATAAAGAATTATTTGGATCAGATAAATACCTCAATCTCTAATTTGAAATTCTATTTGAAGATTATGGTATTCATGAATATATATGGGATGATGAAACTCCTTATATTTAATTGATAATTTCATTTTTTGAAGGAATCTTTTGTTTTTGTGCAGCTTTCTTAAATCATGAATATGATGATTTATTTTCTAATGGATATGATGTAAATATGTCTCATATTTAATATTATGTATGGATAACTATATTTTTGGGAGTTTTTTAATTGATAAAAATATTGTAATATTTAAAAAAATTAATATAATAGTTCATTTAAATTAATGTTCTTATGGAATGTATAAACTTATTTTTTTAGTGGAATTTTCACTGAATTATTAGTTGTGTATATTACAATGCTTTGGATTGAACCAGTTGGATATTTATAAATGTTAGGCTTAATATTATCCTATTGTATAATGTGTGTGTTGTATAGATCTGCTGAAAAAGTGAGAGATCAAAGTAAACTACTTATATACTTTCATTAGAAAATAAATTATTCTATCTGAGTTTTATTACTTTCTTAATAAGAGTACAAAAATTTACAATCAGAGAAGGATCTTAAATAATTCAAATGATGTCTCTATGTGCAGAAAGATTAAGTCTCAATGAATTTTTAAAGGTTTTAGCTTAAATTCTTTGTACTCATGGAATAGTTAGTTATGATTAATTAAGATAAATTAAATTTAGTCATTTTGGATAGAGTCCTTTTTTTTAATTTTAGATTCCATTTATTTTTTAATCTTAACTTAGATATGAAAATAATATTGAAGATCCATATCTTCCTGAATTTGATGATGAATAACCACTTAGAGAAGAAGATAGACAAACTAAATTTGAGAGGTAATTATAAATTCTATTATAAAGATATGTTATTGATAGTAAATATGAAAATGAAAAATAATAAATGAAAGATGAAGTCAAATAGACAGTAATGGAAATTAGAAAATTGAATAAATCAAAGATAATTTAAAGTAATATCTAATAATCAAGAATTGTTTAAAATGATGAACATCAAGAATGAATTTCATGAAATAAAATTGATAATTCTAATGAATATTTTCATTAATCTATATATATTTGTCCATTACCAAATGATTATTAAATTGCTCCTTCAATAAATAAAAATTCAATAGGTCTACTTCTCATACATTTATTAGTAACTGTATATGCAGTTGTTCCATTTTCTTAAATTAAACTCAATGATCCTTTTTCAGGTAAATGAATAGATAAAACTTCAAAAGGTAATCCAAAGAAAGTTACATTATCTCCTGGACATGATTTTGCATGTTAACCCTTAAAATTGCATTCACTAAAAACATAAATACAACCATCTTAAAATGTAGTTACTTTTTCATTGCTATATACTTTCTTTTATGTTATACTATTCTCAAAAAGATGATAATCTGGTTTTTCTGTAGCTCTTACTGCATTTGGATTTGGTTAATCAATAATGTACATTGATTCAATAAATTTAATAGTATGATCTTCTGTTTCAGAAGGTGTTAATTTAAGAGCTTCTTCATAATTCAATAGAGATGATAATTATTCTTTTATTGAGTCATCTGAACTTCTTCCCAAAAATGTAGGTAATCCTTTTTTTTTAATTGTATATATTTCTGTTGATAAATCCTTTTGTTATTTCACATGCTTTTATTTCTCAAGAAAACTATCTTGAGATGTCACTATAACAGACAACAGTACTAATATGTATATTTTTTACATATTAATAAAAACGGATTTATAATATATATTATATATATGTCTTCTTAATTGAATTGTTTACAATTATGTATACTATACTCTTTTATATTATTACTCTATATGTATCTTTATGAAAAATAATATTTATATAAAAATTAAGGATGCTAAATTTTGTTTTGGGCATAGAATAATTTTCCAATTATTCTATTCTAAATGTATAGATGATGAAAATAACAAATTTATTTTATTTTCTACAATGTCTACTAGAAATCCATATAATGAAGAAATATAGAGAAAATTAATTGAAATAGTAGATACATATGGAGGAAAAAAGTGTAAAAGTTGGACTTAAGTTGCTCGTATTTTTGAATTATAGACTGGAATCAAAGTCTAAAAAACTTTTGATTTAAAAAAAAAGTTATTAAATTTTGTTATCATAGATGGGAAATGTTTACTAATTATAAGGAAGATTTAACAAAGATTGAACTAAAAACTTTGTATGCAACTGGAGTTAGATGTAGAGGACATCACAAAGCAGGAAATGAAGAGTTTTTTAAATAGACTGGTAAAAAGTAAATATTTATTAAATTATTTAGATTGTATGTAAATCAATATAGAAAATTGGTTGGTAATTTCTTATTATCTGCTATTAAATTATTAAGTTAATCTTATGTTAATCCAAAAAAAGTTAAATGTAAATAATAAGGATAAGAAAGATTTCATAATAGAATAGGTTATGTCTCTATTCATATTCTATTAAGAGCTGTAGAAATTAATAAGTATTTGGATGACTATATGGTTTAAGAATTGAAACATTCAGCTTAAAAGTTTGAATAATTATTATTAATACATGCTGAACATCATGAAGATGAAAGAATTGCTAGATTTTCATAGTATCATAAAGTAATTAACAGAAGAGAATTTAAAAAGATTTAATTTTTTCTTGATTATGTTAATGAATTAAAATAAATTAGCATCAATTTATATACAGAATAAATAGGTAGACATCCATTATTGTTTCCTTAAATTGATTAAAATAAATCATCAAAGATTTATGAATTATTGATTTGGGGAAATGATTGGTAATCAAAATACAACTTATTTTAAGAGTGTGCAGCCAAATCTGATTGGGAAGAATATTCAATGTTAATTAAAAAAACAAAAAAAAATGAAGAAAATAAATAAATCAAAAATAAATAATAATAATCTTCTGAAATTATTAATGCAGAAACTATAGAACCAGAAACTAAAAAATTAAAATTAAATTCATATGATTTAATATCTACAGCTACACATAAGGTTTGTAATAATGCATCAAAATAACAAATTAAATAATTAGATAAATAAGAATTGAAATCATTTAGAGGTCATTATTATAGAGATGGATAAATTAGAACAAAAGGATTAACTACAATCTTATTTGATACAGATATGAGATCAGATGAGGATGATTAGGATCAATATTAAAATATAGAAGAACATAGAAAAGAGTTTTTTGATAAAATGGAAGAAATATATGATTGTGTCTTTGGAGGAAAGGCTAGTTTAGTCTCATTTGAAAAGAGCTTACAACTTCCTAATTGAATTTCTACCATTTTCATTAATTTCATAACATCAATTTTTTTTAAAGCAAAACTTATTTTTAAGGTTTTTTTGATATAAATTCTATTCATTATAATCATATGATTAATTCTTATATGGAGTTAACATTAAATCTCAAATTTATGAATATTAGCATACCATGTTACAGATTAAAAATCTTTGAAAAAACGACATTATAGTAGATTACAAGGGAAAGTAACACCTAATAAATACGAACGTATTTTTATATGTGAGTATAAAGGAATGAAACAAAATAATTTTGTAATTTAGAAATAAAATTATTTTTAAGAAAATAGTAAATTCTTCAATCTTTTTAAAGAAAAATATTTTTATATTAGATTATATAATGTGTAATGTAATTTATTAAAAATGATATTAAATTCAATAAAAAAATCATACGTCATTATAAATATTTCATCATATATATATGTCACATAAATTTATATCATAAGATATATTAAAAATAGTGAAAGACAATGGCTGATTAACTTAAGCAAAGACCAGAAGGAGGAAAATTCTATGGATTTGATCATATTCATTTTTGGGTTGGAAATGCTCTCCAAGCAGCATCATTTTATGTGTCTCGTTTTGGATTTCAATATTATGCTTATAGGTATATTGATATATTTAATTGAATAGAGGACTAGAAACAGGAATAAGAGATGTAGTAACACATGTTTTAAGAAATGGGGAAGGAGTGTTCTTTGCTTTTTCAAGTCCTTATGGTCCAGAGAATGTAATAATGAACACTCATTAATCTAAACATGGTGATGGTGTTAGAGATGTTGCTTTTAGAGTTGAAGATGCAAGAGCTCTTTATGATAAAGCAATTGCTAAAGGAGCTAAATCAATTAGACCACCAACAGAGGATAAAGATGAACATGGAAGTGTTATTTTGGCTTCCATTTAAACCTATGGTGATACTATTCACACTTTTGTTCAAAGAAATGATTACAAGGGTTTCTTTTTACCTGGATTTACAAAACATCCAAAGGTTGATCCTATTAATACAATTCTACCCCCAGTTGACTTTTTAGTGGTAGATCATGTTGTTGGTAATCAACCTGAACATGAGATGGTTCCAGTTGCTGAATGGTATGAAAAAACATTGGATTTCCACAGATTTTGGTCAGTTGATGATTCTATTCTTCACACTGATTATTCATCACTTTAATCAATTGTGGTTGCAGATTATGATGAAGTGATTAAGATGCCAATTAATGAACCTGCTCATGGAAAAAAAGTATCTTAAATTTAAGAATATGTTGACTATTACAATGGACCTGGAGTAATTATATTTTTAATAATTAAGGTTTAACATATTGCATTGAAAACAGATAACATTTTAAAAGAAGTAGAAGCAATGAGAGCTAGAGGACTTGATTTCCTTTCTATTCCTGATACTTATTATGATAATTTAAGAAAGAATATCCCTCATATGAATTTCAAGATTGCTGAAGATATTGATTTAATTCAAAAGAATAAGATCTTAGTTGATTATGATGACAAAGGTATTCTTATTCTTTATATATTTAGGATATCTTTTATAAATATTTACTAAACCTTTAGAAGATAGACCAACCTTATTTATAGAAATTATCTAAAGAAGAAATCATTCAGGATTTGGAGCAGGTAATTTCAAATCCCTCTTCTAATCTATTGAACTAGAATAAGCCATTAGAGGAAATTTAACAGACAACCCTAAATATAAAGCTCCATATTGAAAATTTACAAAAATTATATGTAAATTTATTGTAAATATATCTTTATAATTATAATTAAATTGCCTTTTAAGTGCAATACTATCTCAATTAAGATCTGAGAACTCTTCAATAGTTCTTTTATTTTTTTTTTATTAAATAAATGGTCTTTCAATCATCTATTATTCTAAAGAACTTTCAGGCTCTTATTAATTAGAAATTTTCTTAACAGGAGGAGGACCAAATCCAATAATTGGCATATTCATTGGTCGTCCTTAAAAGTTATTACCTATTTATTATTATTTATTTGAAGATTATTTATATCCTGTGGTTGAATCTTCTTAAACGAGAGGGGATTATTTTGCAAAAGCATTTTTAATTTCTTAAAAATTAGATCTTTAATTTTAATCCTCAGAGACAACATTCTTTTTTTGTTCATTCTATTATTGAAATTTATTCTAAATTGTTTATTATTATTTTTATTCATCCCCAGGTATTTTATTTTGAACACTTGGTTTACTAAAAGCTACTTGATTTTATGACTATTTATCATTCTTCAAAAAAGGATTATTAGCAAGTTTAGTTTAAAATGGGGCAGTCTCTATTTAAACTTATTGTTTAGGTGGTTACTGAATTTAATTTATATCATCTAATTTAGAAGTATTAGATTGCTATTTTTCTAATTATATCTAATTTTTATTCTGCTCAGTTTATGAAGAAGATTCATTAGAAATTGTTTAACTTTCAATCTTTCTTATTGAGACATTTGATTAATCTGATTAATTTGTAGTTTAACTCACCTATATTTATGGTGGAATTTTTTCTTCCAATTTTTTCTACTAAACACTTGATTTGACAGCTCCTTAAAACTTCTCTTAAACTTGATTATTGGGTCCTGAAAATTTCTTCATTAGGTCCGAAACTTTGTTTTAATTTGATGGAAGCTATTGAGAATTACCTATATATTTAATAGGATATTAAACAACTTTAAGTGTGTTCTTTTTTCATAAATTAACAATTGCGACATTTTTGTTCTGGTCCCATTCTTGTATCAGTCATATCCATAACAAACTTATTGCATACTGATTGCATTATTTAATTATCAAATAATAATTTATTACACATCAATTATTTTGATAGAATTACTTTTTAAGGTATTAAATAAAGATATTCTAATAATAAACATATTGATTTTAGTAGTTCATTTTCTAGATTATTTATAATTCAAATAATAATTGTAATTATTATAGTTTTGTTAGAATGAATGTAGATATATAGATAAAAATACCCTTTTAGATAATCTATTTTATTAATTTGTATCATTCTTATAATTTAAACAAATAGTTTTAATCTTACAATAAACAATTTTATTATACGAAAAATAAAGTTAAAAATTATATTCTTTAATAAATAATATTAAATAATTATGTCAGAATAGGATTACTCACAATTTTTATTTGAAAAACATGATCAAGACAAATTCGATAAATATGAAGAATTAGTAGATTGTAAAGGATTTAAGCTTCCAAATGATAAGAATTAAACTAAATATTTATTAGATGAGGATGAAGGGTATATAAATATATAAATTAATATAGTTGGTGTGATTTAAATGGATGTTACTATAATTCTCTAGGCCAACCAAGTGGATGGATTATATTGTCAAAGGATGGTAAAAAATATATGAGATTTAATTAAAACAGGGAATTTATTGAAGAATAAGAAAATAAATATTATTAGAATGAATAATTTAATGTAACACATTTAGTATAAAATTAATAAAAACAAAAAAATTTAAATGATTAAGAATAATAATAATAAAAATAATAGTCTAAATAAGAAAATAGAAAATAATAAAATTAATCTAATTAATCTAATTAAAAAAATTAAGACAATTAAAGAAAATAAAAATACAATAAATAAAAAGATTAAGAACATGAAAAAGCTAAGATCTAAGATATTTCAGAAAAAGATTAAGAACAAGATTAAGAGGAGGATTTATATGTTGAAAAAATTGATTAATAATTACCAAAAGAACCAAAAAATACAAACGATGATCCAAAAACTAATGATTAAGAAGGACGGTAAAGAAATCAAAGGGATAGAAAACAAAATGACAGAAATAGGAAAAAATAAAACAAGGATGATTAGAATAATAATAATTAGGAAAGTAAGAAATATTATATTTTAAATATAAATGAAAATTCTTTGAGCAAAGAGGATTTTATAAAATTTTTAATAGAAGAGTGTAAAATTAAAGAAAAAAGTATAATAGAATACAATGAGAATATCTTAAAGTTAGCATTAGAAAAAGATGCCATTAAATTATATAGATTGAATAGAAAATAATAAACAGATAAAGTTTAAAAATTCATTGTCTCAACATGAAATTAAAAATCTATATCAAATATTATATTTAATTGATACTAAAAATTTTGGATATGAAAATTTATGCAAATTCTTTGAGTTCATTTTAAATGTTTATTTGAAGTATTTGTATTTCATAAAAACTCAATTGATGATCATATATTTAAATATTCATTATTTGATTTAATATATAATGTAAAAATTATCATTTTTTTAAATAATAAGAATAATTAAATAAAAAATGAAATCCATTTTAACATAAGCGTCGAAAATTCCAAAATATTATGCTGATTTTAATACTCATTAGCCTAAGCATTATTGGGATTATGAAAATTATAAGACTTAATTTGGGTATATATGAGGTTAATTCAGACATCAAGATGACTATGAAATATATGAAAAGATAGGTTAAGGAAGATATTCAGAAGTATTTAAAGGAGTTTCAATTAGAACTCATTAAAATGTCATTATCAAAGTTTTAAAGCCAAATGTACCAGAGAAAATAAATAGAGAAATATTGATTCTCAAAAATTTAAAGAGTCATCCATTAATAACTGAATTAGTAGATGTTGTATAAGATTATAGCAGTTTAAGATAATCTATAATTTTTAAACAAGAAAATTGTATTAATTTGAAAGATATTCGTTATTATGAATCATTAAACCCAATAAAATTTTTAATAAAAAGTGTTCTAGAAGCTTTAGATTATTGTCATTCAATAGGAATATTCCATAGAGATATTAAACCTCATAATATATTAACAAATACTTAATTTTCTTGTAAAAATCATAAATTAAATATAGGTTTTAAATTATTGGATTGGGGATTGGCAGAATTTTATCATCCTAATAAAGAATATAATACAAGAGTTGCATCAAGATATTTTAAATCTCCAGAGATTTTACTTGATTTTAGATAATATCATCATTCAATAGATTCTTGGGGAGTTGGCTGTTTAATGGCTGGTATGATATTTTAAAAAGAACCATTTTTTGCAGGTATTAGCAATGATGATCAATTATTAAAGATTATTAATATATTAGGGTCTGATGTTTTATATACATATTTGAATAAATGGAAAATCAATATGCCTACAAGGTATAAGAGTATCCCATATTCATCTTAAAAGAGATTTGAATTATTTATTACTAAAGAGAATGAACACCTTTGTACACCTGAAGCAATTGATTTGTTGAAACAATTACTTATTTTTGACCATTCAGATAGAATATTGCCTAAAGATGCTCTATAGCATCCATTTTTTCAATGATTCCATAATTATTGTAGAGTAGACTTTAATTTATGTTATTTATTATAATCTGACTAAAATATATTGTAGTGATTTAAACAATATTGGCTTATTCTTCATTATGTTTCTATTATAAATTTAATGAAATAGTCAAAATAATCATAAAATTAGGCTCATGATGATTAATTCTCTGGCTCTAATACTCCTAATGTTCATGGCTTGTTTTTACCATAAACGATGACTATGGGTGTAAAATATTTATTAAATGAAAGTAAATGTCCGAAGACAGAAAGGGAGAAGATCAAAGACTAAAATTAATAAGGGCTTCTACTGATCCATATGAGGCATTTAAGGATGATGACTTTTTGTATCCAACCAAAGAAGATGAAATGTCTCTTTGGCAAAAATATTCTGGAGATTATATATAAGGAATGCCAGTATTACCAACAGGTAAATGTAGTTTATTTTGTAACATTGTTTGTTGTTTTTACTTTCTTATATTTGGCTTAGTTTTTGTTGGAATAGCTGGTAGTATCACAGAAGTAATAATAAATTATATACCTGCAGATTCGATTAAATTATGGAAAGGAATGTGAAGGCAAGTAGCAATGTATTGTTAATTTTGAAATTGAAAAAAATACTTATGGACCATTCTTTTTATATTATGAATTAAATGAGTTTTACACAAGTCATTCTGAGTAATATTAGAATATAATAGATTAGTTTTGCTTAATCAATCAGTCCTAAATAAATGAAAGGTTAAGAATTGACAGATGAAGAGTATGATGTTTTTTGTCCTGATACCTAATCCTTTGAATCACTTTAAAGACCTGTTGGATTCAATAAAAGCTATGCTGGTTTTATGATAGACTTGAATAAGAAAGTAAGTCCTTGTGGTATAGCTGCTAAATTCATTTTTAATGGTATAAATTGCTTTTTAGATATAGATTCCTTCCTACTTTTTGATGTTAATACTGAAACTGCTACCTCGTTAGCTCTCAATTCAACAGGGATTGCATTCTCTGTTGATTTAGAATATAAATATTCAAGAACATAGAATTCTTAATTTAGATAATGGTTGGATCTTGATGATGGTAAAGAATTCTCTTTTTAATATAGAAAAAATAATAAATTGGTTTAATATTCAATCCTTACCCTTAGTTAGAAAATTATATGCTAGATATGATAATGATTTATCAAAAGGAACCTATAGTATTGTAATTTAAAATAGTATATTATAAAAAATTATTTTTTTAGATTATCCAACCTCAATTTTTGGAGGAGAAAAGTTTCTTATAGTTACTACTTTGTCTTCGTTTGGTAGTAAGAATTTTTCTTTTGGTTATCTGCTTATTGCAACAGCAGGTGTCTAGTTTATATGTGCTTTCGTTGTTTATATTAAACATAGAATTGTAGAAAAAAGAGAAAAACATGAATAAAAAATTCATGCTGATTTAAAACTCAAAGAAAAATCCGATTGATAATTTATCTAAATATACATTATTTATTAAAATCAACTAATTTTTCCATTGATATCATTAGAAATTAATCTTTACAAGTTTTTACTATATTGTATGTTTGAATTATTTTTTAGATTAAAATTTGTTATAAATTTAGATATTTATTTTGAATTTGATAAAAAATAAGAGAATTAATGAGAGTTATTATTTAACAAATGAAGTATATTAATGCAAATCTCAACTCTATAATAAATATAAAGTACATCATTTATTTCTTAATCAAGATCAATAGAGTCTTCTAAAATTGCATTAATTGGATTAGATAATACAAATAAATATTAATAACTAAATAAATGTTATATATCATGAACTTGAAGAATTTGAATTAAAAATTTATTAAACAAATATAATATCGATTAGAAATCATTTTATATCTCTTCTGAAATTTTATTAATTTTATAATTATTTTCAAATTTAAATTATAAATATTGTTCAAATATTAAAAATCAAATGCTTATGAAAATAAAATTATCAATAACAAAAAGATTAAGTTGATAGTTAATAGTAAAATGAAAAAATATCAATAGAATTCAGTTTAATTTTGATTAGATATAAATTAATAAATTATTAGAATTATTAATTTAATGTTTTCTCCGCCAAAAGTACATCCATTTGAAGAAAATTATATTTAGAAAGTGCTAATGGATATTGAACGTAGCCCATTATTACAATATGAAACACCTTAAGATCTTTAATTATTGTATTTGATTTTGACATATTATTTAGTAAATCTCAAAGTTTACTATGTGATGATGATCAATAATCACCATTTCAAGCAGCTCGAAATCTACCACTTTAAAGATTCAATTCTGAAGTATTCCATGATTTTTCTGGATGTCAATAATAAATAATAGGAGATAATAATAAATTTTTGAAATAAAGAAAATTTAGAGCTGATTTATCTAAATTCTCTGGAGATTTTGAGGTTATACATTAAATTGGAAGAGGTTCAAAAGGAGTAGTTTATAAAGTATTATCAAAAGTTGATGGATTATATTATGCAGCAAAGAAAGTGCCTTTGGAGGATAATATTCAAACTTTGACATTAGATGGTCAAGTGTAATTTAATTGCTGTTATCAACATTAAGGATTCTTATACATAATAATGGAACATTGTGAATATTCTTTAAAGTAAAGATTAATGTAAAGAGTATATGAATCAGAAATTAGATAGATTATAGTTGATGTATGTGAAGCTCTATAAAATTTCCCATAACCTCATTTACATATACATGGTGGAAATGTTTTATTAAGCAAATAAATGAAATATAAGTTAAGTGATTATGGATATTCAAATAATACAATTCATTAAGCACCTGAGAAAATAAAGAGCAAATTGTCTGATATTTATTAATTAGGTATTTTGATGATGGAATTAATGCTTGAAAAAGAGATTAGTTAAATAAGTTCTTTAATATTGTAAAAGTTCGATAATTTATCATATTATTCAGTATCATTGAAATAATAAATTAAAAAAATGGTATCGACAATTCCTGATCATAGACCTGATATTTAATAATTAATTAATTTTGCAAAAGTGAATTTGGATTAAGAATTGACTTTACTTCAAGAATAAAATGCAGAATTGTAAAAATAGATTGATTAAGTTAAACCTAAAAACAGGAGAAGAATTTAGAGTGAATGATTTTAATTAATAGTTAATCTATATTCATAGTTTTTAAATTATTAAGTTAAAATGTTTAAATCAGATAGATAAAAGTCCGATAAGGAAAGAATATTTACAATAAATGCATCTGGAAAGTCAAATAATGAAGTGTTCCCTACAAATTTCATTAAGACATCAAAGTATAATATTGTAACATTCTTACCTTTATCTCTTTTGGGTTAATTTAGAAGATATGCAAATATTTATTTTCTGTTTATTGCCATAATTCAAAGTTTCCCTATTATATCACCATTAAATCCAATATCTGCAATAGCTCCATTAGTATTTGTATTAGGATTATCAATGATAAGAGAAGGTAAATTATCGTTTGATAAAAAGCTATGGAGGATATAAGTAGACATAAATCTGATAATGAAGTAAATGCTATGGGGTGTACTAAGATAATTAATAACAAATAAGTTAAGACAACTTGGGCTGATGTAAAAGTTGGTGATTTACTATATATATCTGAAAATGAGATGTTTCCAGCAGATATAATAGTCTTAAGTAGTTAATTTGAAAGTGGGGCTTGCTATATAGAAACATCTTCATTAGATGGAGAAAAGAACCTAAAGCCAAAGTCTGCAATTAAAGAAACTTAAACAATATTTGGGTTTAATGAAACTTAATCATAGAATTAAATGAGTTAGAACAACAATTAATAATTCAAAGCCTAAGGAAATCCTCCATCACCAGCATTGGGTGATTTTGAAGGTTCAATTCATTTTCCAAATGGAACAAAAAAGTAAAAAATTTATTAGTATCAAGAGTTTTGAATGGTAAATAATTATTATTGAGAGGAGCATTTTTAAGGAATACAAAATTTATAATAGGTGTAATAGTTTATACAGGAGAAGACACAAAAATAATGAGAAATGCAGAACCTTCAAGAATTAAATAGAGTACTATTGAAAGTACAATGAACAAACTAATATTGGGAATATTAGGTGTTTAAATCATTGCATGTGCATTATCTGCTATTTTATCTTCATGGTGGTTACATAAATCATTTAGCAAACACTTTTATATCATAATAACTGAATAAAATTATACTTTATTATCAGCTATTGCTTTCTTTTCATTCTTTTTACTTTACAATACTATGATACCAATATCCTTAGTTGTATCAATGGAGTTTGTTAAAGTTTTTCAATGTTATTTTATTAATAAAGATTAAGATATGTATTCTTCAAAAAGAGATAAATATGCTAAAGCATAAACATCAACTATTAATGAAGAATTAGGTTAAGTAGAATATGTTTTCTCTGATAAAACTGGAACATTAACTTGTAATCAAATGGAATTTAAATATTGTATAATAGGAGATATTCAGTATGGATAAAATGAAAAAAATAATAATTTACCTTCTCCAAAATAGAATAATCATAATAATAATAATGTATAAGAAGATACTTCTCAATTCAAACATTCAGTTTTTAATTTTCAAGATAATACTTTAACTGGAATCATTTAAGATAAACCAGAATATTAAAATCAATCTTTATAACCAAGAAAATTGATCATTTAATCAAATGATAAAAATTCTATATTAGAAATAAATACATAAAAAGAATTAATACATGAATATCTTATGTTACTTTCTAGTGCTCATGAATGTATAGCCTAGAAAGGAAAAAACTCTTAAATAAATTATTAGGGACCTTCTCCAGATGAAATTACATTAGTAGATGCTGCCATGAATTTAGGTTATAGGTTTGAAGGATAATCTGCAAATGAATAAGAAGTAAGTAATATTATTATAAACTTAGTTTACAATTAGAGGTAAATAAAAGAAAGTTGAACTTCTTTCATAATTTGAATTTGATTCAAATAGAAAAAGAATGAGTGTAATAATCAAAGATAATGGAATTTATAAATTGTATATCAAAGGAGCAGATAGTATTATAAAAGCTAGACTAAAACAAGATTAACCATTCTTAGAATTTATTTAAAATAAATTGTCAGAATTTAGTACTATTGGATTAAGAACTTTATTAATGGCAATGAAAATATTATCAGAATAAGAGTATCTTGCTTTTGAAAGACAAAAGGATGCATTGGCATCATCTGATAAAAGAGAATAAGAAAAGGAAGAATTAGTTAATAATTTAGAAAAAGATTTATATTTATTAGGTGCAACTGCTGTTGAAGATAAATTATAGGATGATGTTCCAGAAACTATTGCAGATTTATTAAAAGCAAATATTAAAGTATGGATGCTTACAGGAGACAAATTAGAAACTGCTGAAAATATTGCTAAAAGTTGTAGATTAATCTAAAATGATTTTATGGTTATGAAATACTCAGAAACAGATCTAAATAAATTAAGAGTTTAATTATCAGAAAATAAATTAACTTATTAAGCTTGTATAAAAGAAAAGAAAAAGAAATCAATCTTAGTAGAAGGAGAATCTTTAGTAATGTTAACTATTAATTAATAATTAAAGAGAGAATTCACAAAAATGGCTATGGGTTGTGATAGTGTTGTATGTTGTAGAGTTACACCTAAATAAAAGGCAGAAGTTGTCCACTTGGTTAAAGATCTTAATAAAATAACATTAGCTATAGGAGATGGTGCTAATGATGTCAATATGATATAAGAGGCACATATAGGAATAGGTTTATATGGTAATGAAGGAATGAGAGCTGTTTAAAGTAGTGATTATGCTTTAGGTGAATTTAGATTTTTATGGAAACTCTTATTAATACATGGTAATTGGTCATATATTAGAATATCAGAAATGATTCTTTATTTCTTTTACAAGAATATGATATTTACTGTCCCTTAATTTTTGTATTCTTTTTATAGTGCCTATAGTGCTTAAACCTATTTTGATGATTGGTATATCACATTTTATAATTTGTTTTTTACTTCCCTTCCATTAATTGCAAGAGCAACTTTGGATAGAAGTGTCTATTATAAAATGAATGTAAGAAATGAAGAATACTCTGATATTTATTAGAAGTCAACTCAATATTTAAAAGGAAAATTCCCTCTTCTTTATTCAGTTGGTTAAAAATAAACCATATTTACTTTACCAAATTTTATATTCTGGTGGGGCTAAGGATTTATTCATGGATTATTAGTCTATTTTATTAGTTATGCATGTTTTGATACAGAATTAGTTAATCTCAATGGATAAAATGCAGGTTTTGCTACTCTTTCGATTACTGCATATACTGCAATTATATTTGTATATTTTATTCATTTATTTTATTAGATTGTTGACATTAAAATTGCAATTTATACTAAATTTTGGACTTTTATTAATATAATCACACTTCTCTTATTTTCAATAGGAATTTATATAGCATACTTTTTTATTTCTCATTATTTTAAGGGTACTTATTCTGAGTTTACTCCTATTTATTTAATTTAATCTCCAAATTTTTATTTGATTATTGCTTTGCTTAATGCTATTATATTTATATTTGATTTGGTTATTAATGCAATTATACATGAATTTTATTCAACTGAAACTGATAAAATAATAAAATGGAGAAGAGATTTTAAATAATTAGCAAGGGAAGGCAATGTATTATAAAAGATTGAAATGTTACAATAAGGAAAAAGAGAAAATGGATAAAGAGACTGGGGAGATTCATTTTTTGAATAAATTTTAGAAGAGAGATTAAAATCTGATAGAGATTAAAATATTGTTGAAGAACAAAGAGCTATTTTAGATTCTAAATTTTAACCATATGCATCTCCAGTAAATCTCAATAATAGTGATCATACTAATAGACAATATTAATAAAAAATAGAATTATAACAAATTCAACTACCTCTATAAAATAATAATAATATTAAAACTATTAATTATTAAATGTCATAAAAACAATAATAAAATTTTAAGAATGTTAATGAAGATAGTAGAATAAATCATCCTTAGTAATAAAGAATTTATGTAAGATGAAAATCTATTGATATTAATTAAATTATCTATAAAGTAATTTATGAATAGTATATTACCATATCAATTTTAATATTATAATAATGAAAAATATGAAAATAATTACACTAAATTCTAACAATTTATAAATTTAAAGTTTGTATTTATTATTAATAATTGTTTTTATTATTATCATCTTTCAATTATGAAATTAATTGATATTATATTTGTTATTTATAAAGATATTATATTAAATAATAAGTTATTTGATTTCAATAAATAATAAGTTAAATTATATATAGAAATTAGATACATAAAATATAAAATTGAGAATAAATATACTCTAAAATTATCATTCCATGATTTATAAAGTAGTTTCTGTCATTTCTCTGAAACTAGTTTTTTTATCCCAATGATATCCATCACCTAATGGTCTTCCTATAGGGATCAACCAAAGGAATGGATTTTTACCAAAATAAAAATTAAAGTTATACCAAAATCCTAAATTATATATTGTTAAATCCGTATGCTTATAAAATTAGATTGAAATTCATACATATTTTCTTTTATTTTAAACTTCTATATTTAAAATTATTTAATCAAGTGTGCAAATATTAACTGCAATAAGTTTGAAATTATTCCAAAAAAAATAATACAAACCAAAGCCATTTAAGAATTGTGAAAATGTCATTAGAAATATAAATCCTGCCTTGATTTTATTAAAATCAAATGAATCTTATTCCCAAATTCTATTCCAAAGAGCTTAAATATTTGTTAATCCAAGTAAAGTGGCTGAAAACATACCTACAGAACCCCAAAATAAAATGAGTAAGAAAAACTTCCTATTGTATAAGCCAATACAATTAGCTGTCCAAACACAATGATGATCCATATTCAAAACACATCTTTTACATTTAGAACAATGATGTGATCTTTCTGGTCTCTTTATTCTACATTACAAACAATACTCTCTTTATTTTGTTTCATCATATTCTTCTAATGTATTTTTAGGAATAAATCCAGGATCAATTCTTGATGTTCTATAAAGTGCCCAAAATAACATAATAATACTAAAAGTGCCTATACCTATATATATCCATTCCATCAAACATTCTAATGATTAATATTCTTGAATACATTTTGAAATTTATATAAAAACAAAGTATACAAATGTAAAGTAAATGAATAGTACAAAAAAGGCTAGAATTAAAGGAAAGTATTTCTTTAGAGCTTCAGGCATTACTTCTGCAATCATTAAAAAAAAATTATATTATTTTAAGAATATAATGAAATAATAATTGTAAATGGAATATCTCTTTGATCTTAATTACTTAAATGATATTAGTGATAGTGTATATACACTAAAAAATCATCATAATTAACTCAAATTTCTTAATTGATCTAAATACTATAATGGACTTATTATTTAGGTAGATCCAATAAATACTTATTTTAACTTATTTGAATAATAATTTCTAATTGCACAAACTTCAGAGTGACTGATTCCACCTAAAATAAATATGCATACACTGATTTATTCTACTTTTTCTTCTTTCTTTGATCTCAAACTTTATTAAGCATTTGTTTATTTTTAACTTGAATTTTATCCATATAAAGTAACTGTATTAAATTTATTATCATCATTCAAAAGATCATTCAATAATTTTTCAATTTCAGGAGTATGTCTTTATAATTCTAAAGTCATTTGACTTAATTTTTATTTAGCTAATAATCTTGATTCTTTATTAATATTTTTTGTTATTCTGTTTGATTTCATTTTATCAAAATCAAATCCTAACTTCTATAAACCATAAAATGGTTTTAAATCTGTTATTTTATCAAGTATCTATTTACGTTCATATTCAGGCATTGATACAGTAAGTAAAATTATTAAAACTAATCTAATTTTATCATTATCTTAAATGATTTTTGATTATAACATAAATAAGACTTCCTAATATAGTTAATCTGATTTTGTTTGATTTCCTTATTTAGTAGTCCCTGTTGCTAAAGCTTATTCTAATTCTCCTAAATCTTTTAAACCTTTAGTTTCGAATTATTTCCAGATTTAATCAATTTAATTCATATGAAAAGTAAAGTCTTTTAATTAACTATTATAATTGGGCATTGAACTAATGATTTCTTACATCTTTTGAGTATCTAATTCTTTAAAGTCTCCTTTGTGGATTAGAGCTGATGGATTAGTATTAACCATTTTTTAAAATTCTTAGGGTATTCCTTCTAAAGCATAAGCAATATGTTTATATCTATATTTTTGATATACAATATCTTCACACTCAAAAGGAGAGAAAGTCTAAGGTAGTAGATCTACAACTAATGATTCATAATGAAAATCATGTAACAATGGTGTAAGAAGATCAAAATTACGATCCAATATTAAGAAATGTAATTCTCCACCATCATCTTTTATCATTTAATTTGTTCTTTCCCAATTATCTAATAATCTTGGAAGATAATTAGTAAACAATTATGCAAATTGATTTGTTTTTATTGTTGATAATTTTACACATTAAAAAGGTCTCATTGAAGGCAAAGAAGATAAAAACAATTAAGCTATTTGCATTAAATCATCAAAATAAATTTGTGGAATTTAAAAATGGAAAGCATTATCATCAAGAAAATAAAGATGATGGTTAAACTCTTTAATTTATATTATACGATTAGCTAAATTTGATTTGCATATCTATTCTAATAATCTTTAAGGTAAATTGTAAGAAAATATCACATTAATTTTTCTATACATTTATTAGTCTTTAAAATCTCCAATAAGTCTATTGACTGAATCATCTGATGGTGTTATGAAATAGAAAGCATCATGTTTGGGATATTATTTACGTTGTAATTCCAATTTTTCTATTGTTGATACTCCCATGTCTATCAGATCTTTAAGTTTCATTATTGAACTCAATATTTTGGCTGAAATTTAATCTAAAATCATTATAAGGCATCTTTCAGGATTTCTTTATTTAATTGCATGAACTAAATCACAAAATCTATTTTTTGCATTTTATTTCATTTATAATTTTATTTAAGAGAATTAATTTATTTAAGTACATATCATATTATTATATTTATCTTAAAAAAATATTCTGACTTTGTATAGTATCTAATATATATATTAATACATAATATATTTCTATAATATAATGGAAATCTCAAATATATTAAATGTTATCAAACATTTTGTAACATTCATTTATTGAATATCCTTTAGTTTGACTATCATCTCCAATTATTTTTTAACGCACTGATTCTCCTTCTAAAAATTCATCATGTAAGTAATCATGATATCCATCTCCTAAATTACTAATTGCTCTTATTCTTTATTCTATAGCATTTTTCACTAAAAATAAGTATATAAATTAAATTACGCAACTTGAGATTTTCAACTTTTTCTTTATCTTCTTAATTCTAATTATAGACTTGTTGCTATCCTTATTATAAATTCATCCTTTTTATCTCTGCTTTTCTTTCTTCAGCTTCGCCTATTTTAATTTCTAGTTTTGATGGCTCTTTAAGTGCTATTCTCATATTTTTAAAAGCATCATTCATCGCAACCTCCACAAATTATTTTCTTATCAAAAATTCCCTTTTATAGGATGCCTATTTCTATTAATCTTAATTGTTTTAATCCTCCAAACCTTATTTTTATTTCTAAAATTCCCTTTCATAGGATGCCTATTTCTATTAATCTTCAATGTTTTAATCCTCCTATTAATATGTAAAATATTCATCATTTAGCAATTAAATATCATAATCTTTTAAATTCTTCTCTTCTTTTATGCATTTTTTACAACATAGAATTTAATCTTCATATATAAGTTACTTATCATTGTTCTAATTTATCTTAGTTAAGACAAATTCATAAAGGTAACCATGCACTTCACAAAAATTTTCACATCCTTATGTTAAATCTAACATTTCTCTCAATTAGGCTATGTTCGTTCCATCTATATAGTGTTATTTGAGTATATTAATGAATTTGTTTTCGTTGCAACAATATTTATCATATCCAAGCGTTCTTCCTGCACATCCTCTACATATTAAGGCCCTTTTTTGGACCTCATCAAATTTTATCATTTTTAATAAAAAATAATTTACAAATAGTTTATAAAAATATGCTTTTAAATTATAATATGCAATATTAAACTCTATTACTTAAATAATTATCTTAAATTATTTTTTTTGTAGTCTTTATATTGAATAAAGTATAAAAGAACATAATTGAGAGTTAGGTTAATCAAATAATTAAACTTATCTACTAATTATATCATGAAACAATCAATAAAATTTCCTTTAAGTAGATAATTGTAATATTTGATTAAATATCATCAAATAATTTGGATCTAAATTAACTACTCTTAAATTCTTAGAAGAATTTAATAAATTCAAAGTCAATAAATAACAATTAATAAACTTGTTTAAAGAACTATAATGATCTAATCCTTAATTTATTGTAATATACAATGAAATTATTGGAAATAAATTATAAGTTCTACAAGTTTAATTCTTTACAAAATAGATCAAGTACTATTTAAATTCAGAAATGTTAATAAATAAATAAATTAAACAATAAATCTATTTTGACCACTTACTTTTACAATAACTCTGTTCAATTCTTAAAGCTTTCTTTTAATTTTATATTTAATATTTAAACTTATTTCTATGACCAATCAATTGGAAGAACATAAAATTATTAATTGATGAATTTAGCTCTAATCATAAGTTAATCCAAATAGAATAATATAGTATTTAGTAGTGCTAGAATTACATAAAACAAAGCCTAATTAAAGACCTTAATAATAGATTGGCTTAAGTTCATTTTAGAGTATAGAGACACTTATTCAATAGAGAATAATAATAATAATAATAATAATAATAATTATTTTTATTATTATTATTATTATTATTATTAAAAAAATTATAGGATCTCATAAAAGAGTAATAAATACCTAAACTAGTCTTTAATTAACTGTAGATAATTAAAATTGGACTATTATTACCAAAATCAAGGTAGAAGAACAATAAAAAATTATCAATTTAATCCTAAATAGGATACTCTATAAAAAATAATATTTTTAATCTTATTAATATTAATTCAAACCAATAATCAAACTATATCACTTTTTTTTTGCACCTCCTCCTTTTCCCTTTTTTTTACCCAACAATTTAGCTTATTTCATTAAATTATGCACAGTTTTTTCTTTTATTTTAGCTTCCTTTTCTAATTCTTCTTTCCAATTTTATTCCAATTCTAATCTTCTAGCATTCATTCTAGAAATAATCAATTAATTAATATACCTTTATTCAATTCCTTCTTAAGCTGTAATAGCCTTTTCTTTATCTTACATTTAAATTGTTGAAGTTTAATCTTCATTTCTAATTCTTTGTCTTTCTTAAAATTCTCTATAACGTTCATCGTCATAAATCTTTTTATTTCTAATTAAATAATCCTAACATTTTCTAACATCATTTAAATTCATTTTTGGATTTTCAGTGATATCTAAACAAATTAAACTTGTGTTATCTCTTAATGAATTTGCCAAAGCTTCACCACATTTTTCATCAAGTTTACAATTACATAGATTTAATTATAAAAGAGTATCATTTTTTTCAAGAGCTTCACATAAAGCATATATTCCACTATAATCATATGTATTTCTATCTTTATCATGATTAGTTAAATTATTGTTTTCTAAATCAATAACTCGAATAGATTTATTGATTTCTAATAATTTTGAAATGGCAACTAATGTTTTTGATCCAAGATTGTTACCTTCTAGTTCTAATCTAATATAGATTGAAATATCAACCTTTCTAAGACCATATTTTTTTCTAAACTTGCTGCTATCTCTTATCCTTCTTCATCTCCTATACGTTTCCTACTCATTGATAAACCTTTTAATGTATTATTATTTTCTGTAACCTTTACCAAAACTCTAATTTAAGTTGGTCTTAAATCTAATCCTGAAATGGTGTAATCCAATTTAGAATCCCCAGTAGCCAAATCGATCATCATATTACCATATTCACCCTTTAATGTATTCATTTATTATATTTCTTCTTAGCTCCTTTTTTCTTCTTCCTTTTTTCTATCTTCTTCTTATTTCTTAATTCTTTCTTATTCAATCAAATATTATTAAAATTTCTTCTACTTTTCTGCTTACTCTTTTTATTGTGTCTCTTACTATTTAATGATATGATTTAATATATTACTTCTCTTCTCTTCTTCTATTCTTCCTCTAACTATTTCTATCTTCTCTCTAGAGTTCTCTTAGTATTTGGTAAGATTTCTGTGATGATTGATTTGTGAGTCTAGTCCATTTGAAAATAAAATATTAAAATTATTAAAAAAATAAGGAAACTGTTATATCAAATACTGTATTCACCTGATATTGCCTCTATTAAAATAAATAATAATTTGAAGATTTATGTATAACTATTTAAACATGCTATTAAAGGATATTCTTCAATTTCATACAAAATATCAGTCTATCTTAATATTAATTTATACTTTAAATTAGTAAATTAGTATACAAACATAAGTAAATGTTATACTTGAACATATTATTGCATTCTCAAATGCTGAATCCATTAAAAAGATAACACAAGTAATAAAAATCATTTAAGAGAATAATACCCATATGAAAACACTTGAGTATTCAAATTCATGCTGTTAAAATAGAGAACATACTATTAATCCTAATATTGGAAATATATTAGAATATAATAATAGTTAAACATCCTTATTTGAGTCATAAATCACAAATAAAAAGCTCAAACTAAATGTAAATGATACATAGAGGATTAGACTATAAAAATTTCTTTTCATTACCTAAATGGCTATTTTTTGAGTTTATGTTTAAATATATCTGAATTTAAAAGTATTACTATAATCACAAATATTGTGGTTATCTTATANAATTATAAAAGAGTATCATTTTTTTCAAGAGCTTCACATAAAGCATATATTCCACTATAATCATATGTATTTCTATCTTTATCATGATTAGTTAAATTATTGTTTTCTAAATCAATAACTCGAATAGATTTATTGATTTCTAATAATTTTGAAATGGCAACTAATGTTTTTGATCCAAGATTGTTACCTTCTAGTTCTAATCTAATATAGATTGAAATATCAACCTTTCTAAGACCATATTTTTTTCTAAACTTGCTGCTATCTCTTATCCTTCTTCATCTCCTATACGTTTCCTACTCATTGATAAACCTTTTAATGTATTATTATTTTCTGTAACCTTTACCAAAACTCTAATTTAAGTTGGTCTTAAATCTAATCCTGAAATGGTGTAATCCAATTTAGAATCCCCAGTAGCCAAATCGATCATCATATTACCATATTCACCCTTTAATGTATTCATTTATTATATTTCTTCTTAGCTCCTTTTTTCTTCTTCCTTTTTTCTATCTTCTTCTTATTTCTTAATTCTTTCTTATTCAATCAAATATTATTAAAATTTCTTCTACTTTTCTGCTTACTCTTTTTATTGTGTCTCTTACTATTTAATGATATGATTTAATATATTACTTCTCTTCTCTTCTTCTATTCTTCCTCTAACTATTTCTATCTTCTCTCTAGAGTTCTCTTAGTATTTGGTAAGATTTCTGTGATGATTGATTTGTGAGTCTAGTCCATTTGAAAATAAAATATTAAAATTATTAAAAAAATAAGGAAACTGTTATATCAAATACTGTATTCACCTGATATTGCCTCTATTAAAATAAATAATAATTTGAAGATTTATGTATAACTATTTAAACATGCTATTAAAGGATATTCTTCAATTTCATACAAAATATCAGTCTATCTTAATATTAATTTATACTTTAAATTAGTAAATTAGTATACAAACATAAGTAAATGTTATACTTGAACATATTATTGCATTCTCAAATGCTGAATCCATTAAAAAGATAACACAAGTAATAAAAATCATTTAAGAGAATAATACCCATATGAAAACACTTGAGTATTCAAATTCATGCTGTTAAAATAGAGAACATACTATTAATCCTAATATTGGAAATATATTAGAATATAATAATAGTTAAACATCCTTATTTGAGTCATAAATCACAAATAAAAAGCTCAAACTAAATGTAAATGATACATAGAGGATTAGACTATAAAAATTTCTTTTCATTACCTAAATGGCTATTTTTTGAGTTTATGTTTAAATATATCTGAATTTAAAAGTATTACTATAATCACAAATATTGTGGTTATCTTATACTTTAAATACAATTCTAAATATATTTAATAAATGTATGTGTATCCATAAATACATGTCCACAAAACAAATAAATGTTAGATAATAATAGTAAGAAGTATATTTCTTTAATTCTTAAGAGTTTCATTATCCATTTCTTTGATGGCATCAATTTGATCAATAATGTTATGAGTCTTTCGAAATCGATTTTTCATGTATTAAATTAATACAACATCAGTATTAATTATTTAAATATATACATCATGATTTTCAATTCTGAAATCTCAGGCCAACAACAACACACAACATCACCTGTTGTAACAGGAGGCAGTGTCATTGCTTTAGTTTACAATGGAGGAGTAATTGTTGGGTCTGATACTCTTTGTAGTTATGGAAGCATGGCAGCATTCAAGTATAATATAAATATAATTCATTTAGGAATGTATAAAAGATTGTATAAATATCCTAAAACACAATTTATGCATCTAGTGGTGAATATTCTGATTTCTAATAAGTGGTGAAGGAATTAGCAAAAATTGATAGATCAGCTTTATAATATGATGATGGTGTTCATCCTTCTCCTAAAGATTATGGCAATTTCTTAGCAAGATTATCTTATAAAAAAAGATGCAAAATTAACCCTTTGTATTTACAGAATGTTATAGCTGTATTAAATTCTAAAAATTTAGGGATTTCATAATAAAGAGAGATATTTAGCACTTGTTGATATTTATGGTACCTATTTAGAATCTAACTTTATTACAACTGGATTTGCAAGTTACTTCTGTAAAGCTATTATTAGTAATTATTGGAATGAAAATTGTACTCTTGAATAGGCTAAATAAGTAATTAGAGAATGCTTTAAAGTATTAATGAATTCTATTAATAGGTCTTATTCTGTAGAGATTGTAGAGCTCATGATGTAATTTAATTGGCATATGTTGATGAATAAGGTACACACATTGAAGAGCCTGAGAGAGTAGAGACTAAATGGGATTTTAATGGATTCAAATCTAGAGCTAATGAGAAATTACACACATAATGAACATTATTATTATATGATTTTTATTATTCACTCCTCTCAAGGATCAGCTACTTATGGTCTAGTAGAAATAAAGCTTTCTCTGCCACTGGGTTACCATTCCATTGCTTCATACCAAAATGTACGCAATTTCATGTCTCTACATCTTATAAAACGTTCAAATCTGCTTGATCTCCAAAAAAATTTATCTATTCTTTCATGAGAATGATAGAGAATGTCATATAAACAAACTGGCAATAAAGTTCCAAGTGTTGTAAGCACCATACAAACTGGAGCTATTTTGAGTACTGTTCTTAAAGGAATTGGATATGAACTATTAGGCACAGGCATAATTATTTATTATTATTATTATTATTATTATTATTATGATTATTATTATTATTATTATTATTATATTTATTTTTCTTCTAAAATAATTGATAATATTATAAATCATAAAAAATAAAGGATATTAAAAAAAATTGATCATGCAAATTTAGATTTATTGAAATTTATTAACTTAATAGTGAATAAATATGGAATGGTTAGGATATAAAATAAGTAAAGTTAAAACATTATTAAATATACATATTATATTAGTTATCATTTCTTTGTTTTTTAAGCTTTCCAAATTAACTCTTAACTAGTCTCATATTATTTATCAAAGAGATCAATATCTAAACAACGCTTACTTAATTACTTTTTGCAATTTTACTCACTGTAACTTTTAGCTCTTTAATTTGAAATCTAAATATATAATATAACTTACTTGATTTATAATTTCAAATTACTATTTGAAAGGAATGTTGCTAGTAGAAGTCTATACTTATTTTATATTTTTAGTGCTACCATTATTAAGACTGTTTAGAAATGGATTTTATGAAGTTGATTATTACTGAGTCTGTTATTGTTAATTAATTATATTAGTATTATTGGATAGAACTTAAGTTTGTTAATTACCATAGCAAGATTTGGAAGAGGACCTATTATTTTCTGATTAAAGTTGTTATTATTGAAAATAATTAAGAGGTCTTTAACTATTTTATGATGTTTTAGCAGTGCTGCATTAATCATATTATCTATGAGATTAAGCAATTGAATCTAATATAGAAATGAGTAATTTACATCTGAAATTATTTTCATAAGGACTCATACAAGGAGATTAGTTTTCTTCAACAACCGTTGATAATTGAGGTTAATCTAAAGTGCGTTTGGAATCTGGTTTATTCATTGAAGAGTGATGTTAATGATTCTCTTTATTAGCTTTTATATCTTGGGAACGCATAACTTTAGTATTGAAAGCGAATTGTTTATTTTCGTAAGTATTCTTTGCACTTTTAGGTTACTACAATTCAAGATGTTGATTCTTCTTTTATTTATTTAAATCGACTGACATCTACATAGATTTAGGGACAGATAGATATTAATCTTCTCTGTAAGGTTCTTCAAGTTCTTTATTAATACTTTCAAATGCTGAATCAAATGGAGTCCCTTGAAGTTGCATAATAGAAATCTATGAGTGATTGATTATATGATTACTTTCTTATTGTTATTAAATATTTTAGAAAAGTTGTCTGGCTTAATTATTTCGTCTGGTTCTGTTTTATTAGGTCTAATTGGAGATAATTTTATTTAATCTTTGGGTTATGAATATTTGTGTCTACGATGTTGAGTAGCTAATAACTATTATAATAGTGATGCCTTAATAAATAGAGACTATGTATTTACATTGCATTGATTCTGTTTATGGGTTTCAATGGTGATTTCCATCAGTTGACTGAAAATAGATGTCCAACCTTAAAGTGTTTATTTGATTTGTTGAATATCTTAAGATAGACAATCCAAGTTAAAGGAGTGAGCTTCCATTAAACCATTTTAGGGATGATCGTACATTTGATTGTTAAAAATATAATTAAATGTCAAATTAATAATCAGGTAATGAGAAATCTAAAAGCAAATCCTAAAAATTATAGACAATGGAATTGAATGGAAAAAACTATATCTTATTGGATAAATATTTTTATAATCCTGATGATGTAATAGGTGAAGGGGCATTTGGTAAAGTCTATCGTGGATTCAATTTCTAAGCGTAATTATTTTGAATTACTTAATTATAGACAAAAGAAAGAAAATGATAAGGAATGTGCAATAAAGAAAATGGAGCTTCCAGAGAATATGGCATTAATGAGTGATAGAGAGAAGATGACATTAGATGCTGTAAGAAAAGAGATTTGTGCATTAAAATTACTTAAACATCCCAATATTGTTAAACTTTATGATGTAAAGAAATTATAAAATGTAATTTATATGGTTATGGAGCTTTGTAATGAAAAGGTATAGTGTAATTATATTCTTAATGATCTTAGTCTCTATCTGAATTCATTAAAGAAAATAAAGATATAACTGAACCAGAGATAAGGTACAAGTTTGGTGAAGTACTTAATGGATTTAAATATCTCAGAAGTAAATAAATCATACATCGAGATGTGAAACCAGAAAATATTCTTATAAGAAAAGGGGTTTTAAAAATAGCAGACTTTGGATTTGCTAAATAACATAATTCAAAAACCTAATTGCATTCTTATTTAGGAACAAGAGCTACTATTGCTCCATAAGTTATATTAGGTATATTCTTTGATTTCAGTTAGGTGATTATACTGATAAATGTGATATTTGGAGTTTAGGAGCTACTCTATATTTTATGTGTTTTAAGAAATATCCATATAAAGAATTTTATGCTAGTGAAATTAAATTAATGGAATTAATGAAAAGAGATTTTATTGAATTTCCAAAAAATGGTATGTAAGTATCTTAACCTTTATAATAAATTATTGTATAAATGATGAGATATAGAGAAGAAGATAGAATAGATTGGAACGATTTATTTGCATGTCCTTTATTTTAAAATAAATTATTAAAAGAAATGGGATTAAATATATTTGAATATCATGAATCATAAGATGATTCTGTTGATATTAATGATGCAAAAATTGATGATTTTGATTTCGAAATGAATGATCATTCTGAATAAGAAATTGAAAGAATTAATGAAAATGCTAATGTTGTTATTTATTAAGCTGAAAAATAAAGAAAAAATGAAGAAATCTTCTCAAAATTGATTAGTAGACTCACTTTTGAAAAGGGTAAATGTATGTTCCTAAGATTATTATCTTAAAGAGTTAAAGAATATGAATTAACTTTATCTAATAAATTAATCTTTGAAAAAAGTAAAGTAGATATTTCAGATCATCTTAAATCATTAAGATTTGGATTAAATAAATTTGAACTTATTATAAATAGAGGATTAGTAGAATGGATGGAAGTTAATAAGAATCTTAAATATTATTGTTGTTGGGATATTAATAATCCGATAGGTGTTAATGATACAGATTGGGAAAACTTTTTAACAGAAGGTTTAGATAGAGAAAAAATTAAAAAGGCACTTGAAAAAGAATTAAATATCACTTAATAATATGTTTACAATGCTTCATAAGATTAATTATAGTAATTTTAATAAATGAATGAAAAAGCATTTCAAAAATTGAATGTTAATAAAGAATTTATGAGTTCAAATTTTGAATGTAATAAGAATTTTTTTAAAGTTCTTTATGATCTAAGTTTAGGTTTAGCTCGATTACTATTTCCAGAAATTGTGAAAATTAGAAATAATTTAGATTCTCTTCATAAAGTTCTTCCAACATTAGTTCTCGTAGATGATCTATTCATATTATTAACTCTTGACTCAGTATTTTCACATACTGATTCTAGTTAAGTGAATTATACTGCATTTTTTGAATTGAGAAAAAAGAATTATTCAGAAGATTAAATAATGTATAAGACTATGTATTAAAGAGTGATGAGAGCATATGAAGTATTTTTTGAATGAATAGATTATCCATTTCTATATATATATAACTATTATATTCTAGAATTTTTTAATGATTAATCATAAAATTAAGTATTATGAAATACAAACATTTGTTTCTTTAGATAATATTTATGCTTCAAATTAATTATGTTTAATTTTAATTCATCTATATATCACATTCAATAATATTATGATTCATCTTCCTCTTCTGATTCAGGCATATCAAGATTTCTCTTTTATTTTTTAGGTTTAGGTACTCCTTCAGCAGTCACTCTTCTAATTACATTAAATTTAAGTTTACTTTTTCTTTTTCTTCTTTTTTTCTTATTATTATTCCTCTTAACCTTCTTCTTTTTATTCAACTTTTTAAGGTTATTCCTATTATTATTATTCAACTTCATCATCATCTTCTTAATCATCTTCTGCTTGATGTTTTAATTACTCAATCAATTCACCTTCATTGACTGATTCGAATTATCTATCTTTATGATTCCCCCATTTTCTATTTTTTCCTCTAGCGTCCTTAGGCATTTATTAAATTTTAATATATATATATATATTTATATCAGCGAACGGATCATTCATCACTAAACATAAGTAATGTATAATATTTCATCATTATTTATAAGTTAATTATCAATATTATGTGCCTTAATCTCAGACTCTTAAGTGTTAAGAGATATTTTATTTAAATATTTTAAATAAATTAATGATTAATTTTCATAATTAGCGAAGAATATTAATTGCTTATTAATCAATCAATTCTATTGGAATTACTGTTAAGGATAACCTTAACAGGTTGATTTGTTACTACTACATTTTTGCAAAATATATCAAGGCTAATCCTACAATTATTAAGGTACAAAATCCAGTTATCGAATAATAAATAAGAATTACATCAAAATTATCTTCTATTAATTCCATTGTAAGATCTAATATTTCTTATCCAAATTTTTCAAATGCTATTTTTGTATTGGTGAAATATCTACCAAAAATTTAATGAAAATCAACAGAATTCAATACTTCTAATGAAGCTTAGAAATCAGGATCTATCCTTTCCATTTCCAATTCATAATTATATGAAATTGTAAGGAAATTAGACATTTTTGTATAAATTCCTATTATTCCTTTATTGTATAGATATGTACAATTATCTTTAATATTTGATGAATTTGGGCATATTAAAGGACATAAATCTTAGAAAAATATATCATTTAGAATACCAGCTTTTTTAGGATCAATATTAGGATCTTTAATAAGTATTGATATTATTTAAATTTAACTCTATTGAAATGATTTAACCAAATCTTTAAATTCACTTAAATTCTAATATTTTTCAATTTTAAAATAATTTATAGCTTAATTCAGAATTTTAGGATTAAGTTTATTTGTTAAAGAATTATTACTTAAAATAATATTTTGACTTTTTATTCGCATAGCATTACTCACAATAGAATCAACTTGTAATGTAAAATGATGAAATTCTGCTGTTAATAGAAAAGATGGTTTTAGTTATTTTTGTTTTTATGAATTCAATAAAAATCCACCTATATTAACTAATAAAATAATTAATAAAAGAATGAGTAAAAATGCTGATGTTGTATAGATATTAAAATTTTATTGCTGTAATCGAGAAGATAATAAAGTAGTCTTATTTTATTTTCCATTTTTAGTTTATTATTCATTAAGAGGCTAATATATAATATGAACATAATCAGCCTTTTTCCAATTTAAAGAATATTTATCAAATAGTATATCTCGAACAGCTTATAATCTCTAGATGGCAATCAATACATCTTTTTCATATAATCTACAATTTAAATGAATAATTTTTCTATAAATTTTAAGTAAATCTAATAAGACAAGGAATTATATTAAAATAAGTGAAAACTATAGGACAGTTTGAATAATAAATAAATTAATAATGAATTCATCATTTTAATCTATATGATCATAAAATTTATCAATTAATTGTCTAAGTAATAATCTAAATAATTATGAAGTTTCATTTAAATTTAAAGTTTCAAATAAGGATTGTTAAAAGAAATAGTCATCAAAATTATTAATATTGTATTCTTAATAGAATTGAATTATTAATTAAAAAAATATTTTTATTTGATTGTAAAAGTATGTAAATGTCATATTTTTAATGTTAGGAGAATCAATATAATATAAAGAAATATTTGAATTTAAAATATTTTCTTCTTCTTCTTCAATTTATGAAAATACTTAATAAAATTTAGACATATTTTATAAATATTAAATATTATTAAATCTATTTTTTATAGTATCTAGTAAATCTTCACTAAATTCAATACCTTAAATTTAGGCTAATTTAAAAATAATATCATGAGAAGTTAATTCACAATAATAATTATTGTATATAAAAGGAGCCTATAATTCAATTAATAAATTATTGCTATTTTATTTTTTTGTATTAAGTGTAATTATTGTAAAAATATTAAAAATGATTATGCTTAACACTATTAATAAATCTATAAATAAAATTAAACTTAGTTAAATAGGTTTCACTTTTGAACGAGATTTCTGTTTCAATAATTCATGATTATGGTTTTTAGTTCTTCTAGCAATAGATCCAGCAGAATTAACTGCTTAAATTTCTTATTAATTATTAATATGATAATTTTTATCTTCAGAAGATTACTTCTCCTATAATTAATCTAAAACTGTTTTATGTTTACAATATTAAAATTAATCTACATTGTTATGTTAATCATAACTAAGTTCTTATTATTATTTTATAATTTTAAAATCATCTTCTAAATACTTTGAATCATCATTAATACTTTTATGTTTAATAAGATTAAAAGTAGCTCGTTATGAAAATGGAGCTAATATTTATCTAGATGAATCTTATAATTAATCAAAAAATGATTAATCATATTTACCTCTAATTAAAGAAACTTCTGGATATTATTATAATTTATCATTTTCTTCAATTTTAACTTTTTAAAAACTTTCATTTTAAATAGAACTCAAAACTTGATGACTTGATTTATTTAAATCTGATAATTCCATATTTTAAAGCATAACTTCTGAATTAATATCTTCATTGTTTTCTTCTATTGTTTAAGTAATAATGTCATTTATTTCTAAAGTAAATAATGGTATTGATTTATAATAACCAAGAACTAAATATTCTAAATAACAATTTATTTTATAATTAGTAGTTTAAATAGAATCATCTACATATTATAGCATTCTTTCTTAAAAACCTTCATCAAAGAGTTCACAATCAGGTTTTATTTATTCATAATGATTAAAGTCTATATTAAATTGTTATTCCTTTCCCGCTTAACAATAGTCATGAGTATCATAGGTGGTCCATATGCCTGCATAATACATTTAATGTTTACTTTTTCCTTTTGAACTTTTCATCAATTTTTAAAACTGCCCTTTTATTGGATTTCCTATTTTTAATACTATATTATTTTCCTGATTTACATCTTAATCTTGTGTTTTATAAGCATTAATTACAACAAATATTTTAGGAATAAGTTAAAATATATATCCTTAAGTTAATTGATCTTAAGTAATAGTCTTATCAATTGAACTTAATAATTTAAACATTAAATGATTAGCTCCTAAAATTTTACCTTTGGAATCAAAAAGTAAAAATAAACATTTTTCTTTAGTTTTTGAGAATGCAGCTGTTATTATATAATCATCATAACTAATGAAGAAATTGTCTATAGTAATATCAGCAGGAATAAAAAAATTATTTTTGCCTTTTAGAAATACAGTTCTACTCTTACCAAATAATATACTATGGCCTAATTTTTTAAATCTTTCTAAATATTAATCATGAACTAAAGCCAAAAAGTCAGGCATTAATTAATTAATATGTTTAATATCTCTAAAATCCATTTCATTTTCATAACCCCAAAATTAAGCAATTTATTAAGTATTGATTCTAACTATTTATCCTTATGATTTCACTATACTAGAATATAATAAGCAAATCTTATTTTCCATAATATTTCCATTCAATAATTTTCCTTCTGCTAGACTTTCTGTTCTTAAAATATCATTCATTACTTTTTGCATTTTTATTGCTTATTAATAGTCATTCACTATTATTGCATAATATATTAATAAAATAATTACTTCAATTACTGTTCTAGGTTATTCAATATCTTCTATATCTTTACATTTATATAGTAATTCAAGTTGTCGTTGACATTAAACAATTTTTTAACTTAATTTTGAAGTTGCATAAAAAAGTCTTTTAAAATTGTTGATTAAAGAAATCAATTATCTCCAATAATTTAATTTATAATCTATTGTACTAATTATGATAGGTATTGAATTATCTCTTATTTAAATAGCTTCATATATGTCTCTTGTTGACAATATTCTATCATCTTAGTATGATCCAGCTTTATTTATTTAATTAATATTTTCTTGTACTTTTGTTACTGATGTCCATAATTAATTATGTAGAGTTGGAAATACTATTTTAAAGAACATTGAATGATCTTAATGGATATTATAATATTATTTTAATCTGCATAAAGCAGTTAATGGAGCTTTATGTATACATAAGAAATGAATTAATGCCAATTCCAAGATTTCATAATCTAATTTTAATCTTTTACTTTAAACTATTTTATTTTCTAATTAACAAATCACTATATCAATCTTATTTTAATTTTTATGAAGTATTTTACAACTATTCTTGTGTTACATTACTTTAATGTAATGTAAAATATCTTCTTAATCATAAAATTCTTAACATTAAATTAAAATTTGAAATTAATTTTAAGAATCATAATCTGCTTTTCTATCATACAATTAATAAGATAGAGCATATGCTAGAGTTCCAAATAGAATTGTAAAATAGAACATATTTTCCTCTGATTTTGTTATCAAAGAAATTGAATTTAGTAATACTATTGCACTATATAAAAAATTATATTAAAATGCCAATTTATTGTATTGTAATCTATATGGTTTGAACATAATTACATCCAAACATAAGGATACTCCTTGAAATAATAGCATAATCTATTAAAATAAATGAAATTCAAAATCAATTAAACATATTGTATCCAAAATAACATTAATTATTGTAAGTTATGTAAATTTTCTAATAAAAGGATTACTATGAATAAATTTAGTGGATCTATTAAAATATAAATTAAAAGTTAGAATTGAGAATAAGATAATCACACCAATTATTGAAAGTTCTATACTTCCAGATCGATAAGCCAACATGGCTACCTGAGGTATATAGAATATCTTCCATAATAAGTTATTGTAATAAAATACTAATTACACTCTAAAAAAACTTAGGATGAATATGCTAATGTTGAACAATATCAATATTATTTTAATAGTGTCTGAAATTTCATGATATAAATATGACAATAGGATATATGGAACATTTAATTTAAAATCTGAATATTTCCAAACATTCCAACCATCTTTAGGAAAAATGAAATGCGTTCTTAAAATAAATTAAAATAGAAGTGCACCTTTAAATAATGAATCCCATAATTGAATTTTTGGAGATGCAGTCATTAAGTCTAAATAATTTTTGATTAGCTTTTAAGTTATCTGCAACATGATTGAAAGAATAAATTTATTTAAGCTAAACTAACTAATAACTTAAATTAATAATATATAATTATCTTGTTTTAAATTATTTATGATTAAAAAAACCAAATTTCTAATCTCATAAAAAGAAAGTTTTTTAATAACATAGAGAAAGCGACACACAGAGAAATAACATAATTTTATTTTAATAAAATCATTTGAATTAATTTTGAACTATAATTCAGCATAACGTTAATAAAGATTAAACTTATTAAAATTATAAGAATTACACAAATTATTCTTGTAATAATAAATAATCTTATGATATTTATTATTATTAATATCTAATAAATTTTATTAAGAAGAAAAAATTAAATTTTATTTGAGCATCCTTTTTATTTTCTAAAATAGAATTCATAAAAATTATCATTTCAAGGTAATATTAATATAGATTTCATTCCTGATGAGTCAAATACTAATTGATGAGGATTATTAGGTTATCTAATCTCAATTTATATTCCTGGTAAATTACACTTACCAATTTCTATAGGAAATAATAAATATGATAAAATGACTTCATCATTTACCCAAATCATTTACTTTACTCTTCCCATAACAAAAAATGATTTCTTTTCTTAATCTTTTAATTAAATGAAAAAATTCTATGCTTCTGAAGTCTTCAATTTAACTTAAATCTCAAAAGTTTATTGAGATTTACAAGTAGGTGGAGATATAATTTCTACATTTTGCATATAAGATTACACATTTACATCATTAACATAAACATTAATCTCATAATTATTAGAATTTCTTTAATATTTAACTCTAAAATATCCAAATTATAAATAACTTGTTTATTCTCTTGTCTAAAATATTACATTTAATTTATTTTTATTAAAAAAATCTAAATCAACTACTGGTATAAATTCAGTTTCTTATGGAACTAAATCATAAATTTCTAATTATAAACTGCATCTACTATAAGCACTGACTGAATTTTTATTTCGATTTTAAGCATTTTAATATACACTACTCATTTATTTAAGTTTAATTTTATATGTAAAAGGAAACATAAATTTAATTTTCTTTGTAATAGTTTCACCTAATATTCTAAAGGAAATATTTTTTTCAAGAATTTAAGTTTCTGTAATTAATAATGTAAATTTATTTGTTTTCATTATCTTATCATCAGTTTATTTAAATTTCTATAAAGTATTTTTGTTTAAATTAAATCCAATAAGTTCAACTTCAGTTACATAACTTAATTCAACTTATATTTCATTAATTTCATTAATATAAGCAATGTCAGATGAAAAATTGATGATGGGAGGATCTCTTGATTTTTAAGATAAATAATTAACTTTATACTTGTTTGAAAATAAATCAACATCTTAACAAATAATTGTAACTGATAATTTATCTCTAAAAAAATAAATAATATTTTTTACAAATATTTTCCAAATAATTTAATCTAAACAGGTTTTTCAATAATTTTATCTGTTTTTAAAATTGAATTTTAAGTAGCTATAAATTCTATTTCATAATTTCTACAGTAAATAATACCAGTCTCTATCAAATCTAAAATTTATTAGTTGATATTCATTTCAATTTTAAGTTAGACAAATGATTCATCTGACTCTAATTTAGAAATAGAAATAAATGAATTTGCTGGAATAACTAAATCTAATTTTTCATTTAATTATGATGCTAATTTTTTAATATCTGTTATTTTGTTTTATTCATAAAGTAATATTTCACTTAATAATTAAATTTATTTAATAAGTGGAGCTGTTTAATATTATAGATATATTAAATTTTTATATTCTTCCATTAATCCAAATTAAATTAAATTATCTTATATTTATTGTTTCAAATCAAAGTTTTTTTAAATTAATATTTGTAAATATTTAAAATATACATTTGTATATTAATAATTAACTTAACCATTATCATTATATTATTTCCATATTTCAAATATAAATGAAACATCTGGAGCTAATTCTATCTCTTTTTTTCTAAAATTCATTATCTATTAATAATAATATCTCTTTTGTTCACTTTTTATTTCAATAATTTAATCATTTTCTCTGATCAAATAATTAGGTCTTCCTAAAAATTCAGGTTCTGATTTATATATTTAACAACCATATTATTCCATTTAAGAATTTTATTATTGTTATCCCAAATATTGTAATTTTATATATGACAATAGAGTTGTCTATAATAATGATAAAATATTACTTAAAAATAGTTATAAACTACATTATAATTAACAGTTTAAATTTTTGATTCTAAAAATCTTATTATTGAAGTAAAGATTTTTACTCTCCATAAATATTCTTAAATATCAAATAGATTGTATTAAATAATATTTTTAAATGTCTTAAAATGAATTTCAAATTATTAAATGACATCTTAATATTCTAGGTTTCTAAATAATTTGAATCTCAACTGATCAGCTATCTTGCTATCTCACAAATAAACAATACTTCTCTATATTCTTCTGCTTATAGTATCAATTCATATGATAAATAAAAAGAATTATCATCAATAAAAGTTAATAATTCTCTTCTTTTTGAAGCTAACTAAGTTACTATCTCATAAGATTGTTGAAGATGTTTATTTGTTTTTTTACTATTATTTTCAATTTCACTTATTAAAGTTTTCTTGATTTCAAGAATCAACTTTTAATCACTCATTTCTTGCTTTTATAAATTACTAGCATCTGCTTTATATCTATTAAATAGTTCTTAATAGAAATTTTATGAATCTTCAACTATCATTTTTTTTAATCTAATTAAATTAAATCATATATACCTTTTTAATTATTAACCAATATTCTCAAATTCAACAGCAAACACTTTTCTTAAATCTATTTCTTTTTTTAAATAATTAAAATCAAATCCTCCCACATTTCTACCTGTAAGTATGATTATGATTTTTGGTTGAAACTTCTTAGCCAATAGAAGTGTTTATTTTAAAGAATTATAATTATCTAATAGACTATTAAGTTTTTCAGCTATAATTATTAATAGAATCAATACATTCTGAAATATCATAAATCCAAATTACAACAGATGGAAACTATTAAATTAATTACTAAATTTACAGTTTTTAGTTTATTTAACCAAGACAATTTCATTATTCCACCTCCTTAATGAGCTAATTTCTTGTATTCTAATTCTAGTGATATTATAAATCTAAGCTTATTATTATGAATTTTACTATTGCATTCCACCTTCAAAATTACTTAATTGATTTTTCAGTTTCTCTTTATAATCTCCCAATATACAAACTATTGATTTATTAGTTGTAATCAAATCCATGAAATAAATATTTATATAAATATATTAAAAATAAAACTATTTTCTGAAGAGTTGAGACTTCAATTCAATAAAAATATATTTATAAATCATGCAACTGAATATTCATTACAAAGTAGACAATAATATTTTTACTATCTTCTATCCAAATTATTAATCTATACATTAATACATCTAAAACTACAAAAATTATTTGTACAATTTAGCACTTTGAATTGTTTATGAAGATTTAGAAATAATTAATCCTATTATTAATTTAGCAACAAATCAAATAAATTTTTATTAGATAAAGTTGTTAAATGCTAACATTTTATATTCACATCACAAAAACATTTAAGAGAATTCTTATTATTTTTCAGATTTTATTACAGCAACAAATGAAGTATAATTTAGTAATTTTCTAAATGATCTTAAATATAAGAATGATTAATGAGACATCTCTATAGTTAATTTTATTTATTAGAAACTTAATTTATTTATTTTTCTATTAAAGCTTAATATTCTTCTTACTCTATTTATTTTTTATTTTCAATTATTGAAGAGATAGTAGTATATAAAACTTCTGTATCTCCTAAGTTTTAAGGAGTTTATGAGTCTTAAAATATTCTAGGTTTTAGATTTATTTGATCTTCATATGGTTCTTTAGGCTACTTCTCAAAAGAATCTATTTTATCCTAAGCTTTTATTATTTATTAATTTATTTCATTCATCAATTATTTAAATTTTTGTAAATCATCTTTTGAAATATTATAGCTATTATTGATTGATTACAAGAATTAATCCAATTATTTAATTATATCGCATAACATTCCTTCATAATATTCATTTAATTATTAAGCTTATATAATGATCTTCTTTTTTTTTAAATCTGTATCTTCTCCATTGTTTGGATAGATGTTAATATCTTTTAATTTTGTTAAATGTTCTTAATTGTTGGCTTTATAATTCATTTTTAATTTAATATTAAATAATACAATTTTTAGTTTATTATATTACTTAAGAATCTTATTATAATATATATATTTCTTATGAGTTTATAAAATTTAACTGATATATTCATATAAATAACTCCCTATATAATTTAGGATGTTTAACTTTGTTATAGACTTAAAAATAGAATAGATATTAGTCTTTTTACAGAATGAGATTATATATTAGTATAGATTTTTTTATTTTCAATTGATTATTAAACTATATTATTTAATTCATATGTTTATGTAACTTCGAGGAGGTGGATGTGGAAATTCTGCTAATTTAGTATAACCCAAGATTACACCAATTAATACAACAGAAGAAAAGTAAATTACACCTAATTTATAAAACAAAATTAAATGGCACACTTAAAGGATAGCTTAGAATGCTGTAACAGCTATAGATAAAAAGCATGATCTTATGAATAGTTTCTAATTTTTTTAAATTCACCAGAGATAACTATGGGAACAAGCGAAAAATCCAGATTTATCAAAAGAGAATATTGATTTAATTTTAGAATGTCTTACTTTACTATTACCAGCCTTAAAAAGTTTTATATAATCGAATCACTTATATGCACTTTTTACTTCATAATCTATTTCTAGTCTAATTTGGGTAGTATTTACATTTTTTTCAACAACAAAGGAAAGATATCTATAAGTTTAGACTTAGTAATAATATTTAAATGAAATTGAGTAAATTTATGAAAGACTAGAAATAGAGAGTGGTAATGAAACATCTAAATATTAAAATAATATAGAATATGAATTATTTCTTATTAGGGCAATATTATTTGTAACTCCAACCAATTCTTAGGAAGGAGTTGAGATCTTTACATAATTTTTAGAAGGAGCCTTTTAAACTTTAGTTACATTCTCATTAAATGATAAATTGATTTAAAGTTTAAAAAGAGGTGTTGTATTCTTGTATTAATAAGGTGTTAAGTATTCAAGAGTAAAGAAACTAGAAATCATTTTCTCATTACTAAGTTTGAAATTTGATGCTATGAATATATTGGAATAGAGTAGAGAATCGAAATAATAAAATAATAAATCTATTGAAATTGTTGAATTGCTTGGAAAAATGTATTGTAATGTTGTAAAAGAATCAAGTGATTGGGAAATATGGTAATGTTGGATATAAACAATATCTTCTTTATTTTAATTTAAACCTGTAGTTTAAAAGTTGAACTTAGAAAAATCTCTATTAGATGAGATATAAAATAAAGATTATGCAATAAAAACTTTGGGAGATTAATAAATATTATCATTAAAATACTCTTATATTTAAAATGATAAAACTTCTAAGACACTATTTGATTGTTCAACAATACTTTAAGAATTAGCTTAACTTTAGATTTTCATATTATAAGGTTATGGTTAATTATCTAATTATGAATAATAATATTTTCTTAAACTTTAGGCTTTAGAAGAATAAAAATAAAATAATTAACCATAATTACCAATTACTTTATCAGGAATATCTTAATTATTAAATTAAGTAGAATCATTATAATCAATATTTATTGAATTTAATGAAATTGTAAAGTCTTAAGATTTTAAAGATTAATAAAAATTAAAACAATCTGAAAAATTAATGAAACAATCTTAATTGAAAATTATAGCATTATTATCAGATATAGAAAATTTGAATACATTAAAAATGATAGTTTAAGATTCATAATAACCAAAAGATAATTAAAATGTATTTTTTGAAGATTACTATTAAATTTAATAAACAAATTGTCAAATTTATCTAAGTGGTTTAGTTAATATTGGAAATGATTAATTTCAAGAAATATTTTAATGTGATTAGTATTTTTCAATTATTGTTGAATTAATAACAGGTTCTTAAAATGGTTAATAATTTAAAAAAATGTATGAATAATTTTAAAAAAATTAAAAGGACAAATCTGTAATAATAAATTTATCAAATGCTTTAAAAAATTTAGTTTTCAAAGAAGAAAGTTCAAATTTTTAATAAAATGATTCTTTAATTGGTTTAATTAAAGCAATAAATTTAATTATATAATGGAAATCTAATTTAAAATGGAATTTATAAATTAGCATAATCTTATAAATACATCTGAGAATGTTAGTATAAGAATAATATTATGATAAAGATCCTAATCTTTATTCTTAAATAATTGCTATTACTAATTAACATATTTCATACTAAACATTAAGTTAATCAATTTAATTTTTATATAATTAATATTCATAATGTGAATGTTATAATAGGTTTTCAAAATTAGAATTAAAATCAACAAGTCATCTAGAAAAGTTACTAAACACCTTATTAATAGATAATTTTGATGCTAAAAATACAACTTTATAAATTCTTCGAAAGTATTTATTTTCCAATAGTTCATCAGTTTAGAATGTTAAATTTGATTTTGAAATCTCAAAGATGATGGAAGAAGAATTAGATCATTCATTAAATTATATAAATCAGATTTAAAGTGCTTTAAAAATGATTATTGATTTTCTTTTATATGAAAAAGAAGTTAATAATGAAGTAACTGATGAATTAGAATATCTTCTTGATTTAAAATGTATAAATGAAGTAAAATAAAGTTTTCTTCAAAATTAAACAAACAAATATAAAATATAAGAATGTCTTTAAAAACTTTAGAATTATTTTAATAAATTTACAGTAATATTTACAAATTCTTAAACTACTATTAAGGAAAATGATTAAAAAACTTATGAATAATTAAATCAGAAATCTTAAACATTATCATAATTAATTGTATTTTTTACAGGACTCTCTGAATTGAACATTTTTAATAAAAAAGATGAAAAATTAGTAGAACAAATAAAAATAGATATTAGAGAGAAGTTAGATGAAATAATTGATTAAACAAATATAAAATCTAATAATCTGAGTATTAAAGTTAATAATAAAATTTAAGTAGAAATTGAATTTTACTAAAAAATTAATTCTTAATTAGAAGAATTGAGATCAAAACAAGAAAAATAATTTAATCAAGTTAAAGAAATTTAGAAAGAATTATAATAGATATAACTTTAACTAAAAAATATAGTAACTTTAAATAAGTTGAAAGAATAAAAAAAAAGTTATGATACTATTCTAAAAGAGACTGAAATAGATATTATGTAATGTTTTAATAGATTAAAAAAAGAATAAACTTCTTTAGAATTAGATTTTTCAAAAATAAAATAATAATTAAGTGAAAAAAAAAATAATTAACAAAAAAAGGATATTGAATCTTAATTACATTTTATATTAGTTTAAATTGATAGTAAGGAGAAATAATAAAATTATTTGGAATAGTAATATGATAAAATAAAAGAAGAAATTGTAGATTTTTTATTTAGTAATAAATGGAGAATAAGATAAGTTATTATTTATGAATTATAGTAAATGAGATAATTCTGTTTATCATAAAATTCAATTAATCTTAGTTCAGGACTCTTGATTAAATTTTCTGTTTTTGAAACAGATAAAAAAATAAGAGTATTATTCAATAATTAAAAAGGATAAGAATCTTAAATGATATTAAATAAATATTGGCCAAATTAGGAATAAATGATTTAAAATAAAATCAAAGAAAAAATAAAAGAATTAAATGATATTGCTTAAAAATTGACAATAGAAACTTCAAATTAATTAAAAATTAAATATCAAAAGGAATATAGTAGATTAGAGAAAGAAATATAAGGAATTTTAGAAAATGTAGAAAATATTGGAAATTAATTAGGAATAACAATCTTGTTTTTTTAAGATTTAAAATAAGATCTATTAAGAATTGAAAATTAAATTAAATAGATATAAGAAGCTATGGAAAGTATTAATAAAGATCTTAAGTTCTTAAAAGGAAGATCAGTAAAAGAACTTTTTGAAATGAGAATGAAACGAGTACTTTAATAAAGATTAGTATATAATTCAGATAATGTTTATATTTAAATTTTAACAAAAGAAAAATTATAATAAGAAGATAAAGAAGATAATGAAACTGTTTTATTTACAGAAGACTTATTTGGTAATGGAGAAATTAATGAATTTATTTGGAAGTAATAAAAAGATTCATTATTAATTCATGGATAAGCAGGATCAGGAAAAAGTACAGCAGCTAGAAAAATTGAAGAATTTTTATGGCTTATATATTAGAAAAACAAAAATTAAACAGATTATATTCCATTGATTCCAATCTTTGTATCACTTCCTTAATTAAAAGACCCTATATATTGTGCAATAGAAGAAACCCTTAGATCAGATAATTATAGATTTAGTGAAAGATAAATAGAAGAACTTAAAGAAGCATTAGAACTTAAATAATACAGATTGATAATAATCATGGATAGTTATGATGAATTAAAATAATAATATATTGGACTTAATTTAAATATATCCAATAGAATTTCAAAATGGAGATGTAGTTCTGATAGAAACAAATATCCAAAAGTTATTACTACATCAAGATCAGAACTCTTTACAATAAAGGGATATAGTTCTTGGTTCTTATCAGAATCAAATTCACAGAACTTATATAAAGAAGTAAGATTATTAAAATTTACTGAGAATCAAATAAAACAATATATTTAAGAATATACATTTCTTTGTGTTAAAAGAGTTATTAAAGAATTCTATTTTACTGCTTATTAAGATTAAGATTATTAAGAATTTGAAAATGTTTATGTTGATATTATCAAAACAGTAGGTTTGTTAAATTTAAAATAAGATTAATAATAAATGTTAAGTTCAGATATTATAGATTCCTTAATTTTGAAATGTAAACATTTTGTTTCAACTGAACATCAAAAGACAATGACTTAAATGTTGATGGAGATTTGGTCAAGTTCAAAATATGAAAACTTCATTAAATTAATGGGATTAGAATAGGTAATAGAAACACCATTTATGGTTGAAATTGTGATGGCTGTCCTTCCTTATGTAGTAAAGTAAAGATAGGAAATTAATAATATTAAAGAGAATTTCATTAAAAAATATGTTTATTTAAGTAGATAGGATGATTCTGTTTAAAAATAGGCACTAGATGAATGGCAAGGAATATTGAATAATCAATAATTCATTACAGAATTTGTATAAGAATTTTAGATTGCAGAATAGGAGAAGAAGATACTTCAATATTTTTAGAATAATTAAAGGGTTAATATTATAATGAAGGCATTGTTATTGGAACCATTATCTACATATGATTTCTATATATAATTTTTAGAGCATTATTTTAAGAGATAAATTAATAAATTAAGAGAAACTGGAGAATAAATTGATTTTGATTCAATAGGAAATGAATTATGGGAATTTGCTCATAAATTGGCTAATGAAATGACATTTAGTAATTTGAGTTAAGTTCCATTTTAACCTAGTGGATTAGTATTTAAAAAGGAGGATAAAGATTGGAGAGATGATTTTTTTAATGATGATTGTTAAGAAGGAACATTTAAAAGATTATTTAGAAAATGTATACCAATAAAATAAAAAAGTGGAATTTATTCATTTAATCATAAATCTTTATAAGAATTCTTAGTAGCTAAATGGTTTATAGAATAATTAATAAAATTAGATGTATAATTATAGGAAACATCAATAAATATTGATGAAGCCTAAAAAAAATAATTAGTTAAATACAATTTTTTTAAAAAATCATGGGATTTTGATTATATGTAAGGACCTATTAGATTTATAATTAATAAAATAAAATTTAATGAAGAGTTAAAATAGAAATTAATGAATTTAGTATTTTATTCAAGATTTGATGATGAATATATAATTGGAAGTTCAAATAGTTTATATTTATTAAATCTTTTAGGATAGTAATTTATAGAGACAAATTTTTAAAAAATTAAAATTAAATAAGTAAGTTTAATTAATGCTAATTTTTTTGGTTGTAATTTTAATGGATCTACATTTAATAAAGTGAAATTATCAGGAGTTAATTTAAATAATGCAGAAATAAAGAATGCTAAATGGTTAGATATTTTAATTGATGAATTACCAAAAATAGAAACAAATTTAAGTTAAGTATCTTAGATTGTATATATTGAAGAAGAGAATATCTTTTTAGTTCATGATAATATTTCTGTTAAATAATATAATCTATATAAATTTTAAGAGGAAAAGAAATTAAATATAGATTTTAAACCACGATTTATGGTCTTATCAAATAATTAAAAATTATTAGCAATGATGAATAAAAATGAGGTCTTAATTTTTGATATCATTAATAATAAAGCTATTTAAAAATTGAATTTTGGTGATTGTTTTTCTTAATATAAAGAAACTATTACATTTGGTCCAGATGATTAATCTATAATCTTAGGAGGAAGTGATGGAGCAGACGAATTACGTTTGATTATATAATATGAAAATGTTGCAGAAATTAAAAATTCAAATATTAGATCAAAACATGCTACTAAAGCTAATTAAAAAGTTAAAATGATTGGAGATGATAATGATGATAATGATTTAATTTAGAATTCAAATGATATTTAATAATCATAAAAAAAGAAAATTATCAAAGTTTAACCAGATTCTATAGTAGCACCAGATGAATTTCATTCATTAACATCTGAAAAAGTTTATGAATTAAAATGTGCAAAAGTTGTTGTTTTATAACATTTTTTCAATTTTTCAATTTATAATTAAAAAGATAAGAAATTAGAAACTCATGAATCAAATCTAAGAAAATTGACATGTTCTGATATAAATAGAGATTCAACTTTAATTGCCTTTGGAGGTGAATAAGGAGAATTAATTGTATTTTAAATATCATAAATTGATATTAATTTTGGTTTAGTAGGTCATAAAGAATATATTTCTCAAATCTAATTTTCTACTGATGGAAAATAACTAGTATCTTGTTCATTGGATAAGACAATTAGATTATGGAATATTTAATAAAAATCTTTGATAAGTCAAACAGCATTTATCTTAAAACCTAAAGTATATTCATTATGCTTAGTTAATAATTCAGCTTTAGCTTTAACAGGATTTAATGATGGACTTATATAATTATGGGACTTAGAAAATTCTGATTCAAGGATGGATGTTAATAAAGGACATTAAGCTGAAATAACATGTGCAATATTTTCATCAGATGGAAATTATATCATATCTGGATCAGTAGATAAAATGATTAAAATTTGGAATACAAAAAGTGGAATTTAAGAAGGATAAAATTTAGTTAAGCATAATTAAACAATCTTATCATTAGCTATCTCAGATGATTCATATTTATTATGTTCTGGTAGTTTAGATGGTTATGTTTATTTATGGGATTTTAAAAGTCAGAAATTTTTATAATAAATAAATTTATATGGAAGTTAAGTAAATGATGTCAAAATTATAAAATATAATAATGAATATAGAATTTTGACTTAAACTAATGAATCTGTAGTTTAATTATGGTAGGAGAGTCTTTAAGAATACTATTTACTATATGATTATGTAGATGTTAATAAAAGAAGTATTTCTGCTTAAGAAAGTAGCGAAATACTTTTACAATCTAAAAATTCAAATACTTTTGTAAGAGAATTTAGAAGTATTACATATGATGCTCTTAAAGATCATAAGATTACATCTATAGGAGCTAGTATAGATGGATTATTTAAATTAGTAGGAACAGATAAAGGTACATTATTAATTATTAAACCCGATTCAAGATCAGAATAAAAATCAACATAACTCTCTCAACCAATTTAAATGATAAAGACTTTAAATTCTAAATACTTTTTAACAGTAACTTAATAAAATATATTTATATGGTGGTTTTCTGATTTTACAATAAAAGAGTCAATTTTAACTGAAAATAGAGTAATAAATGATATTCTTGTAATTGAAGATTAATTTTTATGTGCAGGAAATCTAATAGAAATTTGGAGCATCTCCAATTAATTCAAAGTATAAAAAAAAATATTTATACAAAATGCTACTATAACAGCTATTGGATATGATTAAAAAAACAATAAAATTTATGCAGGATTATATAATGGCAATATTGCTGTAATTGATTAAGTTACGGATGAATAGATTTAAATTGAATAAGCTCATTCTAAAGAAGTAAAAACAGTTCATTGGCTTAAAACAAGAAATTTATTATTAACAGGAGGAGAAGATTTATCATTGAAAATATGGGGTTCTGATTTAGGACTTATAAAAGAGGTTGAAATTTATGATAATTTATAATAAACTTTTGTTTCATCTAATGAAATTTATATGATAGTTTAAGAATCACATCAAATAAGTATTTGGGATTTATAATAAATGGAATTAGTAGAGAACATGATCAAAATACAAAAATAGACTAAAGTAATGTTGATCAATTCTACTTAACAAGTATTTTGGGCTAATGAATAATAAATATCAATGTTACCTATCATGAATAAAAAAATTAAATCATCTTATATGATGGAAAAATAATCACATGATCCTGAATTTATGGCAACTACTGAAAAGATGATAATTACAGCAGATAGAAAAGGAAATTTATTTATGTGGGATTATGAAGGTGAAAAAATTGATTAAAAAAGAACAGATAAGTAAAATGAATTAAAATCTATTCATTTATCCTATGATTAAACTAAACTTGTTTTAGCATTTAAGAATTTGATTACTGTCATTGATTTATAAAAAAAGTAAGATATATTTAATAAAGATTTCTAAAATTTTGATATAACTAGAGCATTATATCTAAATAACAATGATCTAATTATTGTTACTAATTCAGATAAATCTCAAGTTATAAAATTTTCAATTTTAGATTCAAAAAAGGAGATTATCATTAGTAATCATATAGGTAAAACTCTTGGGGCTGCAACTTATTATTAATCTTATTTAACTTATGGATCAGATTAAGCAATTAGATATTATGTAGATTAATAATCATGCAAATTTGTATTTTCTTCATAATTATAATTTGAATGTGAAGGGGCATAAATAAGAAACAGTGAGATTTCATTTAAATCAAAAATAGATCTTGCAGTTTTATTTAAATAGAAAAAGGCTATTTTAGAATGAAAAATTTAATTATATATATAAATACATAATAATATTTAAATCAAAAAAAATAATTGTTTTTTTAGCAGTTATTAATTATAATTGATTCTACAAACACACAAAATGATTACAAAATAAATATCTAAATTTAAAGATTAATAATAATAGCTTATTATTTAAATCTGAAGATAAGAAAGATCAATTAATTTTATTATTATATTTTAACACTAACTTTAAATTCACTTTTTTGATTTCTTTTATTTTTCGTATTACTCTCTAAGTTTTCTATCATTTCTTTATAAGTTTTCTAAAAGCTCTTTATTTTTTTAAGCGTTAGGAATATCTCCAATTTTTAAAGATTGTAAATCAGATCTATTTTTGTGGTCACTTTCAAGTGGTTATTTATCCATTTTAATTTTGAATGGAGTTACATATCTATAATCCCAATATCTCACATTATCAAAATTAATGAATCCTATGTATGTACCATATACAGTTGAAACTTTTTATCCTTTGCATGTAATATCTGCTTAGAAATAATCAGAAGTTCTAAACTTTTAATATAAATATACTTCTTTTTAACTTTTCCAATATCAATAATACATTATAAACCATTAGCTTTATCTTGGAATGTAATTTTATTGATAGATTCCTATCTAAGTTAACCAAAAAAGGTTCCACTATAGAGTTCATTAGGGAAATCAAAATCTATCTTTTACCCATCATTGAATTCAATTGATCTCTTACCTTTATTTATAATCTAATATAGAATATTTTATACTGTCACAGAATTTAAGCCTGCTCTTCCTTCAACCAAATAATATCCATAGTATTTGTACTTCTTGTTTGGTCCATAAACTAAAAAGTAACTTACAGGTGGATGATGCATAATTTATTCACAATATATTTATGTTCCATCATTATATGATGCTTATAAAGTTTCACCCAATATTGGATTAAGCTAAATTAATATCAATAATACAGGTTTCAAAAATGTATTAGTCCAAAAAAATGAAGATAATGTTGCTGTGATAACTAATTTGAATCTTTCCAAAAAATCTGGAGTCATAGTTGCCTTTGTAATATATAAGGGAAATATGGAAGCTATGATAATTTACTTATATTTATTACTTCCATGAACAGCAGTTTCCAATGCAGTTTTAGGAATCATTACTCTAATAGGAAAACTCACTTTAGTAAGATTCAATGATCCTGATAGGATTTTCTTACCTATTTATTTTACCATTTCTTTTCCTACACTTCTTGCCTTACTTACTACTTTTTTATCAGCACATATTCTTCCTCCTTTTTCATATCCTTCACCATGGCGAATTTCCTCATCATTTGGAAAATTTTTAAAGCTAAGCACCAATTAAAGTATTTCATCTCCTGGTATATCATGATAACCAACATAATCCAATTTATCAGGATCAGCAATACCTTCATTTTCCTTGTCCTATTCTTAAACTTATGTTATAGGATCAAATCCTTTTTCCTCCAATTCTTTATCCTCATTAGTAACAACTTAAGTATCATCCTTTAAATTTATTAAATATTTTACCTCGACAAAATCACTCTCATCTTTTTCCTCTTATTACTGTTAATTAGTTTCAGGCTTCTTTTTTTTGAACCAACTAAGCATATTTTGATGACAATTAATTTAAAATAAAAATTTATTAGTAATATATTCAATTACATATTCAAATATTGGAAAAAGTATAGTTCCTATTATCTTAACATCATAGTTTAAATTATTAAAATACATTTTTATATAATAAAATAAAAGTTCATATAAACTACCTTAATAGGTATATATAGTAACAATCCACATGTATCAACGTATTTAAAATAATTGATATTTAATCACTTAATTAATTAAGTACTTTATGATTTTATATATTTACAAAAAATCATCTAAAACATTTAAATTATTATTTGATTTATTTATATTCAATATTAAAATCATTATATTTTTATACTTATCTATCTATCTATATGTTACTATTATTCTTCTTAGTAAGTAGTATTATTAATTTTGAAAACATAAATTATTCTTAAGGTTTTTAAAAAATTTATTTGATTTAATGTGTTTTATTTTTTATTTTAATTACTAATAAAATAAAGATTACCTATTGGGATTTAAGATGGATAAAATGTTAGATTAAAAATATTAATTTAATTATAAAATTTATATAATTCTCAAATCTTAATTGATATTTACATCAAAGCAATAAATAACATTAATGCTAACAGAATTAGTATATTTGAAGATAATTTATCATCTAATATTTTTGATATAAATGTAGCCTCCAATTTTTTCTCTTTGTATGTTTATATAAATCTTATAGGAATTGATTATTTATTATTAATTATCTCTTAATTTTAACAAGAATGCTTTTTAGATGTTATTTTCTCTGGTCTATATGGTTTACATCTTGTCTCTGTTGCTGTAATATTGTCTTTTTACATCAATTAGGCATTTATTCTAAATTAATTGACTTTCAATAAAAGATCTTTTAAACTTAATCTTGATTCTTCATCAATTACAAGCATTTTTGATACTAAATACTAAAGTAATTTATTTTCTACTGACAATAATTGATTTTAAATATAATTAGCTATTATTATAATATAATATATTACTTTTCAATTTAATTTCAATATCTTTTAATAAATCTTGAGTATTAAAACCTCTAAAAGGTAATTCTCCTCCTTTTAATAATTCATACAATAAAACACCTAGAGACCAAATATCTGTTTTTGGTGAATACACTTATTATCTTAATAATTGGGGTGATTAATAACATGGAGTTCCTAAGATGCTACTCATAGGTTCCTATTTTTATTTATAATATATTATTACTTCATCTATATCACTTAAAAATTTGGATAATCCAAAATCAGATAGTTTATACTTTCCATTATGAATTAATACATTCTCTAATTTTATATCTCTATGAATTATGTTTTTAGAATATAAATAATTTAGAGAGTCAATAATATCCCAAAATACCTCTTAAGCCAATTTTTCATATTTCTACTAATAAAACTTTGGACATGGGTAAATTGATTAAAGTTCTCTAATTTTTTTCTTTAGATTGCCACCATTACAATACTCCATAAAAATGTAAATGTTTTTGCCATCAAAATAAGAATGAGCCATTTTTACAATGTTTTAATTATCTAAAGTACTCATTATTGATAATTCTCTATCAACAAGCTACTTAAGCTTTTTATAGTTATTTTAACTTGATTATAATGATCTACTTATCTTAAAACTTTTACATTATTTTACAAGCATACTCTTGATTTAATTCATTTTAAGCTAAGTAAACACTTCCAAATCCACCTTTCCCTAACAATATGCTTTTATTGATTGTATAATTTAAAACACATTGGTACATGTTTTTAAATTTTATAAATTTAAGTTTTATAAATATAAAAAGCAATCATTTAAAGTTTTTAACGTATTCTTCATATTATTATTATGATAAAGTAGGTTTCACTTTTTGAATGGCTAAATCAAAGTCATCTTTCGAAACTGCCCTAATATCCTAACTATGAATTGAAAAAATAATAGATCGATCTTCTCTTAATGGTGTCATACAAGCTTCCTTAACAACAGCTTTGATATCACTTGCAGAATATCCTAATTAAATTAAAAATAGTTTATACCCTTAAGTTTCTCTGCAATATAATTTAATTATTAATCTGTTAAATTATTCTTTACTTTACTCATAAGAGATTTAACCATTTCTACTCTTGCTTTATATTCTGGTTAATCTATCAATATTTTTACAGTCTTAAATAAAAAATTCTAATTACAAATCTTCTTAGAACTGCATCATCTATATCTTAGGGTCGATTTGTTGCAGCAATCAAAAATACCCTATCTTAATCTGATGATTGAATTCCATCAAAAGATATTAAAAATTCTGTTTTTAATCTTCTACTTGCTTCATGTTCATTTTGAGATCTTTTTGAAAGTATTGAATCAATTTCATCTATAAAAATTACAGAAGGCTATAATTAAAAGGCAACATCAAATAAAGCTTTCATTAACTTTTCTCCTTCACCTATATGCTTTTATACTAATGTTGAAGCACTTATATTGAAAAAGCAACATTTAATCTAATTAGCTACAGCTTTTGCAAGTAAAGTCTTTCCATTTCCAGGAGGTCCATAAAAAAGAATACCTTATATAATTTAAAAAATTCACCTTTTGGAGGAGCTCTAATACCTGTATATATATCTGGTCTTAAATTTGGTAAAATTATTGTCTCTTCAAGTTGATTTTTTATATGTTCTAAACCAATTATCTCTTCAAAACTGATATCGATTTTTCTAATCATGGAGGTCTCAATTATTTATTGGCAATATGGGTCTTTTTAAGCCTAAATTAAGGTAAAGAACAAATTTAACAATTTATTATTGTTTCTAAGTGATTTATTTATTACAGTATTCAGCAAGTCTAACTCCATCTTATAATTTTTCCAAAGCCATAGGTTTCACCTATTCAGAAATTTCTTTTTAAATTAAATATTTCTTACTGTTCTATTTTATTTATGAAAGGAGAGTGCTAGAACTTCTGAATAAAACAACCTTTGCAAATGTATATTGTCCATTTTTATAATATAACATTCCTTAATCGATCATTTTAAAAAGATCTTTAGTTTGATCTTCTAATTCAGTCTACTATTACATTTATCTTTCTTATTTAATAGGGAAACAAGATTTTGAATTCTATTAATCAGATCTTAACAATTCTTCTTACATGTTTTTTATGGAATTTTATTTAAATAATATCATTACATTTTATTCTTTAATATTGAATAAACTATGAAGGTAATAATCAAAAATTGAATTAAAAAATGATTTCAAATGTACATATTAGCACAAAAGAATAATCAGAGACAAATTAAATAATCAAACAAAACTCCTAACCTTTAATTAATCAAAAATGATATTTATTATTAATAGATGATATTCAATTATATATTGAAGGAACATTGTTAATTATATTCCCTATTCATTTTTGATTTATCTAATTATAAAATAGGTATTTAAAACAAGAATTTTAAGAAAATATTTATTTTCTTTGAATTTAAATTTAGTGAATAAAATTATAATCATTATAAAAAATTGACATCTAAAAATCAATACAATCCTGCTTTAATAAATGGAAGCCATTAAATAACTCTCATTTAGACATCCTTATTAACACTTATTATAAATATTATTATTACTTATTTGCAAGGTTCTTAAATTAAGGAATTTTGCATTTCAACTAGTATGCTGATCTACACAATTCAAATTATTCATCAAAGGATAATTAAGATACATTAGAATCAATCTTAAGAATAATATCTTCAGCTTTAGATTGAAGAGCTTTGAGAAATTCATAGCATTAATTTTAAACTTTAATTGTGATCATCTCATATTCTTTTAATTTTACCAAAATATCAGAAAAATTAGGTTTGCTATCATAAATTTATTAACTTAACTATATAATAAATATTAAGAATTACATTAGATGTGTAAATATCATCAACATCCTTAAATATAGCAAGAATCTCTGCATTCCATTATTGAATCTTTGTTATTTACTATCTTAATTCATTTAATTTTGGCAATGAAAATTTGATATCAGTTTTCTAAATTTATAGCTTGATTTCCTTTTCATATTAAATAATTAATTATTCATATTACTCCAATGTTGATTACTATTTCATTTGTATTTGTAATTAATTATTTAGATCTTATTAAATCTTTAACATTTATATTGTTTTAATTATTTAATTATCAACGTCTTATAATAATTCAGGATATTTTTCTTTTACATACGTATATAGTTATTCTGTTCTATCTAATTAAGGTTTTTTCATTTATTTTGTCTTAAAAGTTGCCCTACTTTATAATTGTTCATTTGCAGATGATAAAAACTCTTTTTGGCAAATAAGTGAAATCAGAATCTTTTATTGAGGTAAATTTATTGGTAGCCATTCACTTTCTGCATATAATGCAATCAATTATGGCATTTACAAGTTTTTCAAATCATTAAAAGATATTAACCATTAATCTATTTTTTACTCAAGTAGTTCAAGTAATTCAAGTTCAACCAGTTGTGCTGGTAAATTCTTACCAATTTTTAGAAAATCTTTAAAATCTTCTACAGTTGGTAATTAGAATTGAGAGTATATATATTCTCCTGAGTTAGGAAGTATATTTTTTTCCAATAATTATTTTTACTTCTAATAGTTATCATAAAGTTCTGATTATGGGTCAAGACATTGATCCCACAAATTCTCATTTAAAATTAGAAATGGAATATTCATTTTTATCAAACAAACTAATAATATATTTATATATATTTACTTCTGCAAATATATTTATCTGATTATTATTCTTTTAATTTCTTTATTCCCATACATTCATAATGATACCATTCTTCACAATTATCACATAATATCATATATTTTACTTACTACTATTATTTTAAACATTATTAATGAAATAATTAAACATTATTCTCATGTAAACTTTTTATTATTTAAAAATCTGAAATTGCTGATTCACCTCCTTGTCTACAAGTACAGTAGACTTCTTCTTAGCTATATAAATTTAGTAGTTCTTAAGATTACATTTTTATCCAATCTAAGAAATTTGGGCTACCTATTTCAACTTCTACATTAGGTAGTATTTTTCTATTTAATCCTTTTTTATAACATCTTTTATTTGTTGTCTTCTTTATAGCTTATATGACAGGATCAGAGGTCAAAATTTCATTAGAAGTTGATTTGAAAGCTTTTCCCAAAGGTATATTTGCATCATAAAATGCTATACTGTCATCTCTCATTAATTTTGAAACTTATTTTACTCTTTTAGAATGTTTAATGGACTGACTTTCTTAATCAATAATAGGTTAAGATTCTTCTTAATTTTTTATTCTAAATTTATTTATAGATTTTAGTATTTTTTTTTTATTGTTTGATATTTATTAAGTTGGTTAATATTGTTATTATTATTGTTATTATTATTATTATTGTTATTATTATTATTGTTATTATTATTGTTATTGTTATTATTATTATTGCTATGATTGTTATTATTATTATTATTATGCTGATTAAGATTTAGAATTCTTTAATTCTTAATTCTAAATTTAATCTAAATAATCTAAGAATGGCTTTAATTTTTATACTACAATTAAATTTTTTAGTCTAGGTGTGTCATTTATCATTTCTAAAGCCATTTATATCCAATTATTTATGACTCTAAATTTTTTATTCATAACATAGAATTCAGGCATAAAAACTTCAGAATAAAAGTGAACATCCTTAACACTTTAAACTTATAATGCTATATCAGCTTATTTATTAATTGTCACTAATTTTTCAATAGAACTTATCAATTCTTAACTAATGTAATTATTCTCTATCCCTTGCAAAACAAGACAAAGAAGTTCTGGTACCTTAAAGTAATACAATAAATCTCCAGTTAAATAATAGGATTCTGTTAATGATTCTGAATCCTTATGCTTTTTTTTTTTTTTTTGTTATTATTAATCATTGACATTTATTACTTAACATTACCATGACTACAATTATTCAGTCCATTCATCCACTTATTAAGAAATTTCTTCATTTTAAACATCTCTTTAATAATCTTTTAACTTTTACACTTTAATAGGTTAGAGTTTTTTTAATTTGCTTTCATCTAATTTTGCTAATTGATTTAAGTAATATTTTATGGTGTTTTAAAAATTAAAATAAAAATTTTATGCAAGCTTAGATAATTTTGTGCCTTCTTTTTTCTTTTTGTTTTATGGATTTTGTGCATATATTTAGAGCATCTCTTCTTTTAATTATTTTATTGATTCATCATTTTATAATGCTTTCATTACTGGTTCAAATAGAGGATCTTGATTATGAATAATAGATTTTATCCAACTTATCTTTATAGATGAGGCATGCAAATTTTATAATTCTTTTACTAATTATTCTTCCACAGGTAATTTAGGAGCTTCATCTAATAAATTTTTGATAAGTTCCTAATTTTATGTCTATAAAGCCTCTTAGGCATCCTTATTCCATTTCTCAATATGTTGTGTTAATGCTTAAATTATTTACAAATCTTTTGTTCCACTTAAAAATGGAGATTAAAATTTTTATAATTTATCTATTTAATCTTAGGTTTATTGTGACCCATACTTTGAAATATACATTTTTCTAATTGTATCTATTCCATCAATTTATAATGTTGTATCATCATTAACTCTTAATGTTTATTTTATAAGAGTAACCTATGCATGCCAATCTAAAATTTAGAGTATAGTTTATCTGACTTTGACCATCAAAGATAATTCCTATTTATATTTTAAACCCTCCTTAAATAATTCCCATAATTTATTAAATGATTTATTTTAATTCCCCTTTCTATTTGTTTATTGAACCTATACTTATTTACAATCAATTAATGAAATTAATGAGTCTTTCCAAATTGCAACTCTCTCTGCAATTTTATTTATTTCTTAAACCTTTTCAGGATCCAATTATTTAATTATATCCTATGATGGTTAAAACAAGGTGCTAGGGTATTATTGTAATTCAAAGTTATCATGATAAACATCAATTAATGTTACATTATCATGATAATTTATGATTTCATCTGCTAATTAATTCCATTCTAAAACTTTATGATTTATTTCCTGTAATTATTTAAGATCATCATTTATTATACCTCTATTGAAAAGTGTTTATATCTAATCATTAGCCTCTTAATGTTATCCATTTGACATATTTAGTTTTATTTAATCCAAAATTTAAGAATAATCAATTATACTTTGTAATTTTTCTTATACATCCAAATAAAATGGACAATCTAAAACTTCTTATAATAATCTTTGTTGTAATTCAGGATCATCAATTTATTATTATGCTCTTTCATTTAATTCTAATGCCTACTAATAGAGTTCATTAAAATAATCAAAATCATCACAAGTAACAATCAAGTATAGAATTTGTTAATTAAATTATCCTGCTTGAGCTAATGTTATTTTCTCAATTTTTTCTCCTTAATTAGAATTCTATTAACCTAATCTTGTTTTTGTTTACTAAGTTTTTGTAAATTTTATAATTTTCTCTACTAATTCTAAAACATAATCATATAATCTTTTGTGCAATAATTCAAATGCTTTTATCTCAATTGGTAATTATTTGTATTCTTAATTACAATTTGCAAGCACTCTTAATTAAATTTTCTAATTCAATGAGTTAGATATCAATTTCTCAAAAACTTATTCAAAATTCTCATTATCATTAAGTGGTATTGGAAGCTTAGATAATTTGACAAAAAATGATTCAGATTTTTAAACTTAATCTCTTAATTATTAAATTTCAGGTGTTATTATTGGAATTTATTCTTCATATTTTTCTAAAGTTTAACGTAATTTTTCTAATGTTTATTTTTCTTTGAATAATTTATTTAATTATTTTTGTATTTATATTGAGGATTAATGAATTTATTTTATTGATTCAGGTACCTCATATTTTAATTATTATCCTTACTCTAACAATGTTTATAATTAAGCCAGATGAACCTTTTATTTGTTATTTATCAACTCCATTAAATCTTATTTCCATTTATTTTATTGCATCATTTTATCTTCATTCAACTTACTAATATATTATTCAATTTTTTCATTCATATATTCATCAGTGAATTTTAATGCATGCTTATGTTTATATTGATTATATATGATTAAACTTGGAAATAACAAGTAAAATTTAGCTTTAATAATGTTATAATCCATTGATTTCAAAAACATCAAAGCCTTTTCATTAACTTGCTCTTATGTTATAGATAATCCACTTAAAATTAAGCCATCACCACTAAATCCTTTATTCTTCTTTTTAGTATCATCTGTTATTGTTTCATCTACTTAGTTCAAAATTAAAGATGATGCAAATAGTAGATAATCTTCAATATTGGAAATATTTTAGATTTGCTAAGTTTAAAATACTAGACTTTATCTCTAATAATAAATAACATTATTTACATGCTTTTTAAATTTTTCTAATGTTTTTTCAGGTTTATCTGGAACCATTGCTTAACATTTCTCATCAACTATGATCATTCGTTTAGAATGAAGAAATCTGTTCTATTAATGAACTTCTTGAACTTTCACATCACTTTATTCAATTTCCATTGGATCATCCATGAAATTCATGATCTCTTTTAATATTAATATAATTTTTTAATGGATTTTTCATAATCGTTTAAAATAGGAGAATTGGAGTAGTTTTTTTCTGTATCATTTTATAATAGTATAATAGATAAATATATAGATATTATCCCTATCATTTAATAGAATGTTAAATGAATTTAATTAATTCATTTATCTCCCTCATTTTTATTCCAGCTATTCCTTTATCAATATCATTAATTTAAATTAATTCTTAGTAATCTAAGATATTGGTCACAAGTGCAATATATCTTAAACGTTCAGGATTAGGCTTCCCTTCTTTTTATAGTTCTTCTTTTGCAATAATATTAAAATAGTTTCTTAATACTTCTTTATAAATTTCTTAAAATTTTTCAGTTTAAGAAAGTTCATACACTTCACAAATCCAATTGGGACTAAGATACTTTTCAAGATTTTTAAAATTAGCTCTAATTTAGATATAATCAATACTAAACAGTCTAAAATTCTATTGCTAAGTGTGTAGAAAGTAATTCATTTTCCTCTTCAAATTCCCTCATGAAGGTTTTAAAAGTTTATTTTTTAATCAATTAAGAATATAATTTATTTTCTTTAATTTAAGCCCTTAATCTATAATGTGAGAAATATATTTGCTTTATTAAAATGTAGCTAACAAATATGCAATCAAAGATTTTTTTATGTTGAAATTATTTCATATCATTATAAATTATACTTAAATAACTTATAGGTTATTTAGCTTTGATATATTTATTGATAATTTCTGTTTCTTCTTAATCTATTTTGTGTTCTTCTTAATGCAGAATATCAGATTGTAAATATTTATCATTTAATTAATGATTAGTTTATTGATTTAAATTATTAATTTTTGATTTTTTGGAATTTTTTTTTGATTAATTTAGTAATTCCTAAAATTTATCATTAGTTTTATGTATTTCGTTTTAAAGTTATTCATCATTTATTGGATTCAAGGTTTCATATTGTTTTTCATTTGCTTCTGCTTTTTAATAAAATAATTTGCTTTTATGTGGATCGATATCAGTCAAATATTAAGTATGATCTTTAATTATGCTCACTTAACTTAATATAAAATATATACTTGAACTTTATCCCATAAAAATTGAATTACTAAATAAATCACTCCATTTTAATCGCTATTTTGGATCATATTTAAGCATATTTGATAATAAATCACATATGTTTTTGTCAACAATTACTTTAGACTTTAACTTAAATTTTGGAGGATCTAATATTAAAAATTTTCTTTATTGTACTTTGTTCTTTAACTGCTTTAAGGAATGTCGTTTTATCAAAAGAATTAAAAGGAAATTAAGAAAATATCATTTGATATAAAATTACTCCTACTGCAAACATATCTGCTTGTAAACCATATGGTTTTCCTTCTATAGTTTCTGGTGCCATAGTTCCATTTGAACCTAAATTACCAACAGCCAATCCATCCTAATAGATATAAAATAATATAGACTTAATCTTATAATAAATGGCAGAAACCAAGATCAGCTATTTTTAATATTTCTCCATGTAATAATATATTAGCCATTTTTAAATCTCTATGAATAATTTTTTATTTATGTAAAGCCTTCATACCTTTCAACAATTATTTAAAGAAAATTAATGCTTGAAATTAAGGGATAACTAAATCATTTTTTTTCCAATAATCTTCTAAAGTACCACCTTTGAAAATAAATAGTCATATTTACCATCACAATATTCTAAAATAAATACGGTATAATCTAATGTATCAAAATATTCATGTAGTCTAATTACATGATCAGATTTTAGTAATTCCAATGCTGTTCTTTCATTATTAACCAATTATCCTAAAAATCCGTTATGCTCTTTTAATCTTATTTTTAGCATAGCTTTTAATGCTACAGTCCCATATTTTTTAGAGTAAGCTTTAAAAACCTAACATAATTATACAATTTACAATTCCAAAACTACCATTACCAAGGAAATCTTGTAAAACATAATCTCCTATTTTATCCCCTTTTTTAAGTTTAGGAAGAGACATTTTAATAAAAAAAAAATATAATAATTATTAGATATAACACATTTTTTGTATGTTTTTGTTTGTTAAAAATACTTAAGAAGAAAACAATTATCTAAAATTACATATGTTCTTAATTAATTGGTTTTCTCAGTATAATTATTAATCATATTCTAAAATTTATTCAACTTTAATGTTATGCTAAAGAAGATGTATCAGCTTAGATTTTTTCAAGTCAAAGTTATGAATATCTATCCCAGTTTCCTTAAACTATTTGTTTAAAATAATTATTTTCTTTGCCATAATTTCATTGATATCTTTATAGAGAATTTTATTTATATATTTTTTATTTATTTGATTTTTTTTAATTTATTGAATTCTTCGATCCAGATAAATTCTATTATTGGCAATATCTTGAAATCGAAGATCAATCTATATGTAAATTTACTTTTCTAATTCTAAAAGTTCGTTTAATTAAATTTTAAATCAGTATCACTTTTGATAATGCAAATTTAATGTTTTATTTATTTTTGAATTGTAGTATTCAAAAGTTAAACTTATTAACATTAAAGTATAGCTGCATAATGGGTTTTCAATTGAACTTAAAATATTACTAAAATTGTATTAGAGAAGAAATATATCATTCATTAATTTGTTTGAATGATTAATTTTCTAGGTCATAGCATTTTTTATTCTTTGCATATACATTTTAATTAATATCCTTCTTTAAGACTTTGTTTCAACAATTTTTATATTCTAATTAGATTAAGAATACAGTTAATAAAATTATTGTTAAAGTTATGATTAATATATGAAATTAAACTTTTTTGGTTGTTTGGATTTCTTTTTATACTAACTTTGAAATTATTTTTCAAAAATCTTATATTTAATAATTATTTAGAAATGAATTCGCTTATTTAGATTCAATTAAAGCATTTTCTCAATAAGATCTTTAGCTTATTCAGAAATATCAATCTTATTCTTTCTAAAATTTATTAATCTCATTATATAGAATTGAATTTTGTTAAATTTATGACCCATAGTCTTTTTAATTAAATTGAGATCTTCCAAATACGATTTAATCAAAGATGATACCAACTTAAAACATCTCCAGCTATTAAAATAAAAATATCAGATTGCAATCTTATTATTTTATTATTTAAATAACTATATTGATTGTCTTAAAATAATCAATAAAATCTACTACTACATATTTGCTTTTGTCCATCACTTTCTTAATACCTTTCAATTTTAATCACTTTAAGAGCTATAATTTAATTTATTTTCAGAATTTTTCCTTAATAAATGAATTTTAATAATTAATTTAAATAACCAAAACATCCTTTTCCTTACAATTTAATAAATTGATATCCATATAGTTCTTTATCAATTATGATACTCATTTGTTTTATATAATAATTAAATTATAATTCATTTTTCATATCCAGCCTTTTAAAAAAGGAATTCTATTGTTTAATCAGGCAACTTCTATAAATCTTCTGTCTTATTTAATTTATCATCATGATATGGGTTATAAGTTTAACATATTTGAACTTATATATATAGAATTAACATATCCTTTAAATTTTATGTTTGTTTTTATTATTTTGAAAATGGTATTTAAGATAATTGAAAATACCCTATTAAAAATTAAAGAGCTTTTTAATAATTATTATTAAATAGTGGAGTAAAATCAGTATTAAGTTCTTTTTCCCAATTGTTAATTTGATACTTGTATTCATTTTCTTTTCTAAAGATAGATAATATGAAATACTTTAACATTTACAAAACTTAGTCCAAAACACCTTTTAATTTAAATATGGTTTTATCATTCTTTTCAAGTTGGAGTACAAAATCAGGTGCTTTACATTTCTATTTGATTTCTTGTGTAAAATTTATTAATTCATAATAACTTTTCTTATACATCATAAATCTTGGATACATAGTCTTTTTCCAATTATAAAATTCTTTTCCACCAAATTTTTCTGCCACTTCAAAATAAAATAATGCCCTTTTAGATATAGATTCAACAAATTCTTTTGTAAAATCTTGAGTTTCAAATATATTATTTTGAATTATTCCCCAAAGTTCTGGATTTAATTAAGGTGATTAAGTAGTAAATAAACTATTTTAAGATTCTTATATCCCCATATTATTCAATAATTCTTGCTTAATTTCATAAATTCCTGGTCTTTATGTTGGATTATATTAAACCATTCTTTTTATTAATTATATAATGAATGGACTTAATGACTAAGAAATCTATTCATTTATCAAGAGCTAACCTTAAAATTTAATAGAATTAAATTACTTTTTTATATCTACACAAGATAATCATTAGAACTTTCTTAATTAAAAGGATTTTAACCAAAGATCATTGCAAATAGTATACAACCAAGAGAAAATATATCTGCCTTTGATGTAAGATCCACAGGGGTGTAAAGTTCTGGAGCATAATAACTATTTTATGATTTAATCAAAAACTAAATTCTTATATCATTATAGTACTCTTTAATTAAAGTGTGCACATTCAAAATTTGCAATTTTATAATGACATTAATTTATGTATATATTTTTCATACATAAATCAGCATGAACAATATTTTATTATTCTAAATTTTCTAATCCATCTAAAATCTCTTTAAATATATCTAAAGCAAGACCTTCTGAAAATTTTTAATTGTTTTATTACCAAAAATCTTCTAGTGTTTCTAATTTATATAAATAATAAATTTTACTATCACAATTTTCTAAAATAGTTAATGAATATTATTGATCCAACCTTTAATCTATAAATTTGATAATATTAGGTGAAACAAATTTTTTTAGTATTTCTTTCTCATGTTCACACAATGAAGAATACTACGAATCTGTAATTTTTATGGTGTAATTTTGTCCATCATTACGATTTTTTGCTTAATACACCTAATTCCTTTTGAAAAGTATATACTTTAAGATATGGATAAGCTTAGATAGTTCCCAATATTTAGTATTCGCCAATAGATTAATTTAACTACATGATATCAATATATTTATTAAATTTAATAAATATAATATATTAATAAGAAGAGTAAAAATTTAATTAGCATTTTTTCTAATTTGAAGAGATTAATTCATAAACATCATTAGTTATATTGATTTAAATTTCAACTCTATTTTGTTCAATCCACATAAATTTTTTAAAGTATCTCTATAATGTTTTATTACTTAATTTTTTCGAACTATTTTTTTAAATCAATATTTGAAAAATCTAATTCATGGAAATTCACACAAGTTTATACTTTCAAAATAGTAATGGCAATTTGTTTCTTTCTAATAATTTCAGGTTCTTTATTAGTTTCATCTCTTAAATAAGAATGAATATCAAGTAATCCTTAAAATAATAATGATGAGAAATTATCAGTTGTGTGATTGGATAATACTTCTGGGGATAATAAAGATTTTTTATTTTATTATATTTTTTCTTTTCTAAGATTAAATATTATTTTAATACATTTTAGAAATCAATAGATTAAATTCTTATGAAAAAGGAAAATTTAATAGATCTTAAAGCTTCAAATCCATATTGTCCTAATTTTTACAATTTTATTCATTTTTTAAGATTAATTAATCAACTTCTATTATCATACTCTTTAATAACATTAATCTCCCAATTAAAAGCTAATAATAATTAAAATTAATATCTACATTTATTTGATCTGATTAAATAAATTCTTTTAGATCATTATAAAGTTGTTCGCAAAATTAAAGTTTATTCAAGCTTTACTTAAATTCATTAAATAATATAATAGAACTACTCACACGAGGCTGAATTGGTTTAAATTATAATCCATCTTTTTAAATTTGATCAAAAACCATTTTATCTTCCTTTAAGGGAGTAACATATTTTCTAGCTTTTATTTGTTAATTTAATTTTATTGTATTATTTGAAATTTATCGATCATCTTTTCCATTTTCATTAGTAAAAAACACTTATAAATTCTCACCATTATTGGCTTCAACATATGTGAAATCTTGATTTTTCAAAATTTCATCTTGGTTTTTTTTATAAATATCATCATAAAAATTGCTCTAATTAGGCTAATCCTGTTTTTATTATAACACAAAATTACTTTTCCATTAATAATAGACCTCCAATCTTCTTCATCTTAATTAATTTGGTTTTAAACCTCATTTTAAATTTAATTGAATTACTAATTATCAATTATTATAAATGATTACTAAATTTTCATTTATTTTTTTTTTGAATAAATCAAATTAATAAAGCTCTGAAAATGTTAGTCTTTTTTTAGGATCCCGAACTAACATTCTTTAAATTATTGATTATACATTTTTGGATACCTTAACTCCATTTCTTCTAAAATTGATTTATTCTAATTTTATGATAAGTTACATTCATCTATCTATTTTAGATATAATTCTGTTGAATGAAAATTAAAAGGGAGTTCACCAAAGAGTAATTGATAGAATATACAACCAATAGAAAATATATCAGATTACAATCCATAGCTCTCTTTATTTACTATTTCTGGTGCTATAGTCCCAGGAGAACCTAGTTGAAGTTTATCATGAACATCCTTAAAAATCATAATAATTTTACATTATCCTTTAGCCTTTTACAAAAGCCTAAATCAGCTAATTTTACCTAACTTTTATTAAGTAAAATGTTAGCTAATTTCAAATCTCTATGAATAATTTTATTTTTATGTAATTCCATTAATCCATTCAGAATTTATCTAATTATAACTAAAGTTTTATTTTCATCTAAAATTCTATTATACCTTAACCAATATTAATACAAATCTCCTGCTTACTATATATTTTGTTTAATTTACAATCACAGTATTCCATTACTATGTAGCATCTATTTGTTGTTTGCAAATAATGTTCAAGTCTTAAAACATAAGGAGATTCAATTTAAGCTAGCGAATTAATTTCCTCTTTTAATAATTACCCTACAATTCCACCTTTAAAAGAAGGAGACTAATATTCAATAACTTTTATTGCATGAATAGATTAATCAGATATATTTTTGCATTTATAAACCTAAGATCAATTAATTGTTATACGCATCCATAATTCCCTCTTCCAAGTTCTTCCATAAATATATAATCTCCTATTTTTTTGCCAGGATACACTTTTTCTTTTTCCATATATTTTTGAATATATTTTAATATTATATAAAGAATATTTTTATATTTAACAACACAATGCTTTTTTTTTCAAAGCCATAAAACTTTATTATATTATATAATTTGATAATGATTACTTTATCTAAAATTAATCATGGTATATAGATTATACTGTGAAATTTCTTTAATTTTTTATACCACATACTTTTACTTTCTTATTGAATGATTCTATTCAAATCTTGGAATAAATAATCATCCCCTATTATAACAAGCAATCTAGTATTAATGCTTATTCCACTAAGACATAATGTTGATTCTTTTAAAATTTAAAATCATACTTCATAATTATAATTAACCATTTTAGTTTTGACAATTGTGTTTTATTTAGATTTAATAAATCTCTATATATTTCATATCTATCTTTTCTCTATAAATTCTATTGATTAATTTAAGATTTTTTCCATAAATTAATAATCCAAGTTTTTTTTAATTTAATTCTATTTATTTAATCTAATCACCATAAAAAGATATTAAGTATAAACTTTACTATCATAAGTTTATATGAGATTATAAAGGAATGTCATCTATAAATATAACGCATTTTCATTTTTTTTAAATTAATTTATTAAAATCCTAACTAATTTAATTATACTCATCTTAAATATTAGAGATAATATCTCATTTGTTAATAAGATAATAAAAATTATAATAAACTTGTTATTCTTTTTTTTTTTTGCCATGATTGTTGAGCATTCTTAATTCAATTTCAAGCAAAGATTAATCTATAAATTTATGTTTAACATTAATTCTCTACCTGTGTTTTCAACATGCATATAAGGACGCCATTTCGTTGCTTTTCCTATTTATTTTATTAAATTAAATAGTGAAACATAAAATACAAAAACTTAAGAGTTTAAATTAGAAGAGAAAAATCATTAAAAATAAGAAGAAATTCATATATAGTATAGAGAGCATACGAATCCTAAAATAAATCATAATTCATATATATATCCAGGACAATCTAAAAACTATTACAAAACTTTAGGAAATAAATTATCTATATTTATTCAAGAAAATTTTGATGAAACTGAAATCAGAGAAGATCAAAATATATAATAATTTATATAAAGAGATAGCAAAAAATACAATAGGGAACATTTTAAATATTTAATAAAATCAAAAAAAGGAAGATAAATCATCAAATTATATTTTGGGAATTATATGTGGTGTTCGAGTGTTTTGAAATAAGCGAGATCTGATATTGATTTTTATCTAAATCTGAATTAATAAATATTTAAGAAGAAAAAAAAAAAATTAGGAATAAAATGAGCTTCATAAATATATTTTATTGAATAGAATATAAAATTAGAGCTATATTCATATAATCCAATCATCCTATTTTATCAATTTATTATAATATTATTAGAGATTTAATACAGTAATACTACTTCTTCTATTAATAATTTTAAAAAATTAGTTTTATATCAATATTAATAATGATTTTATTTATAATAATTAATAAATAATAATTTTTTTAGAAATATATAAAAATTCACATATCTCTTAACAGAATTCTTGAGTACTTTTCTCTAAATCTATAATGAATAGTATGAATACATAATTTAATATATTTGTATTTATATCCAAAATTTTTCAATAATTTATCGCTATATCAATTTTAATGATACTCTTATATCATATCATAAATATGAAAAATTTATTAAAAACCTTTATGGTAAATAATTATATATCCGTTATTTTATTAAAGTTTTGCTAATAAAAAATATACATCAGTGTCATTTATATCTGAAAGTTTTAGTTTTCATTCAAAAATTATTCTTGTAGTAAGAACTTAATATTTATATTATCATAGTATATAATTGTGCTAACAAAATTTATAAGCTTATTTAAGTTGAAAATATTTTCTCTTAATTCATTTATGGAATCTTATTTATATAATGCATAATTTGATAAAATTTTTGAAATAAAATCAATTAAACAAAAATCTATACATCAATAAATTTTCAAATCTTTAACTGGAATTATACTTTCTTCAAATTTCTATACACTAATTTTTATAGACAAACTCCTTTCTTTGCTCATATCTCTATTATTGCTTTTTCTTAGTTTTTTATTTTTTGTATTTTAATCTTATATTTTTATGATTGATTCATCAACTTTTTAGGTATTATAATTTAAATCAGTTGATGTATAATCAATCACATGACTTGCACCAAGTGAAATTTATAATAGTTTTTCATTTTTAAAAACGCATGTAATCTTTAATGATGATAAACACAAAAATATACATCTTTAGGTTTGAATTGGGAATTCTCATTTCTAGTACCTAGTACAAAACTTTAACCATTTCCCCAAGAGAATATTCAACTTTATTGAGAGATAGCAAAATTAAAATGCATAGAAGAATAAATAGATTATATTTTTGGGATATCTTTGATCATTTATGGAATAGTGATGAATTCATAACCAATAACTTTATCAGACTTTTAGATTTCAAAGAGTTCCCCTTACTATTTATTTTTCTTGCTTATCTTTTTTTAATTTACTTCATTTAATTTTTATGATTATATTTCTTCTTCTAATTATTTTTATGCTCATTCTTTTAATTGTTCATTAATTTCTTCTCCTAATCCAAGTTGTCCATCATCATGTCTACCAAAAGAATGTAAATTCCCTTCAGTATCTAATGCAATTGTATGATGTTCTCCTCCAACCATATCAATAATATCAATATTATCAAAATATTCTATTAATTGGTTATGGATTTAAATTTTATATAATAGATCTTCTAGTTTCACTTTTTCTACCTATTACTAATGTTTCTTCATCTCCCCATGTCAATAACTATATATATATAAATAATATACTTTTTAACTTTCCAATAATACCATTGTATGATTTTAACCACATAATATTTTTTTGATTCTCTCTGTAATATTATCCATTTTTTTTGGTTTTATACAGGTTCTCCAATTGGACCATGAATATTTGCAAAAAATCCCCAGAAATATACTAAACCATGAGAATTTGCAGCAATAAAATGAGAACTACCACAAGCAATCATATCAACTCAATTATTCACTTTACATCAATAATTAAAATAAATATTCATTTATTTTTTCTATCTGCTCTTGAAAATCTTCTAACCAAAAGAGGACCATGAAATTTTGGTTAATTGGGTACCGGATTTTGCAAGAAATGTACATAATCTGGATGAAGGTAAGGCTATTTATGAAGATCTATTAATTAATCTAAATAATTACTCAAATAAGATAATGTATTATAAGTAGTTAAAGTTTCTATAGTATTAGAATATTCTTCATCATTTATTACAGTTTCTGGAGGTGGCATAAAATTAATTTTTTATTGTTATTCATCTCCAAATACATCATTAAAAGATTCAAATGCTCCCCTTAAAATATATTTATGTTTATTTACTTTTTATTTACTTTTATATAAATATATGTTAACAAAGATTCTAATTTTACATTCAAAGGTAATGTAGTTCTTTATTCATAAGTCCAATCTGTTATTCTTTCTCCTATAGGAGATGGACTTATTCTTTCGGCAATTCTACCAAGAGATTCTATAAATTCTATGAGAGTCATTCTAACATTTCTATCTTAATTTAATTCATCCACTTATGACATCATAGAAAAGTTGTAGATTATGACTTATTATTTATCACTTAAATATTCATTTAATCCAATCTATTTACAAAATTCTTTAAATTCTTTAATGGAAACCCATTTTAATTTAAAATACCATCTTCGATTGCTGATATCTGTTATATAATCATATAATTTTTTAAAGAATCCCATTTTAAATTATATTAATGTGTCACATTCTTTATTCCATAGTCTTTTCTATCTCCATTCCTAAGTGGAATCAAAATTATTAAAATAAGGCTTGAATTCTTTTAATAATCTATATACTGCATCAGCTGCATTTTTCACAGTATTAGTTCTTACATATTTATCAAGTGCCAATCTATAAAGACTCTCTATAAATTAATATCTTATTAAAGCTGTATCTGGATTATAAATATATTTATTATCAACATTATTCTTAATTGATATTAGATTACTTTCCACATCCTGGATTTTCAAATCAATTCCATCAATTAATCCTAATTGTTAAATTAATTTTGTAAATTATGGGAATTATATGCAAAACATATCATATTAAGGTGGTTAATGTCCAAAACTAGAAAGGTACTTATATATATCTTTTAATAATTAATATTATTGTCTAAAATATTCTTTCATCTTTGTTCTTTCATATTCATTTCTAACAAATCTTGTAATCTTACTACATGACCAATCAAAATCTAAACAATTATCCAATAAATCATCATTATCACCTTAAAATTATTTAAAAGATGAATCTTCTTTATTCCAAAATATAATATTGACTTTTTTTCTTATAGAATTATTTGCAAATTTTCTCAATATATATTTTTTTTCAGCAGAACGAGGAAATATTTTAATTAATGGTTTATAATCATTTTTATCATCTATTACATATTCTTATTTTGATAATAAATAATTAATTTAATTAATTTTTTTAAATTTAAGTCTAGTTCCATCTGCAAATTAATGATATTAAAATTTAGTATCCTTTCCTTATAATATTAAATCATCAGGAGGAGATTACATACTTAAAGAATTTTTATCTATAAAATAATCTTCAGATATTGGATTACTAAAGAAGTACAAAATTCTTCTTTTTGGTGGACACATTTAATAAGTAGTATAATAAAATTTATCTAGATCATCCAAACATCTTTCATCTACAATTTCATCTTTTGTTTCAATATCATAGGCTTCTTAAATTGCAGCCATTGTTATTTTCTTATCCTCATTTATTACTTATTTTAACTAATAAATTATTTCCCCAGTTGTTAATTATGGTTCAACTGATTTACTTTTTCTTTATTATTTCATCTATTCCTTTAATTCTAAACTTGATGTCATTGGTATTGGTTTATAACTAATATTTTTATAAAATATTACTCTAAAAAATCAAGATGGAGAAATATTGGAACATCACCATTAAATTCATCTGGAGTGTAATTAAATTTAAATTCCATCCAACCTTAACAAATCCAACAACAATCATTACCAATTAAACCATCATTTAATTCTGGTATAAAATTCACACCATCAATTTCATATTTCTTTTATTATAATCTTAAAGGACTTCCTTAAAGTTATAATCCATCATTAGAAAATTAAATGAATCCATTAGGATCTACATATGCTGGACATTTATTTCCTTCAATATGTAATCCATATATTTGATTATTCTTTTTCAATGCTTCATTCAAAATTCTTAATTGTTATTCACTAAATTAATTATATGATAGATCTATATGAATAAGTGACACTTTTGGATTTGAAATGATTTCACTCCAATATATCATGCAATTATTTTATCCAAGATGATTATAACTTAGATCAATTACTTTTAATGATTTATTATTGGCTAATCCTTTGGCAATCAATTATCCTGATAAAGATCCTAAATAATTCCAGTTTAACATAAAAACTTCAACTGTTTTATTATTACCTAAGAAATTATATAAAATTTATGAGATAGAATCTGTTAATCCATTCTCTGATAAATTCAATCTAGTAACTGTATTGTTTTTCATTAATGCATTCAATAATATTTAAGCTCCTGCATCTCCTAAAGTATTATTTGCAACATTTAAATATTTGATGCTATCAAACAATATAAAATCTATACCTTTTATGGGTTATTATAAATTTTTCTAAAAGCAAAGCTCCTCCTCTTCCTAATTTATTATTTGAAATTTTTAATTCTTTTAAAGAAAGAGGAATACAATCTATTATTAAACTTAATTCTTTATCCTTTAAGTTGTTATCACTTAAATATAATTGTTTAATTCTTTAACTTTTTTATTATTTCAATAAAGTGGTCAATATTGGATAATATTTAGATCCAATCCCTAAATTAGTAAAATTCATTTCTTTTTTATCAACTAAGCAATTTGATAAATCAATTTTTTTAGGGAACAAACTGTCATGAACACAAAAATAGTATATTGGATTCATTCCATCTTCTTTAATGAAATTTTAAGCAATGTCTCTCAACTTTTGTTAATTCTTTAAGAACCCAAAATATGATTCTTCATTATTTGTATCTCTGAATTATCACTCTAATATACTTAATTTATTTTTAACATGCTCCTTATGTTTGTCTAAATCAAAAACATCCACACTACTTTTTGATTTCTCTGAACTATCTTCACTTATCTCTTCACTCTAGTTTATCTAAAGATCATTCTTAGCCGGAAAAATTCTTGGAGTTTATCTAATAAGTTTTTATGATAGATAAATTGAATTCTTTTGTTTCTTTATGCTTTCATCAAAATAGTAAGATGTCTCTTCTTTAAATACCTCGTTATTTTGTTTCGATCTTGATTCTGATCTGCTAGTTTTAGATGTAAAAAATGTTTTCAGCATCTCTTTCTTTTACCTTGTATAATCTTTAAGTAATGGCAGTTTTCTTTATTGTTTTGAATTAGAAAGAATTATTGACATTTTATATTTTATAAATAATATGCCATAATTTCTTTAAATCAATTTTTACAATAAGTTCTTCTATTTAAAACTATATTGATTACTAAATATTCGATTGATTGCTATTAATATCAATTCAAAAATATACAAAGTTTATTTATACTATCTAAGAATAACAATAAAAAATCATATTTTAATAATATTTTTGTATTTTTGTATCAATAAGAATTCAAACAAAGATGAATTATTTATGTATAATTTACTCATGAATAATTTGAGATAATTATATGCTTTTATTACTGTCATGTAGCTTCATTTTTTATAAAAAATTCAAGCGTCAATATATGGGTATTGTGAAGATTCAATATAATTTATCTGATTTTTTATTATTACTAAATACAATTAAAAGAATGAAGTTAAACTTAAATCAGCACTTACTTAATACAGACTTTAATCCTTAAGAAATAGATTTTATCATTAATCACAAGAAAAACAATATTCATATATTAACTTAATAATAATAATTAATTTTCAAGATGGATAGTTTTTTTATTAAATTATTAACTCTTAATTTTTTCTTTTAAAAAATAGGATTGTATTAAGTATATATTAGAAATCAACAAAAAATAAGAATGCTTTAATATCCATTAAATTTGAAAATTCAATAATAGAATTTAAATTAAGGTTCTAGAGTTTAGGAATTTAGTATTTCGTATTACTTATTGTTTATAATAATTAATAATTTCACACATTTATTCCAACTTCATGAAAACAATCGCGAATTATCTTTTACTCTTCTTCACCAACTGATTTCATGGCATGTTTTATTTTTGAATTTTATTTTAATACCCATTTTAAAGCCTCTAATAATATAAATACTTAGAATATTACCTTTTAGTATATATGGAAAGCTCTCTTTAAATGAAATCAATTAACTTTTTTCAGAATTCATGAATGCAAGTTTTTATTCAAGATCTTCCCTTATACTAGTCAATTTTTCAATGTCTTTAGTAAAGTTTTCAATGACTTAGATATGCATATCTAAATTTTCTGATTTTTCTTCCAATCTTTAAGATAATCTTTGGTTTTCTTATTAAATTTACTATCCATAATAAGATTTAATAAATACCTTAAGATGTTACTAATTTTTTTGGGCTTATTCAAATTTTTCATAATAGGTAATATTTTTAGCTTTTAGTTCTTCATTTTGTTTAATAAAATGTTCTAAATTATTCTTCAAAGATTTTCTAAATACAAAATATAAATACTTTTCTTGCTCTAAATCTTCTTTCATTTTTTATTTTTTTTATTTATAATCTTCTCTAAGTTTTATTATTTCATTAAACTTGTCTTATTATAATTTAGAAATTTCTTAGAGGAAAATACTTTGTTGTGAATGATCCATAGCTCTTCTTTTAAAGAAATCATTCATTTAATGAGCTTATTATTTCATATCCTTATATTATAAAACTAAATCATTTGATATCTAATAATAATAAAGATATTTATATACATCTTCTCCTGGTTCTCTGTATGATTAATTATCATCATTCATTCGTTTTAATAATTGTTAACATTCAACTCTTTTTCCATTAAGTTCATTTCTTACTCTTTAAAGTTACTCTTATAAATTTTAAACATCTTATTTCAATTTTTGATTTTTTTCTTTTTTATTTTACAATTCTTAATTTAATGACATTACTTTAGCTTAACATGCTTCTAATTCAAGACTTTTAATTTTTTCTTATTTATTTGTCTCTCTAGTCCAATTTTCAATTTCATATTTTAATTAATCTCTTTCCTTTTATATTTCATATAATAAGCTTTCTTAATTTGCAATAGTTTTCCTCAATCTTTCTTCACCTTCTCTAGCTTAAACTAGATATTTTTTAGTTTAATTATTTTCTTCTATATAGACTTTTTAAACATTTAATATAAGTTTTTCAAAATAACTAAATAGAAATGAAGGTACTTTTTCAGAAAAATGTTTATATTTAGAATTGCCTTTAACATTTTCCATATAATATTTAAAAAAACGACTATAAGTTTGAAATTACTCTACTAATAGTGAAGGTTTAATGCTATCAACATTATCTAAAACTGGAACTTGAAAAGTATTAAAAAATTTCTATAAAATTTAATTAGCTACTGTAGTAGATTATTCTTTATTTATTTCTAATCTAGTTTATAAATCCTAAGACATCATTTCATGTAATTCTGTTTTCATACTAGCAATTTTAGAATTATCAATTATTTCCTTAGATTTTTAATCTAACCTTTAAAATATTTCAGTTTCAATTTGTTTTTTTAATTAAATTAATTCCTCATCTTCAAATGGAGCCTTCATTTTAGACAATGCCTCTTAATACTTTTTAAAGTATAGACTTTTAAGTTCTTCAAGTAGATTTCTTGCTTCTTATTGTATAACTCTATCTAAACTAGTTAAAATTTAAGGTATTCCTCCAGAATTAATAGCATCAATATATTCAAGAGAAAGTTTCAAAAACATTTCTGCAGTTAAAGTAGTACCATTAATTTATTTTGGTGGAATATTCTTAAAAACTCTTCTCTCAAAATCATATACAGCTGATATGAATTCTGGTCTTAAAGCATTCCAATCTTCTTCTTCAACTCTTGCAAGTCTTTTTTCATCTTAAATGGGTCTCACCATACAAATACAATCTCTAAATTTAAAATACTCTCTAATCTTTCTTCTAATAAGATTTTTTCTTTCTCCATCAGGACCTGGATTAGATTGATCTTAAAGTGCAAATTCCAAATATTCACTTGGAGTACGTCCTCTTAAATCTAGAGAGAAATCTCTCAATACCCAAAGGAATGTTGGAAAAAACTAACTCAAACTTTTATCCTCAGATCCTACACTAATGTTCTCACTTAATTTAATAACAAGAGAGAGATTTTCTATTGATTATTCATCAATATGACCCAATTGATTAAATACAAACATTGAAGATAGCAATAAAGATATTGAGAATATTTTAGTGTCAACTCCCAAGTCTCTTTAAACTGAGTTTAATCCTTCTGTATCCATTAATAAGATTGAAGTATTTTCATTTAATGGAATTGGTTAGCTCCATAACCAAATACCTTTAGTACATGGCATAGTTGTAGGTCCAACAGCAAATCCCTTTTATCTCTTTAATACTCTATTAGCTAAAAAGGACTTTCCAGTTCTTTATGGACCTGCAATTGTAAGAACAGCTACCTAAATATTCCATTAAATACTAATACTTTTCTATCAGCAATTGATTATAACATCTTAATTGCCTAAGGATGAATTTCAAAAATAGTTTCCATTCCTTCTTAAGTTTAAATTTCCTTTAAGTCAATGAATGGGATTGGTTAACCTTACATTTTATATTTATATTATTATAAAATTATTCAATTCATTATAAAGTGAATTTATTACTTCTTTTGTAATACACTCTTAATTTAAGCGATAATTGTTTTACTCTATGATAGAAAGTGTATTTTTCAAATCTATCATATATTCTTTAAAGTCTTTAGTTTTTTCTTTTCATAGTTTTAGCCATTTGTTTAACTTGAGACTCTAAAGAGTATTGAGGCATATATGAAATACTCATAAAGTTAACTTTGTCTAAATTAAAAGCATTTTAATAATTAAAAATATGTTTGACTTCATCAAGAATACTAAATGATCTATTTAAATGATCTGTAATAGGAGCAAAATTACTTTTGGATGTCTTATATTCAATTTTCCCAATTTTTAATTTTGATATTGAAGACCCTTAAAAAGAATAAATATAAAAGAATACTATGTTGAGTTTTGACAAATTATTATTAAGTAATTTATTTTGATTATTATTATGGAGTATGTTAATAATCAGAATGTTATTCTTCATCACTAATACCACTAAGATTTTAAATATTTTAAGTTATCATTTATGCTGAATTTTGATAAACAACTTCTGATAAACAAGTTCTTTATTATGGGATTTCATTTTAATTGTTTTCATTCATACCTAAAAGTTATATCTATTAATCTTCTTAAAATTAATTAAGAGTTTAAATTAATTTATTTAAATATCCAAAAGTATTATTTCTATTATCTTTTCTTTTCTTCTTAATTCTATAATTATGTTTTTCAGCAAAGTTTTCTTTTTTCAAAATTAATTCTAAATCTGGTTTATATTAGATTAATGGACAATCAATTTCTAAATGAAAAGATCTATTACAAAAATTACATTTATGATCAAATAACACTAAGTTATTTGTAAATATAATTTTGTCTTTGATATGATGAAAAATATCATGATCCTTTTGGTTGCTTCGTATAATTTCTAAGAATTTTTTTCTATTTATTTTATATAATTAAGTTGGACTATTACAAATGGCAGTCTCTTTGGGACAAAAACCTGTAAAAAAAGAATATATTCCAAGATATTAATTTTTTTATAATGTTTTAAGTGTTGTTTTGGTTTGGATCTCTGTTTATTTAACTTCACCCTTATGTATAAAATATCTTAAATAAAAATGATGTTTGTTACAGATTATCCTCCTAAAGATCACCTTATTTATATACTACATCTCCAGCAAGTAATGAAATTAATTATAGATTCTTAGCAACTTAGATTTAAGTTGATTTAGAAAAATGATTTATAATTAATTTAATTTATTTAATTACTCTAGCTTAGATATCAGCATTTAAATCTTATTGTAAATTAAATGGAAGTGAATTCAATATATTGTTTACATCATCCATATTCTCTTTTTTCTCTTAATAAAGTTAAGAATTTAAATAATTTCTGATTCTTCCTTGTATTTATTCATCTACATTATTTTTTAACATAAATTGTGTAATTTAAATTAAATTCTTTCTATAAATAATCAATTAAAAAATAATTACTTATAAGTTAATTATGTATCATAAATATTCTTTAAAATAATCCCTATAGAACTCATTGTATAAGCAAATGCACAACTAGAAAGAAACATAACAATAGATGAAACAATCATTTCAATTTCATTTCTAGCAACTACATCACCATATCCAACTGTAGTCATAGTCATTGTTGCCCAATAAAAAGCAGCATTATATTTACTCCAAATAGATTTATCTTCTAAATGATTATCTATTAACCATGAATTTCCTAAATTTTCAGTTTATTATCCAACATAATGCCAAATACATGCTATAATATGAGCAAAATAATAAATTTAAATTATTAAAGATATTAAATCTATTGTAAAACTTTGATTTCCTCGACAATATATTTATTAGAAATACTCTGTTATATATCTTTAAATTTTTTTATATATCAAAAACACTTAAAATATATTTAGAAACTCTTGTAAGTAATAAAATTAATAAAATTAGTATTTTAATCCTATCCATATACCCAAATTAAAAAAATCAAAAATAGCATTAGATTATAAATAATTTTTAATAAAATCCTTTCTTTTATATACTATTACTGCTTCTATAATTATAGCTCTATTAAATATTACTAAAAAGTCACAAATCAAATAAATTAATATTATTGACTATAAATATTACATTATACTATTATTATAATCTTGAAAAGAACATAAAAATGGACTGATCCAAAGCATTATAAGATGAAATAAAAGTCCCAAAATATCCCAAAACATAATGAAATGTGTTGATGGTAGAAATATCCATTTATTTTCTTTACTATCTTCAGCTGTAAAATATATTATGTTATTTATTTACAGCTATTTTTAGCAAATTATTAAGCTGGTTTTTCATCTAAAGCTTAATTTATTCTTAGCTTTTAATCCTATTTCATGAAATAAAGATTTGTAAATAGATTGTTTATGAATCGATGTATAAAGTATTGTTTCCTAAAATTTATTACAAATTATGATGATTTAGATCTTTCAGTCATTCTCAAGGATCTATTTGTTAAAAATATTGCATGCTTTAAATAATCAGACTAATTTAAAAAATTCATAATTTTACTTTACGACTTTAACCAAAAACTTCTTGCATTTTGTCCTTAATCATATTTCTATTTATAACTTCATTCTCTTCATCAAATAATGATTATGATGAAGGAGACTCTGGTTTTGATGTGATTTACTATGTTACATTGCTAGGACCCATTCTAGTAGTGTTAGATGTATTAGCTTCCATAACTAATTTGAAAAATTAATTCTTGAGAATGCAAAATTATTAAATTCTAATGAAGCTTAGTTCTATGTTACTAAATAATTGATATAGAAATATATATATATATTTATAATATTGTTCTTTGAAGTAAAAATCATCAACAATTTTGTCCTTTATGAAATATATATATACAATTATTCAATTTACTTTAAACTATTTTACTTATTTACTAGATTTTATTAATTTTTATAACACTTATATTGCTAATCCAATTAATATAGTTGTTAATATTATGGCATTATAATTGAAGTTGTTCTGCAACATATCGTAAGTCTAAAATAAATAATTACTACTACTTTATCTGGTGATATTATTGTGAAAAATATATCAGAACCATATACTATAAGTAAGGCAGAAGATTCTAAATTTGTAGTTTCTAATGAAAACTTCTCGAAATCGAACTAATTTAATAACAAAAATAAATTACTAATTAATTGTAAGTCAGTATATTTTAGAAATAGATAGGAAGTTCATACTAATAAGATAGTAAGTCATTAGACCATAAGGAATATTCTAAATGTTATTTTTCTATTTTTCTTGCAGAAACTAGATTTCTATCTAATTAATGTAATTGACTAGAAGTAGTTATAATTAATAAATTTTTCTTAGTTAAAGAATTTTTAGTTTTGGATATTCCTAGATATCTTATACCCAAAGGATATCCATAAACTTATTATAAGAAAATAGCATTATAATCTGTTTAATAATAATTTTTTATTATTGGATCTTAAGAGAAATAATAATACTCCAACATTTTTATAAATGAACATTCAATTATCATATGATAAATCTCTATTGTCCATATTTCAAATATCATTTAGGCTTAATTATAATATGTTACAAAAACCTAATGTTCATCAAAAACTAAATTAATTTGTTAATTAAGATCTGCTTCATTTTAGATACCTTAAAATAGAATTTTCCCAGTTTTAGCATTGACAATATATAATTTAAGTGAATCTTCATCTGTAGTAAGAATTGCAAAATTTGTATGATCAATTAATTTAAATATCACATTTCTATCATCCCAATTTGCAACTCTAGGATTATCTTGACCATATTAATAAGATGATCTTATAAGTATTATTTTATCTCTCATATTTATAGTCCATATTTTCACTAATTATTTATCATATAATTTATATCCTATCAAAACTCCATTATCATTTCTATAGAGTATAATTTCTTTATAATTCAAATGATCATTATTAGGATAAGTAAATACTTTATAATCTTCATCTATTAAAATGATTAGATTATTATATTAACTAGACTTACTTTCTATTTTATATGGGATTGTCCAAATAATCTTTTTTGATCTTCTTGAAGCTACTTATTATATTGATCCATAAGACAAATCGAGAATAAAAGTATATAGTTTCTTTCGTTGATCTGAATAATAAAATAGAATATGATTCTTAGATCCAACTTTTTAATCATAATTCTATGCAAGATTTGGACTAAAAGGCCATAAATATAATTATATACTCTATTTAATGGAGTGCCACTAATTTAAATGTTTAATCAAGATTATTTATATACAACTTTTATATTAGTTTATGTTCTTTTGTATCATAACATAATAATGTATTATAAGTTGTTAAAAAACATACTTTTTATTTAAGACCAAAAGATTACTCCATTTCGTTCTTCTTAATTTTTTAATTATCAATATCATTGATAAATTGTATAATCATTTCTTATAAATCTTTAATCTCATTTATTACTCTTAATATTGCATTTTGAAATATTAAGAAAGGATTGTAAAGACCATTCTATTATAAGGATTTATAATATGAATTTTTATATGTTTATTTTTCGTTTTCATATTTCTGATAAAATATGTTATCTATGCTGATTAATGATTATTCTGTTTACCAAAGTATTGATTAATTCTCTAATAATACAGTTTATAAATCTTAATACTAAATTAAAAATTATTTCTATGATAAATCAATCAAAAATGCTCTTAAGATATTTGATTTATTTGTTATTTCAATAATTTAAACACTTGACTTTTAGGTTTCTCTGTCTAAACTTTGAATTATAAGATGATTTTATTCTTATTTTACCAAAAAGTAGTATTTTTAAGTCTCTAAATTTTCTATAACTTATAAATTAGAGTGAAATTCATATTCAATTTATCCTTACAAATCTATAATTTGTTTATTATTTTTAGTTCTAATAACTAAAGTTTAAGAAAAACCTAAGAATTAGCAAGTTTTTCTTATAAGTTCAATATTAATTTACTTTGCCATTTTATCTTTAAGATGATAGGCAAAATAATTATCATAATAAATTAATGTTTTTCCAAATTCAATAACTTTGCCACCCTTCTTACTATTAACACAATAATCTTCTTTAATTGTATTTCTAATCGATAAAATACAAATTTAATTTTATTTCTATATTACTATAATTGGTATTTCAAAAATATATCCAACATAAATAATTTAATTTTCTATCCTTTATTAATGATCAAATAATATTTACTTTTTAAAAAATTTTTCGTTGATTGTTGAAAAAATAGTTTGACCAGATATAATAATATATTCTCCATTTAATCCAATCAGACAATGATCTATCTTATCATTTATTTCCCATTATGCTAATATTGAAAAACCATTATTAAACAAATGAACAACTTTTTAGTTTGATTCATATTTGACATAATTAAAAAAATCACACATTATGTATGTATTTCTCGATTAAACTTAGCCTATCAAATTTAGTAGATCTACTAACTACCTGTAACTCTAAAGATTTTTCCGTTTTGGTTCAAAGTATTATGATAATAAATTATATCCTCATAAACATAAATGGAGGAAAGCTATCCAAATAATCTCATTTACCAATTATCTAAGTCATTTGACTATTAAGATAAGGCTTACACAATTGAAAGTAAGTGAATAATTACACAAAGTAACAAGAAAAACATTATGGATAATTAAATTTTTATAATCCTAATATGTATTATTCAAAACATATTCATTTGATTGATTATTCATTATCTATTTTATTACTTGATACTATTTAAAATGCTTATTCTATTTATTATTCTGTTGGTTCAAATCTTTTTTTTTTACATTATAATCTATTTTCCTTTTGATATTTTTCTAATTTAGATAATTATTCTGTTTTTTTATTTTTTAATTCTTTTTCTTCTTATTTTTATTTTTTTAATTAATTAAGAACTTATTTTAATCTTTAAGCTTCTTTTTTATCATGAATAATTTTTTGATCTTTCTTTTCCATTAATTTTTTTCTTTAATCTAATAATTTCAATTTTTGAGGATCAGGAGGAGGTACAATCTTTTTTGATTCTTATTTTGATGCACTTCTATGTCTTGATAAAGATTTATTTAATATTTCTTTTTAAACTTAAACAATTTTTTCAATTCTACTTTTTCTTAATTTACCTTCTTCAATCTAAATAATATAAATATAAATAATACTCTTGATATATCTGCTCTCCATGCAACTTTTGATAGACTTTATTCTCTAGGTTATGGTTAAAGTTATTTAGCACTATATAAATTTTGTAATAATTTTTATTTTTCTTAATATTCTTTCAATTTTTATTTTCTAGCTGTTTCAGGATTTATTATAGCAGCACTTGAAGGTCTTGGTTTTCTATTTGATTAATGAGTAGTTAAATGTGATTATCTGTGTTCATAATGATGATATTCACATTTTTATTTAATTTATTAAGAAGAATTCAAAATTTTTTATTTTCTAGATTTTTTAGATTCTGAACTAACAATTGATGATTATTCTAAATAATATATATATTTATTATACTTATAGATTTATTAGATTTATTAGTTGATGGATTTTCTTAATAATTTCTTCTAACTTTAGGAGTGGGAGTTGGAGTTTTTTTAAGTCTTGTTGAACTTTTTCTACTGCATCCACAACAAGAACATGAACAACAACTAATCAATTCATATTTTTGATTAGAGATTCTTGATTTTTGATCTCTATGAGTAGAATTAGATTTAATTGATCTTGAAGACTTATTTGTTTGAGATCTAGGTTAAGTTGTAAGAATAGTTCTTGATGGTCTTTAATCTTCATAATATTGAATTGGTTAAATAGATTATTGCATTTTTCTCTAATTCAAAATTTCACTAACTGATATTTATTCTGATACTACATGGTATGATGTCATCAAGCATTGGGACAAGTGCTATTTCAGGATTAATGTGTTTAGCTAACATTTTATTTGAAAGTTTATGTTAATTTTGTTATTCTAGATTAATTTTTGTTTTAGGACTTAATCGACCAACTAACTGAACTGTCAAATTGTTATACATATTTTTAAATTTAATTAAATAAATTATAATACTTAGTGTTTTAGAACAAAGAATTTTNGTTGGTTCAAATCTTTTTTTTTTACATTATAATCTATTTTCCTTTTGATATTTTTCTAATTTAGATAATTATTCTGTTTTTTTATTTTTTAATTCTTTTTCTTCTTATTTTTATTTTTTTAATTAATTAAGAACTTATTTTAATCTTTAAGCTTCTTTTTTATCATGAATAATTTTTTGATCTTTCTTTTCCATTAATTTTTTTCTTTAATCTAATAATTTCAATTTTTGAGGATCAGGAGGAGGTACAATCTTTTTTGATTCTTATTTTGATGCACTTCTATGTCTTGATAAAGATTTATTTAATATTTCTTTTTAAACTTAAACAATTTTTTCAATTCTACTTTTTCTTAATTTACCTTCTTCAATCTAAATAATATAAATATAAATAATACTCTTGATATATCTGCTCTCCATGCAACTTTTGATAGACTTTATTCTCTAGGTTATGGTTAAAGTTATTTAGCACTATATAAATTTTGTAATAATTTTTATTTTTCTTAATATTCTTTCAATTTTTATTTTCTAGCTGTTTCAGGATTTATTATAGCAGCACTTGAAGGTCTTGGTTTTCTATTTGATTAATGAGTAGTTAAATGTGATTATCTGTGTTCATAATGATGATATTCACATTTTTATTTTGTTTATTAGGAAGAATTCAAAATTTTTTATTTTCTAACTTTTTTTGATTCTGAACTAGCAATTGAAGATTATTCTAAAAAATATAAATAAATAAATAAATATACTTATAGATTTATTAGATTTATTAGTTGATGGATTTTCTTAATAATTTCTTCTAACTTTAGGAGTGGGAGTTGGAGATTTCTTTAATCTTGTTGAACTTTTTCTACTGCATCCACAACAAGAACATGAACAACAACTCATTAATTCATATTTTTGATTAGACATTCTTGATTTTTGATCTCTATGAGTTGAATTAGACTTTATTGATCTTGAAGACTTATGTGTTTAAGATTTTGGTTGAGTTGTAAAAATAGTTCTTGATGGTCTTTGTTCTTCATAATATTGAATCGGTTAAACCGATTACAACATTTTTCTCTAATTCAAAATTTCACTAACTGATACTCATTTTGATACTACATGGTATAATGTCATCAAGCATTGGTACAAGTGCAATGTCATGATTAATGTGTTTAGCTAACATTTTATTGGAAAGCTTATGTAAATTTTGTTATTCTAGATTAATCTTTGTTTTAGGACTCAATCGACCAACTAACTGAACTGTCTAATTGTTATACATATTAAATTTAATTAAATAAATAAGTTATTAAATTAAGAATCTAAGAGTTAAAGATTTAGAACAAAAAGAATTTTATTTATTAAATACAACAATAATTTCATTTTAGTTCTTAAAAGTCATCATCCAAAGTTGATTCTAGATCTGATTATTATTATTATTATTATTAAATTTAATTAATATCCATTGTTCTCATTTTTCTATGAATATAACTCTTTAATTTATCATATAATGTTATTGCCAATAAATACATTGAATGTAAAGATGGTTCTTATTTACTTAATTATTAATAAGGCATAGAATATAATTTATTTTAATAGAACCAATATACTAGCAATATAATTATTATTACATCTACTAGATTTATACTTGGCCTAACTATCAGTTTATCCATGTTTTTTATTTACCCAAGATAATTAATGTGGTATTTTACTCAAAATTTCAGTTAATTCAATCATATCTGCATTCTATACCTTTTCTTACCAAATCTTTCTTTTTTCTACAGATGTCCAACAACTCTTCCAATAATTTAATTCATATTCTGAATAATCTTTTTCTAATGCTAAAAGAATTTGTCTAACAATATTTATATCACAATTCTAAAATAATTCAATGGCCATAGAGTCTTGACTAATTTATTCTATTCCATAAGTATTATCAAGTGCTATTGGTTCTAATTTGCAATCTTCTAAATTAAAATAACCTTCATTCACTAAATTTTTCATTTAATCACATTTCTTTTATTATTATCCAATTAATTCTATCATTTCTGCTCCTTATATTACTTCCCAATCTTCTTCATTGTTTTCTTAATAGATACATCTTTTTTCTTCTTCAAATACCTAAAAGTCATTGATTTAAGTACATAAAGATTATTAGAGATCTTCTCTATTGCTTAATTATGAAACAATTATTTATTACTAACTGTTGATGCTTTTGTATATAGTTTTATTTCTTCTTCTAATCCTGCTATTAATTAAAGAGTCTTAACTTATTCTTTTTATTTCTTTTTAGCTACTTTTCCAACTGATTATTGTAATCTTTTTAATTCTGTTTCTTTTTTAGCCAATTCTTTCCTCCAATCATTATTTGATAATATTTCTTAAATCTTTATTCTTTAATCAATTTCTTAAATCAAAAATTCTGATTCATAAAAAATTGTATCTATAATAAATAAGATGAGTTTTTATTTATCCAAAGCAGACCAATTTTTAAATTACTCTTATTATAAATGTTCTTTAAATTATTAGTATTCTAATTCAATTTCATCTTTTATATATGCTCTAATCCTATATATACGTGTAATTAATGTAAATATTGTTGGCCATATGTTCATCAATATTGATCGACGAATAAAATAACTAAAATTGTAATTACATTATACTTTTTTATTTATCCTATAACATTCAAAAAAGCTGAATTAGTTTATGTTGATGCTTATACTAAATATGCTAAGCAAAATTTATCTATCAATCCTATTACCAATTAATATGCTAAAGAAGAATTTTCATTTGATTCCTAATAATCTCAAAAACTATTTACAAAACTTTTATGCAATTATTCTACTGTATAACGAGTTCTTAAATTCAGTTGAGAAGCAAATGTACGACAAAATTCATAAATTTACAGAGTATTCACCAAAGACATACTTTAATTATTAATTATTACATATTTAGCAATTAAATTGCGGGCAATAAAAAATGAATTTTTCATACTTTATTATATTATCTTATAAATTTCTATTTAATATATTCAATTCAATCTCTATACTCATTTTGAATTCAAATTAAACTAAAGTATTAAGTAAATTTAACAATTTAAGTCAAATATATTAATTAATACAAAAATCATTCATAAGTACCTTTAATTAAATAAGATACTGTGTATTATAGAAAATTCTATATCTTTACTAAGAAATTTATTGAACTAAAATTAAATAAGAAATTTTGAATTGAATTAATTATTTATTATAAAATATAAATCCAAAATTTATAAATATCTATTATTTAGTCATTTTCCTAGAATAGGTAAGATCATTCTATAGTCAATGTTTATTCATTATACCTACGACAGGAGTTTTATATTCATAAAAGTCATTTCGTTTGAAAATTAACATAGAAATTTACGATGATAATATACAGCAAGAACCTCCTATTATATTAGAGGTTCTCAAGGTGTCAATATTTTATATGATTTTACTCTTATAGAATCTCTTGATAACGTATTTAAATTGGTAAGAAGAAGCAAAATAATAAGCTTGCTTAAATATTAAAATAATTCTGATCAGAAATAAATCAGCAAAATAGTAGTTGGAAATGATAGTTCAAAGTTTAAAACTGAAAATGTTATTTAACTAAATATTCATCAATGAATTAGAAGAATAAATGAATGTATAGAAAAAATAATTAGTCATCAAAATCTGATGTTTAGAGTTATAAAATTATTTAGAGTCAAAATTCTAGAATAATTGGCATCTTAAGTGTAAGTTTTAATATAGTAAGATAAAAAATTATCAGAATATATTCATAAATTTAAGTCCATAGTTAATTAGGCATAAGAATAATACTTTAGAAATCACTTAAATAAATTTATTTATAATAAATATATAGAATATTAAATAATGTGCATTTATTAATCAATATATCTAAAGTAAGAATAATAATATTATTAGAATATTAAATTTAATAATATGAAAATTTTTATTAAACTCAAACGTAAGAATTATTNTTCTTCATTGTTTTCTTAATAGATACATCTTTTTTCTTCTTCAAATACCTAAAAGTCATTGATTTAAGTACATAAAGATTATTAGAGATCTTCTCTATTGCTTAATTATGAAACAATTATTTATTACTAACTGTTGATGCTTTTGTATATAGTTTTATTTCTTCTTCTAATCCTGCTATTAATTAAAGAGTCTTAACTTATTCTTTTTATTTCTTTTTAGCTACTTTTCCAACTGATTATTGTAATCTTTTTAATTCTGTTTCTTTTTTAGCCAATTCTTTCCTCCAATCATTATTTGATAATATTTCTTAAATCTTTATTCTTTAATCAATTTCTTAAATCAAAAATTCTGATTCATAAAAAATTGTATCTATAATAAATAAGATGAGTTTTTATTTATCCAAAGCAGACCAATTTTTAAATTACTCTTATTATAAATGTTCTTTAAATTATTAGTATTCTAATTCAATTTCATCTTTTATATATGCTCTAATCCTATATATACGTGTAATTAATGTAAATATTGTTGGCCATATGTTCATCAATATTGATCGACGAATAAAATAACTAAAATTGTAATTACATTATACTTTTTTATTTATCCTATAACATTCAAAAAAGCTGAATTAGTTTATGTTGATGCTTATACTAAATATGCTAAGCAAAATTTATCTATCAATCCTATTACCAATTAATATGCTAAAGAAGAATTTTCATTTGATTCCTAATAATCTCAAAAACTATTTACAAAACTTTTATGCAATTATTCTACTGTATAACGAGTTCTTAAATTCAGTTGAGAAGCAAATGTACGACAAAATTCATAAATTTACAGAGTATTCACCAAAGACATACTTTAATTATTAATTATTACATATTTAGCAATTAAATTGCGGGCAATAAAAAATGAATTTTTCATACTTTATTATATTATCTTATAAATTTCTATTTAATATATTCAATTCAATCTCTATACTCATTTTGAATTCAAATTAAACTAAAGTATTAAGTAAATTTAACAATTTAAGTCAAATATATTAATTAATACAAAAATCATTCATAAGTACCTTTAATTAAATAAGATACTGTGTATTATAGAAAATTCTATATCTTTACTAAGAAATTTATTGAACTAAAATTAAATAAGAAATTTTGAATTGAATTAATTATTTATTATAAAATATAAATCCAAAATTTATAAATATCTATTATTTAGTCATTTTCCTAGAATAGGTAAGATCATTCTATAGTCAATGTTTATTCATTATACCTACGACAGGAGTTTTATATTCATAAAAGTCATTTCGTTTGAAAATTAACATAGAAATTTACGATGATAATATACAGCAAGAACCTCCTATTATATTAGAGGTTCTCAAGGTGTCAATATTTTATATGATTTTACTCTTATAGAATCTCTTGATAACGTATTTAAATTGGTAAGAAGAAGCAAAATAATAAGCTTGCTTAAATATTAAAATAATTCTGATCAGAAATAAATCAGCAAAATAGTAGTTGGAAATGATAGTTCAAAGTTTAAAACTGAAAATGTTATTTAACTAAATATTCATCAATGAATTAGAAGAATAAATGAATGTATAGAAAAAATAATTAGTCATCAAAATCTGATGTTTAGAGTTATAAAATTATTTAGAGTCAAAATTCTAGAATAATTGGCATCTTAAGTGTAAGTTTTAATATAGTAAGATAAAAAATTATCAGAATATATTCATAAATTTAAGTCCATAGTTAATTAGGCATAAGAATAATACTTTAGAAATCACTTAAATAAATTTATTTATAATAAATATATAGAATATTAAATAATGTGCATTTATTAATCAATATATCTAAAGTAAGAATAATAATATTATTAGAATATTAAATTTAATAATATGAAAATTTTTATTAAACTCAAACGTAAGAATTATTATTATACTATATTGATTATAAGAGAAAATGTTTATTATTTATGTATAAATAAATATTTTAACTAATTTTTAAAGTATTATTTTATTAAATTTCTATAAAAATGGGAGGAAGAAGAAAATCGAATAGGATGCCAAAAAAAGAAAAAGCTTAAGCAATTAAAACTATATTTGATTGTGCACTATGTGGCTATAAGAATTGTGTAATTGTTAAAATGTAAAATTAACAAAATGAAATAGAAAAAAAGTCATTAAGATTGCAGAATTAAATTGTGATAAATGTCAAGTTACTTTTACTACTAAAATCAAAGGACTAGATGAAGCTATTGATGTATTTCACAAATGGTTGGCTGAATTGAAGTAAAAAAAACTTACAAAAGACTAACCAGAAACTAGATTTGATGATAATTCAAGTGCTGATGAAGGATCTGGAAGAAATGTAGAAGGTAAAAAATTGATTCTAAACTTTTAAATTAGAAATTCTTAAAGATAAAGGAGATGCTGATAATAAATCATAATTTAGTGCTGATTCATTAGATGAAAAAAATCCATAATAAACCAATAATAATAATGAGAAAAACACTAAAGGCAAACTTAAGAAACAACACTCAGATGATGGAAACAATAATGAAGAGGATGACGACGATGATGACGATGATATTTCAGATGAATCTAAATTAGATTCTGAAAGAATTTCTGACATTGATAGTTTACTAAGTGATGCAGACGACGCTGAGGAAATTATAAAGAAATTTAGAAAACGTTGATTTTATATCATAATGTTTAAAATGTCTAAAAGAACAATTTCCATCTTATTTTCATTCTTTTTTATGCTAATTTATTAGTACAATATATATTTAGAGAATTTCAAAATTTATAATTGAGTAAATTTTTTAAAAGATACAGAATAAAATACTTTCTCATTTTTCATATAGGATTTATTATTTATAAATCACTTGACTTATTTCACCAATTATTTAAAAATAATTCTCTAAATCTAATAATTTAGACAATTTATATAAATTATTTTATTTTTAATAAATTATAGTTATTATGCAACAAGAAGAGGGAGTAAATTGTTTTTGCTTTTAGAAAAAAAATAAAGGAGTTCTCCCTAAAACCTTTAAAAAAACTAATGAAATACTTCGCAAATATAAAAATAATTTTTTAGATGTAAATTATAATACAAATACTAGATATCTGATTCTGATATTTTAGAAGTTATTATTAGATTGTATGTTTCAGAAGATAAATAAAAGGCAATTTCGATGTTATCTCGTTGTCGTATTAATCCAAATTTTTAATCAAATAATTTAAGAGAAGATCTTGAATATTTCATACCTTAAATGGTTAATTTTATGGTATTCCATCAATAATTATCAGATGAAAATTTAAAATAATTTGTTTTAAAAGCATCTTCATTAGATTTCTTTTTTGCACATTTGGTTTATTTTTAGATGAAAAGCTTATCTTAAATTATAACTCCTCATGAAACAGTCACAATTAATGTTGTTAAGAAATTTCTTGAATATTTCTTATTTTCAATGGCCCAAAATTATTCAGGCAATTTATTAATTGCAACTCACATTCTTTAAATGAACTTAGAACTAAGTAACCTAAAAGGTGATAATTCAGATTCAGATGAAAATTCTCCAAAAAAATCATAATTATAAGCTGTTTATTAAGGAACTACTAAATAATAATCAATGAAAGTTAATGAAGCAATTTAAAATTATGGCACAGCTGATTGGATTAAATATTAGAATTCTCATCCTTATGATAATAGAGTAAAAAACCATAAAGAAATAGAGCTTTAAGATTATGAATCAATATTTAATTTAGAAAAAAACGAAAAAACTTTAGATACAGCATTTATATCAAATANTGATGATAATTCAAGTGCTGATGAAGGATCTGGAAGAAATGTAGAAGGTAAAAAATTGATTCTAAACTTTTAAATTAGAAATTCTTAAAGATAAAGGAGATGCTGATAATAAATCATAATTTAGTGCTGATTCATTAGATGAAAAAATTCCATAATAAAAGAACAATAAAGAAAAATTAAAGAAACAACATTCAGAAGAAGGAAACAACAATTAGGATGATGATGATGAAGATGATGATGATGATATTTCTGATAATTCAAAATTAGATTCAGAACAAATCTCAGATATCGATAGTTTATTAAGTGATGCTGATGATGCTGAGGAAATTATAAAGAAATTTAGAAAACGCTGATTATTATAATTATGTTTAAAATATCTATTATTTTTAATCTGTTTTTCTATTTTATACTATATTTTTAGTAGAAGATATTACTAGAAAATTCCATATCATAGATTGTGAAATATAATGAATAAATTATTTGATTATTTAATTAATTATTTTAGGAATTACTTTACGTATATCAAAATAATATTTTTAATCTTATCTTTTATACAAAAAATTAACTTTAATTAGAAATCAATAATAGTCTTAATAATATAAGAAATCAAATTTTATTTGCATTCCAATAAAATAAAGATAATTTCCTAGCATCTTTAAATACCTTAATGATATTAAGCTATTGATAAATAATATAATTTACTGGATGATTTTCTTTTATGGATTGTTCCATTATATAAACAATTAATATATATCTTTTCCCAGAATGTAATTTTCTCTTAATTAATTAATAATTTATGTTAGTAGAATGCTAAAGACATTAGCCATTAAAATTTTCATAAAACCTAACATTTAAGTACTATTAGCACTTTTTGTTCTTTAGTATCTCACTCGAAAAAACTTTATGACTTATTTATTATATTTTATAAACATATATTCAATAAAGAAGATTCTATTCTTTATTAGCAAATTGGTGAAATAAATGTATAAAATTAGCTGAATTTTTTGTTATGTCTATTTGCAAAATTTTTTATTATTATAATAACATTTACTTAGCTTAAGATATCATTTAAAAGATAAAGTATTTCAAAATTATTGATAGTAGATAAAACACTTTTAGAAAATAACTTGTTCTTTTAAGATATAATATTGATTAAACTTTTGAATATGAATTAATATTTTATATCTATATTTTGAATTAATCTTATATAAATATTTTTATATTACTAATTGTTTAGACAAGGGAGAAGATTTTATTGAGAATTATGATTGTAAAGTTAATTATATCAATAAGAGTATTAATTTATTTTTTTGACTTTAAATTTTGAATGTAGGCAATCAATAATTTTTAAAAATGATGATGAATTTTAGATTATTGAAATTTTTAATTACTTATATTAATAAAACATTTTTTTTATATTTGTTTCCTATAAAGCTATTTATTTAAATTTTGACGGTTTAGAATATTTTTATATAAGGATTAACCATATATTTAAATGATTCTTAATTAAACATCTTTATTAAGAATCATTAAGTATTAAAATGATAAAACGGAAGATTAATGATTATGAATTCTATGATATAGTCAATTGATTGAAGTAGGATCAAATCAAATAGAAAAAAATGAAAATTATGAACAGTGAATTTGCCTAAATTTTTTGAGTCGAATTAATACATATTAATTAATGAATAAAATATAATTCAACTCTTTACAGGTAAAAACAACTAAATTAGAATTCACAATTCCTAAACCACCGTTGAATTATATTGTAAAATAAGTTCATCGTTTAAAATGTGTGATATAGAGTAAAAAAGATGTAGAACTCATAATGGATTAAATAAATTTTATTATAGAATTACTAATTGCAGGATAAGTATATATATAATTTTAGAATTTTAGTTTGGGACTCCCTCATTAGCTTATTTAAATGAATTGTGTAACACATTAAAATCAACTATGCATTCATTTGAATAAGATTAATTGGGTTTTGTTTTAGCTAATATGGAGACATTAAAAAAGTAGACAAGCTTAGATTATCTAAAAGGTTTTAAAAAGGGCAGCTCTAGAAATTTAAAGATTGCTAATTAACTTTAAAAGTATATATAACTAAATTTAATCATGTTTTTAGAATATAGAAAAGATTACTCTCAGTAATAAGAAATGTATATGCTCAGTTTGTGTTATTTTGGTTAGATGAACATTAACCAGAATAAAGTATAGCTTTACGTAGTAAGCGTATATTTGTTGAAACTAAAACGTAAAATAAAATAATCATTAATTAATTAAAATAGACTTATACAATGTAAATTAAAAGAATTAGATTTAGAAAAGCATAAGAAAATAGTATGTCGAATATGTGAATAATTAATAGAAGTAGAAATTATGGCAGCTCATTGTATAACATGTGAAAAGAAGGCAGAATAAAGCAAGAAATTATTATAACTAAATTTATAATTAGCAGATGCATCTTAATCAGCATATAAATTAAAGCATGATGTTTAGATAAAGTTGGGTAAATTGAGTTTATAAGAATAAAAGAAAAATAGATAGAAGTTGAAAAAATAAGAAGAAGAAAAAAAACCATTAAGATCTCTTAGAAGGACTCACACTATTCATTTATAAGACAATAAACTCTAGTAAGAAGAAGAAGAAAAGAATAAAGCCAAAAAATAATTGGCTTTTATAAATTCTGTTATGACTATTATAGTAAATTATACTGAAAAGGTTTTAAATAGTAATATTAATAATGAAGATAATAAATGTATTAATAAAAATCTATATATTTAGTAAATCGAATAACATTTGATGAATTAACTGAAGCAAAATGTAATTTAGAAAATGATCAAAATAATGAAGAAGTACTTGATATAATAGATAAAGCTCGTTCATGTATGTATGATAGAATGGAATATTTTAAAATTATATAAAATTTAGAATCATAATAAATTTAAGAAAGTTAAAAGATCAAACAAAAAAGTGAAATAGATTTAAAATAAAAATATAAGAATTCAAATTCAAGTTCATTTAGAGTTTCAAAATTTAATAATATAACTACTACTATCTAATAAAAACTTAAAAGAAATGATACTATCTACGAAGAAGATGATGAATTTGTTGGTTAATCTCCAAAAAATGCCAACAATTAAAATAAAAAATAGAATCTTACTATAATGTCTTTAATTAAGTAAATTACAATTATGATTATTAGTAAAGATAAATTTAATACAAGTAATGTTGGAAGTGTTAATGATATTAATAGAAGAGATAGTTTAACTACTATGTCAATGTCTAGATCTCAAGTGCTTGGAAGTAATTAAATCAAGAGAACATTTTAATCTAAAACTAATACCGAAGATTAACCTTAATCACTATCAAATCCTGGTTCTAAAATATTAGATAAAATTGTTAATCTATCTAATTCTTCTGATACTTTAATAAGTCCAAAATCTAATAAACCATCTCTATTTTTTAAAGCTTAATCTCCTAGAATTGTTGATTCTGTAATTGAATCTTCTAATTAATCTCCAACTGCAATAATAGGATAATTTGATTTTTAGGATGAAAGTCCTCGAAATTAGAATATCTGTTCTTTTGCAGATTTTGCTTAATGTGATTCTGATTAAGAAATTTCAATGAAAAAATAATTAATTCCATCAATAGGAGTAGGTAGACAAGTAGATTCAATTGAAGAAATATAAAAAGACAGAGAATTAAATGTTTTAAATTCATTAGAAAATATTAATTAATGTTAATCTGATTAAGAGATAAATTAAATTCAGATGTCAAATCCCAATTCAAATCAAGAAATGAAAAGGTCTTCTTAAAATAGTATGAAGAATAGTGGCAAAAATAATATAATTTTAAATTAACCAATTCATATGAATGTACAAGATTTACAATAACAATTACATAAAGAATTAGGAGCAAGAATTGAAATAGAATAAATTATTGAAGAATCTTCAAGTTAAAATTCACCTGAAAAATTAGTTTCATAAGATTTGAATTAAAATCGTTTTTCTTCCAATGAAAAATTAATTATTCTCTAGAAGGATGAAATCAATTATGAGGCTGATATAAATCAATCTTTGAATTAACCAAAAAAAGGTTTATTTAATCCATAAAATTTCAGAAATAATAATAAGAAATAAAGTATGGTATATGCTCCAGAAAAATCTAAATAATCATTTGATTTTGAAGTCATAACTGTAGATAGAGGTTATAATTCAGATTCTGAACTTGTTAGTATAAATGCAGAGAAAGCTAATTAATCTTAAGAGATTGGATTGAAAGATTTTGAATTCATAAAACCATTAGGACAAGGGGCATTTGGATGGGTATTTCTAGTTAAAAAGAAAACTTCTGGAGATTTATATGCAATGAAAATCATTGATTGTTCATAAAAAGTATATTATATTTAAATTAATATAAGTAATTAGAAACTTAGCTTGATACTTTAAAAGCAGAAAGAAATATNTATCTACGAAGAAGATGATGAATTTGTTGGTTAATCTCCAAAAAATGCCAACAATTAAAATAAAAAATAGAATCTTACTATAATGTCTTTAATTAAGTAAATTACAATTATGATTATTAGTAAAGATAAATTTAATACAAGTAATGTTGGAAGTGTTAATGATATTAATAGAAGAGATAGTTTAACTACTATGTCAATGTCTAGATCTCAAGTGCTTGGAAGTAATTAAATCAAGAGAACATTTTAATCTAAAACTAATACCGAAGATTAACCTTAATCACTATCAAATCCTGGTTCTAAAATATTAGATAAAATTGTTAATCTATCTAATTCTTCTGATACTTTAATAAGTCCAAAATCTAATAAACCATCTCTATTTTTTAAAGCTTAATCTCCTAGAATTGTTGATTCTGTAATTGAATCTTCTAATTAATCTCCAACTGCAATAATAGGATAATTTGATTTTTAGGATGAAAGTCCTCGAAATTAGAATATCTGTTCTTTTGCAGATTTTGCTTAATGTGATTCTGATTAAGAAATTTCAATGAAAAAATAATTAATTCCATCAATAGGAGTAGGTAGACAAGTAGATTCAATTGAAGAAATATAAAAAGACAGAGAATTAAATGTTTTAAATTCATTAGAAAATATTAATTAATGTTAATCTGATTAAGAGATAAATTAAATTCAGATGTCAAATCCCAATTCAAATCAAGAAATGAAAAGGTCTTCTTAAAATAGTATGAAGAATAGTGGCAAAAATAATATAATTTTAAATTAACCAATTCATATGAATGTACAAGATTTACAATAACAATTACATAAAGAATTAGGAGCAAGAATTGAAATAGAATAAATTATTGAAGAATCTTCAAGTTAAAATTCACCTGAAAAATTAGTTTCATAAGATTTGAATTAAAATCGTTTTTCTTCCAATGAAAAATTAATTATTCTCTAGAAGGATGAAATCAATTATGAGGCTGATATAAATCAATCTTTGAATTAACCAAAAAAAGGTTTATTTAATCCATAAAATTTCAGAAATAATAATAAGAAATAAAGTATGGTATATGCTCCAGAAAAATCTAAATAATCATTTGATTTTGAAGTCATAACTGTAGATAGAGGTTATAATTCAGATTCTGAACTTGTTAGTATAAATGCAGAGAAAGCTAATTAATCTTAAGAGATTGGATTGAAAGATTTTGAATTCATAAAACCATTAGGACAAGGGGCATTTGGATGGGTATTTCTAGTTAAAAAGAAAACTTCTGGAGATTTATATGCAATGAAAATCATTGATTGTTCATAAAAAGTATATTATATTTAAATTAATATAAGTAATTAGAAACTTAGCTTGATACTTTAAAAGCAGAAAGAAATATTTTTGAAATTTTATCAGGAGATTTTGTAGTTAAAGCATACTATTCATTCAGTCATGAATAAAATTTATGTTTTGTCTAAGAATATATGGTTGGAGGAGATTTTTCAAATATTCTAAAGATGTATACGGTATAAATTTCTATTACATTAAGGCTTTAGATGAGGAATACGTTAGACATTATATAGCTGAAGTAGTTTTGGCTTTAGAATATTTAAGATCCAAAAAGATTGTTCATAGAGATTTAAAACCAGATAATATTCTATTAGATAAACAAGGTCATGCTAAATTGGCTGATTTTGGATTATCAGAAGTTGGTTTCAATAATAGATTAAAACTGAAATTAAGACAATAAGACATTGAATCGTAATTATTATTTTTTTTATATTAAGAAATACCATTCCAGAATTTGCTGATCGTAATGATCCATAATATGATACTGTTTTTGATCTAAAATTACCTTAAGCTTAATAGACTATTAGAGCAAGTATTTAAAATTATAGCAGTAAAAATAAAAGAATTGTTGGTACTCCAGATTACATTGCTCCAGAAGTCTTAAAAGGAGAATCATTAACTAATAGTAGTTTAGATTATTGGAGTTTAGGGGTCATCATGTATGAAATGCTTTGTGGTATTCCACCATTTAATGATGATTCTGTTGAGAAGATATTTGATAATATTTTAAACTACAGAATTTAATGGCCAAATGTTAGTGATTTTGAAGAGGAAAGCATATCTCATAATGCTTATGATTTAATGTGTCGATTAATGGAACCAGATTATACAAAAAGAATTGGACATTAAGATATTAATGAAATAAAAAATCATCCTTTTTTTTAAGGTATTAATTGGAATACAATACTTTCTATGCCTGGTTTAATTGTACCTAAGATGGTTTTAAAAGAAACTGAAGTTGATGGGAAAAATTGTGAAAAAGTCTAATAATTCTTAAATAATTTAGAAAAGAAAGAAGTTAAAAATTAAACTTTAGCATAAAAGTTAAAAAGTTAACTATCCAATTTAGAAAGATTAGATTTATTAGTTAAATTAAGTTTAGAAGAAGCAAATGATAAACTGTAATTATTTAAATTGATTATAGTTCTAAAATAAGGACAGAAGAAAATAAATTAAAAAGAACCTTAAACAAAATTGATCATTATGAACAAGAACATTAAGTTTAAATGTTACTATTGTATGAAGATGTTTTTTGAATTTAACTTTTTTTGTATAATTAATAATATCAATAGATTTTTATAATTATTAAATACATATTTTTTTTATATATTCAACCCTTCTTTTAAGTAAAGAATTATTATTTAATTATCTATTCTATTTAAAGATATATATTTACAAATGAATTTAGAGGATTAAAATTATTTGGTTTAGAATTTTATATACGTGTTGATTCTCTTATTATCATTTAACTTGTTTTCTAAAATTATGAATCATTTTGATTGAAGTCAATAGTAGCAGTAGCTAAATTTCTAAAACTACTTGAACCTTAAAGTTTTTCAGTTCTTTAATAATCAGGTTTTATTGAAATTCGGTTCCCTTTTTCATATTCTGCAATCTAAATATGATAATATATAATAAATGTACTTTTAATATTAATTCATTATTTTTATTTTAATATTCTTCTTTCAAAGTAGTTTATCTCAATAATTCTTGTTTTACTATACTAAGTTAGTTTTATAAATCTATCAAAAATTGTTAATTACTAAATTAACAAAAATATATACTCATTTTATTTTGTTATTAAATTTTTATTATTCTCTTGATTTTAGATTTATTCCTGCTAATTTGTTATATAATTAGACAACTATTAAATTTCATTATCTTTTTTTTATATAATTTCTTATATTTCCATAATTTTTTTATTAAATTGTTCATGTAATTCAAGATTCTCAATTTTCTTTTCCTCATTAAATTATTTTAAAGCATTTTCTAATTTATTGCAATGTTACATTAATTATGTCATTTTTTCTTGTTATTAAGCATAATCTTAAATTTATGTTTAATTTTCCTTTAAATTTGAATAGTGTTATTCAAGCTTTACTGTATATGATTATATTTTCTCATTTTATTTTTTTATTTCATCATTCTTTTATTTAATCAAATCTGATAATCTATTAATTTCTTTTTGTATTTCATCATTTTACATTTAAATCTATTTACAATTATTTTTGCATATTAAATATTCATCATCTTTTTATTTTAATTTAAATTAAAATTCTTATTATAATTATTAAATCTATTAATTATTTTTAGTTTCTTAACTTTTTAATTTAAACTCATAATCTTGTTTACTCAATTCAAATTCTCCCCATTATCTTTTAATCTGATTTTCAGATTCATTTAATTTTCTCTTAAGTTCACTAATTACTTCTTATGAATCATTTTTAAATTTATCTCTTTATTCATATTAACTAATCATTTATTTATACTATATTATTTCTTCTTAAACTTAATTATACTCTTTAATCTTTAATTACATATCATCAACTGATGATTATAATTCATATAATTATTATCTCATTTTTGTATTCTCATACTTCATTTTTTCATTTGCAGAAATTAATTCCTCAACATTTTTCTTTTATAAATTTAATTATTTTTCCAAATATTAAATATCATCTGTTTTTAATTACAATTATAATTCTAACTATGATATTTTAAATATATCTTCATCTTTACTAACTTCAACAGTTTCTTTAATAACTTTAATTTAAGATTACTTATTTGATAATTCTAAATTATTCTATTCTAAAATTCTAATCTTTTATTCTAATTATTAAATTGTCAAAAATTCTTAACTTTATGATTTTCTCAAGGATTCATTCTATTAATTCAATTAGAACTGTAAATTTTTATTTTCCTATTTTAATGATATTAATTATTTTTAAAGTTCTTAAATTTATTCTAAATCTTAATTAATTATATCTGATTTTTTTATTTGTTCAGTATATTAAATTTTCAATTTGAAATTTTCATCTTATAATTATTAAACCATCTACTCAAATTATTGGATTCTTAACAAATCTTACTTTGAAGAACCTTCTACATATTCTGTTATTGGGGATTATTTCCTATTACAAACTTCATCATAATCAGTCCTTAAAGTAATTAATTATTTTTCTAATTCTTTAATTCGATTTTTATCTATTTCAGATTATATCTCAATTTAATTTTACTTTTGAGTATTTAATATCATATACTCTGATTGTAATTATTGTAATTCCTATCTCAATTATTTAATTAATATTTAATCACTTTGTGATGGCACTTCAATAATTTCCTTTACCACTTCCTTTAATACTTATTATTTCAAGGTATTCAACTCAAAGTATTGTTCTTTTTGAATTCTTAATTATTCTTCTAGCTATTTTATTTTATTTTTATCATCCTATAATCCTTAGTTCAATTAATCTTTCATAATTTAAATATTATATTAATTTTGAAGACTAATATATTATTCTTTCATTATAAGGTACTCCTATTAAAGATTTTATAATGATTATTCTAATAATTTTATTCTCTCTTAATCCTATTAATTTTCAACCTATATATATTCTTTGATAACTTCATTTTTCTTCTGATTTAATAAAATGATATCTTTTTAAGAATTCTCCAATTGTAATTCTAATTATTGAATTCTCTTTTTATCTTACTTTGATTATTAAGAAAATAAAGTTTCTCTTTCTGAAAACTTCAATTTTTCAATTTCAATTTGTGTCTCTAGATCAAAACATTTAGTAGATTTAATATTTAATTAAGCTTCTAATTCTCTTATCTTTATTTTTAAATCATCTTATTAAAATTATAACTACTATAATTGATTTTCAGACTCATTATTATTTTTGAACTATAATTCTTCAATTTTTTTCTAATATTATGTGATAGTTTCTTTATAATGTAATTCTTTTTAGTATAATGAATGCATTATATTTTATTATTCTTCTACCAAAGCTTCTAAATTTTTAATTGTAATTTAATCATATTCATTTTAAGTTTTATAAATGAGATATTAACTGATTTGATTACGAAGTTCTTGATATTTATACATCAAGTCTTCATTTTATGTCTGTTATTCACAAAATTTATCTTACCAAAGTTTAATCTAAATATCTTCCCCTTATTTTTATTCAACCAATTATTGAATATCCCTTTTTAATTTATCAATTTATGCTTCTTAATTATTAACTTCTAATTATGTTTAAAATGTAAATCTACTTTCATCCTAAGATTAACCTTTTTAATAAATCTCCTTTTGTAACAAAATACATTTATCATTTACACTTTTAAGTTCAATTTAATAAATATTTTCTTAATCCTTTAATTATTTAGTGTGTTACTCTTGCTGAAAAAATATTTCACTTTTTAACCTTTCAATCTCTTCTAAATAAGAGTTAATTTATTATTAGACTTCTTTTTAAGATAATTTAGTTTAATTTTACTAAAGAATTAATTATTTAGTTCTTTAATTTTCAATTTCTAATTACAATTATTCTATAAATTATTTCAATTAAGAAATTTCATTTTTATACTATTGATTTTCTATTTATGAATAATTATTTGTCTAATTCTGAAATTAATCAAGTTTCTATTTCAAATTTTAGTATTCTTTTATTAATTATGATTCACTTTATGATTTCTATTATAATTCTGCTTTTAAATTAGTAATCTATTTGTTTTATTAGTAAATCTAATCTTTAAATTAAGATACAACATCTAAATTAGCCTATGATTCATCATATCTACTTTTATAAACTAATTATTAATTTTCTTTTTCTAGAATTATTAATTTATTCTCTAATTCATTCTTCATTAATTCTAAATTCTCATACCTTTATTACCATCCTTATATCTATGCAGATAACAATTAGATTTAACTTTTCATTTAATCAATATCATATTTAGATTACTTTTTTTATTCATTCAAAGCCTTTTCTAATTTTTCTTAACTTTGACTATAATCATTTATTAAAATTTAAATATCTTCTTCCATTTCTTTTATTTTCTTCTAATACTATGAATAAGTTGTATCTTATATTTCAATAGTTTAAGTTAAACGGTTTTCTTTAAATAATTTCAATTCTATCTCTAAATTCTGTTTTTATTTATTTAACTCATTAATTTATTATTACAAATTTACATTATCTAAAATATTACTAGCATAAATACCTTATTGAATTTTTTATATATATTTATCAGTTGATTATTGAGATCCAAATTGGTTTCTAATCCTTGAGAGTTCCTATTAAGCAGCTGATAACTCAACATTAATAAGCAATTATTTTTGCTTTAATTCGTTATTTTCCATTTGGAATGATTTAAGTAGCAAATTCTCTTTATTCAATTGTTCACATAAATCTCTATAATAAAATATCTCTTATTTTTGTTCTTCTCTTTTTCTTTATTCTGAAGGTCTTTGATCATATTAAGAAGATAATCGACTACTACTTTGTAATATGTTATTTCCATTCATACTAATTTTAGTATAAATATTTACCTGATCATGTATTTGTCTTTTATATTTTGAATGGGATATTACTATTACATAAATAAATATTATTTATGTTATAATATCAATAAACTTTAATTCATGTTAATTTACACTCTACACATTAGCTTATGGCATTTACAAATATTTCCTTGAATATTACATTATTTATATAGTCTAGTAATTTAGAATACTCAAAAAAGTAGAATCGTAAATATGTTTTTGAATTCAGTTTTATTAAATCCTAAAAGAAGTATATAAATATTTTTAGTATCTGAATTATTGTTAAATCTATTAGCTTTTGTAATTTTGTAGAATATTCATACAATAAAAATTAAGTACCAATATCTATAATAATTAAATAAAGATTTTAAACAATAATCAACTATTAAAATTGCAAAGCCTTGTATGTTTTGAAAGTTTGTAATAAAATTTATATAATTATATTTTTATTTGAAACAATCGAATATTATTTCTAATTTATATAGAATAGTTATAATATCAGATTAGAATATTAAAGACTTTGATTTATTAAATATATAATATAATCTTGGAATATTTAGTATTTAATTTTATTAGTGTATCTCTTTTTATTTTTCTAAATTAAATTTAGATGTAATATTTTTAATTCAACTCAATTAAAATTAACTTATTCTATTTCTATAATAATAATAAATTCATCAAAATTTAATCAAATATAATAATCGTTTAAATCATATCTTTATTAAAAAAAGATGAATTTATTAATTACTTATAAAATAATAAATTTATATAATTAAAATATCTGAATCATTACTCATTTTTTTATTATTTTACATAATCATTAAGTAAAAATAATAACTCTTTCGTCTTTTAACGAAGTTCTAGAGGATCTTCTATAGTTTCTAATTCTCTTAATATTAATTAATATTATTTAGTTTGAACTGCTTCATATATTAATTGTTTATTTTATTCTCTTTATTAATATATTAATTCAAGAGCCATTAAAATTAGTTATGGCCAAGTAACATGATGGGTTTCTTAAATTTAAAACTTTTCACTAAAGAATATTGTTTAAACTCTATCAGAAATTGTTTCTATCTCTAAAGGATAATTATAACATATATTCATAAACTTGATGAATTATTTCTATTAAACAATAGCTTCCATCACTTTCTTTCTTGGTATAACCTTAATAGTAAAATTAGTTAAATGTAAAAGTTTTAACAACAATGGAAAAGATTTATTTAACATAGTCATTTTTTAAATGAATTATTTAAAAATCGGTTTAGTATTAGTTGAAACCTTATCTGATGTTTTTTTAGTCTTTGAATTTAACTGAAATTTACAAGTATCTTATTCAATTCTTAATTGTTCTGATATATCTTAATTTGATTCCAATAAATTTTTTATTTTAAATAAATAAGTACCTATTTATAAAATATTGCATCCAAAGGATTTAAATTATTCATTTGGATCTACCTTATTAAATAGTATTAATTTAATATTTTGACCACATAATTACCAAATTTACTATAGAAGTATTTTAAATTATTCATCTTTGTATATTTAAATTAATTCAACCTAATATTTAAAGTAATTATTGATTATTAATTATAAATAGGAGATTAAAACATTATTCAAATCTACTTTTAAATAATTAGGGTTTTCAAGATGAAATTTCTCTAATGCACTAGGATTCATAAAAGAACATAAGATTTATTCTAATTTAAATTATTGTGCAAATTTAGCTAATTCTGGCATTTTGCATAATTATAAGATTATTTAATCTGATGGAGATATAATTAAAATCCCTCTTTTATCTGGTATTTTATGTCTCTTACTAAAATATATAAATTTTATTAATTTAAGTAGATGAGGAACAACAATTTATAAATCTATTAATTTCAACATTAAAACTTTAATTGCAAATTCCTTTCTTATTTTATTCTCTTTTTCAGATTGATCTTTTTCTTCATAAAGAAATTAATTAAATTTATCTTTGTTTTAATCAAATTAATTTAATGATCCATTTTATATATCATTTTATGATATTATTTCTTGTTATACATGTTAAGATTCATCTGAACTCATTTACTATTAATTTAATTCTAATGCTAATAAATCTGAATGAACAATTTTAACTTATTAAATAATCATTTTTAATATTTTGGAATTTTAAATTACTGAATTTTTAATTTGTCTACATAAATTATATTGAATTCTAATATTTTGTAAATCTAAATGATGCATTTTAAATCTTTTCATTCCAAAATCAGCTAATTTATTAGTAAAATATTAAAGTAATTTTAATATGATTTTTTCATCATTATCTAATTTAGTTGTATCAGATTTTTAAGTTATTTCTGGATTTGAACTTTTATCTTTTTCTAATTTATTACGAATTCTATTTAATTGTTTTAATAATGCATCACAATAATTTATAGTAACTTTATCTTTTGAGATATTTACAAAAGATAGAATTTGAGGAAAAACAACTCCTCTTTCTATTATGTAAATTAAATATTCCCTAATTTATTAAATCATTCCATCAGTGGGAATTTTCGATGTTAGGATTTGATCACTAAGTTATATATTTGATGTTGAATTTGAGTTTAATGGTAGGTCTAACAATTTAAATTAATAAGAAAGTGTTTGATTATCTTATGTTTAATTTATTAAATATGCATTCTGATAATTCTAAGTTAATTTTTCTTAAGTTTTCTAGTGTTTCTTATCTAACATAATTATTATTAATTTTACTGCTCCTAATTTTTTGAATGAATAAGTAAAAGTTATTTATATTAGCTGAATATATAAAGGATTTTTTTATATTACAATATTCAAATATTAAGTTAGATTTTACTTAAATATTTATATAATAATAATAAAATTTCCTTAATTTATTTCGAATCAATAATTATTTTATTAGAACTCAAAATATTAGATCAAAATCAAGTGAAAAATATACTTATATAGTTATTTAGTTCATTTTATATTCAGATAGTTAATTTTATATTTAACAATTCTGATTTTATAATTAAGTGTTGTATGCTAAGATTTATAATAAAAGGTGAAATTTCTAGCTCTTATTTATTAGTATTACATTATGTGTATCTTAATAAGTTTGAATAAAAAAGGTTATTATTACCTTTGAAATATTTTTAATTTTATATATGATTTTATCTGAAAGAAACAAGCCGAATATGTAAATGTAAAGAAAATACAAGCAGATCTCATTATCTTAAGTCTTGAAAAAGCCACTCATTATAAAATCCTTGCCTCCTATATTTATTACATCTGTTCAAAAGACTTTGAAGTATACTTAATAAAAATCAGATAATTGCTAATCTCAAAGATTTTCATAAGAGTCTATATTGAATAAATTTAATTGTTTTGGACCAGTAGGATTATCATAAACTCCTTTGAATAAAAACCCTATATAATAGCAAATAGTTTTATTGAGCAGTAGAAAATTAGATATTTAAGATAAAAAAAAATACACTAATTATAGAAAAATTCATGTTAAACCAATATAACTTTTGACAGAAAAATATCACACAGAGGAAGATGTTCAAAATGATAAAGTCAATAAATGGTCTTAGACTACATTTGATGAAGACTAGCTACTTGAATATTTAAATAACTGAAAAAATGAATGAAAATAAAACTGATTTTTTATATGTATTTTATATGTAAGTCTTTTTTAATTAAAAAAAATTGATTTTCAATATTAATTTAATGAAATTGCTTTTAATTTTATTGTTATGTTTGAGTACTTATGCTTTTACAGATTAAATGATGTCTTTAGAAGAACTGGCGAAATTTGATATAAAAAGTGTAGATTGTACAAAGATTGATCAAATATCTTTGATTGAAAAACAAATGCAATAATGGGAAGACTTATTAAAACATTAAAAAGCTATTTCTCATGATATTAAAATATTAAAATCTATGGAACATCTATTATCATCAAAGACAAGTTCATTTTTAGAAATTCAAACATAAATTTCTGGAAAAAAATTGATGAAAAAATTACACAAATTAGAATTACCATTAACAAAAAGTAAAATTGGATTAGCATAAGTATAATTGTTAAAAGAATAATGTAAAGGCTTAGATTCAGAAAGTAAATATTGAATATAAAATAAATTAGATCCTGAAGAAAGAGCTTAAGCAAAAAAGGAGTTATGCAAACTTTTAAAGGAATATGTTAATAATTTAAATAATTGTAAGTAATAATGTACTAATTCACCTGTGACAGTTATTAAGATTAAAGGATAGATTAAAGATTTAGAAATAATAAGAGATAATTGTTAAAATGGGAAAATTAGTAGAGTTAAAGTTGTAACAATAGATGGTGAAAATAAAGAATATAAAGTAGCAGCAGATGGCATAACTGAAATACAATGATTATTAATAAAAATATATTGATTAATATAAAGAACATTAAGGTCTATTTATTATATTAAATGGATTAAACATTTATATAAAATATTGAGAATTTCAATATCTATGGATTGTTCTCATATTTTTAAATTATCTTTTTAACAAGAACTACACTTGAATTAAATGATTCAAAAAGCTAAAGAAATAGAGAAGTAGATACTCTTTAAAAAAGAATATTCAAACCAGAATTTTATTATAATCCAAAATTATTTGGTATCAACAATTATCCTAAATATTTTAATTAAAATTTAGCCAGAAGATTATATCTTTGAGTAGCTTTTGATATATTCTTTAAAAATGAAATAATTAGTTTTATTTTTTAACTTTATTGATCATATCTTTTGTGAAATATATGATGGTGAATAAATGAAAATTGTCCATTTTTAATAATTAGAAATATGATATATGCAATTATTTAGAATGGATTCTAATTAGATTAAATAATAGTAACAAATACTAATAAATGTATCATCTATAGAGCAAAATATTAAGTGTAAAGAAACTATATAGCTGAAGTTTTTCGTTTTGCTATTACTAAAGATCTTGAAATAAAACTAATGTCTTATTTTATTAATCCTAATGATCCTGATTTTAGAGCTAAATTAATAATGATAATAAAAAATGTTTTTATTATTAAAAGTTACTCTTAATTAATTAAAATTTCACTATCAAAAATCGATATTTTTAATACATAAAATAATTCAGTAGAATTAATAAAATTATACTAAATAATCATTCACATTCTACTACAATTAACTAAACCTTATTTGAATCTGTAAACACATCACTTATTATTTCATCCTTTTTATCTTTCAATGATAACCTTGGAAAGTTCTAAATTAGATCTATATTTGAATTAGGATCATTGAAACAATCATCTTCTTAACTTGATGCAAAATCAAATATCGACTAAAACTAGATTATAAGATATACCTATATTTTATCATTAAAATTAAATCTTCTAGTTTTATTAGCATTCTCAAATCTAAATAATATTTCTATTCCTTCTTCACCTTCTGGTTCATCTGGTAAGTTTGATAATATAGTAGCTTTTTGTAAAAGTCTTTATTCCTAAAATTATTTTATTTTAATACACTTAATTATTGTTATTCTAATAATTTATTTTCTTATTATTATTTTAATTCTTATTCTTTTCTTTTTTTCTCTGATGCTTATTATTCTGCAATACGATAAGCTTCTTATTATTACTTTATTAATTATTCTCTTTCTCTTTACTATACTTCTTGTTATCTTCTTTAAGCATACTATTATTATTATTATTAACCATAGAAATTTGGAATATATTATTATTATGGAACATTACATTCTCTTTTTACTTGATCTTCCATTATAAATTATTTATTAAATTGACCTTTTAAAGATTTTAATTTTCCAGCTAATTCTTAAAAATTACTCTCTGGTGACAAATGTATTGTGTCCATTAACACAGGTTACTCAGTTAAATCTAATCTGTAAATTAGAAGAGTTGGAGGTTAAGGTTTTACAGGTAACAATTCATATACCTAAGGACTTTCCAAAAATCCTACAATATGATAATTTTTATTGACAATCTAAACAAAAGTTTTGTTGCTTATCATATTCTCAAAGGTATATAAAGATTATTGATTATGTAAATATATCAATAAAGGTTTAGTCTCTTCATGAGCTCTCCTCAGATTATCTTAAAAGTTGCCCATTTAAAAATTAATGTCTGTTTAAATCTATTATTATTAAATAAATGTCTAGAATGCCATTCCATAATTTGTTTCTCGTTTGACTAAAATCTTCATTATAAACTAAATACATAGATATGTTATTGCACTCCAACCAAATTTAAAAGTCTTTTTAAGAATTCCATCATCATTGGCTCTTTTATCCTCTTGATATTTTTTATATTTCTCAATCAATGTTGCATCTGGAGCTGATCTCTAACGTATAAGTTCAGGTGGAGGATTATTTTGATTAAAAATCATTGTATTCACTATTTCTAAGAACATATAATACCTTCTTTAACATCTTGCTAATTTAAATATTATTGTTAATTTTATTAGTACGGTGATTTTTAAGATTAAACACTTGATTATTAGCTCAATGTTGGTTAACCTTCTAAGTCAAGATAAAGTTGAATAGCATTCTAAAAATATTCATTAATTCTACTTCTAAATTATTGTCACCCATCTAAATATATTATAAGGCTTTTTATTCATCTTAACATCCTGTTAAAGCCATAAAGTCTAGTATGTCTTTTTCTTAAGTTGCCTGCATTAATTTATATTAATTTATATTAATTTTCTTAAAATCACATCAGCATTTATTGGATGATGTAAATGTAAAAAATAAAAGAAATTTTATTAGTAATTATATAGAATTCTTTTATTATTTCTAAATCAAAACAATTTATAATAAAATAATATATCTGAATTTAAGTTTTAAAATACATTATTACTTTTTTTATTATGTTACAAGATATTTTTATATGAAATCTATTCAATAATTATTATAAATTATATATTTTAATATATTTACTTTAAAAATTAATAAAGATGATACAAAAATAACAACTCAAAAAAATTTTAATGATGCTTCTAATTCAGAAAGAAACTTTGTATATTAATTTTGTTTAACTTCAATTTTTTTCATTTGATCTTTCAATTTTTTATTTATATCCAGTTTAGTTAATTCTCTATTAATTTGATTAATTGTAAATTGCTCTATTTAAGATAAAACTGGTTTTTATATATTTGTTAAATAGACTGATAAGATTCCCTTTTCTGCTAATCTATTTAGAAATGCCATAAAAGTAAAAACAAATTATTTGTTATCAGTAAGAAACTAATGAATTTAAGTTGATGTCAGTTGATTATTTGTATAATAATCTGTTAATGTTTTGGATTTATTTAAAATAAGATTCATAGCAGTAGTTTAATCTATTTATTCATTAAGTTAAATTGATTGCTGTTATACTTTTTATGTGGCATATCTATTAAATCTCTTTCTTTATCCAAATTGTTTAGGAGGTAACTCTTCACTTAATTATTTTTATAAGGATTTAGTTGATTCTTATAGATTGGAGTTACTTAATTTAGGTAATATTTGATTTATTGATCCTTTATGAGTAAGTCTAAATTTGGTATATTAGGTTTTGCTAGTTTCATCATCAGGAGTTCGTTTTTCACTTTATGTGGATTCATTTTATTCAAATTCATCTCCTTCTATTGAAGTTCTAAATTCTTGTTATTTCTTGAGTTCTTTGATTGTTTTAACAGTAGTTGATTATATTATATTTTATTCCATTTATTATTTCATAAATTATATTATTTTATATATATAATAAAATACAAGATTATAATATAGAGTAGAGATCATTATCTTCATTCATTGGTTTTAAATTGATCTGAAATCTACCCAATTTTATCTAAATGTTATGTAATCCCATGTTTAATTTTCATATGTTACATTAATGATCCTTCAGAACCATAAGATTTATTGCAATTTTTAATTTAACAAACATGACTTCTTGGAATCTCAATAGCAGATCTTCTATTTCTTTTTCTTTTATCTTCCATTGATAATTCACTTTCTTAATCATCCAAAGCCTAAAATTTCAATAATTTTTGCTTAATTTCATTTCTCTCTTAAGTGACTTATTCAACCTAGTATTATTATAAGAGACAATAAATGTACATGTTAATGAAGAACTATATTATAATAATATAATCTAATTGATTCCTTGTAGTAGTCAATAGCATGTTATTGATCATACTCATTGATTTCTTCATTATTAGACATTATTGTTTAAATAAATATAATTGCTTTTCTTTTATATACAATAAATAGGTTATAAACAATCTCATTATGTTAATCTAGACAAATTTATTATTCCACATTCAATACAAGAAAATACTTAATCAACTATATTCAAAGTGACACCTAAAATAATACAAATAATCCTAACAATTTCAATTTTTGTGTTGAAATTCTTCCTAATTTTATTTAACTCACTTTTCTTTAACTAATTGCAATTAACAATAATGCATATTTTAATTAAATGCTATCAAAACATCCATTATTTTTTATTTCATCTAACAATCTTTTGGCAGCAGTTTCACCTACTTTTTCTGGATTATTAAATTCATTTGAATATTCACAATTGACAATTAGATAAATAAACCATTTGTACTTTCTGCTATTAAACTAACTTTATATCCATTCTGAAATTCATTTCCTTTTTATGATTTTTGTAAATCAGTATGAATCCAAACATCAGGTATAGAATCATTAAAAACATTTCTACATTGACTAACAATTCTATAAAAAAGATTAGGAGCTACCTTACTATCTGAATATAATTCTCTTATTTTAATAAATAGGTCCTCTCTCAATTATAGTTGTAGCCTAAATCTATCTTATTGGTTTAGAATACAAACTATAAATTTTCATTTTTATAATACATTACAGTTCCTGTCAATACCTTCTAGTAATTTTTAAGGAGACATCACTTTCAGGACTAAATTTCTTTATTAAAGGAATATATGAATTTATAATTGAATCTACAGATTAATCAGTCTAATCATTTTTTATGCCATCTAATTCTATTTTTAAAGGAGCTTTGCCAAATAAACTCAGAATTAATAAGATTTCCAAATAATATGATATTGATCTATCAACATCAAAATTACAAATTTGCAACATAACATCTTAATTTGTTATGATTCCTATATCTAATTTTAAACTCAACTTGGTATATTTATATAATTCCCTTTGTATTAACATCAATCTTGCATCCAGTTTAGATTAATTACTTTAATTTTAATATTGATTATAAATGAGGACATGACTTATATATATATATATCTCAATATTGATTTTACATATTATTAAAATTCTATTTTAACTGCTCTTTCACTCAAAGTTGAACAAAGTAGAATTTCTCTAAAATTTATCACTTATTAAAAACTAATTACATATATATTAATGACAATATATATTTTACACAAATACTTGCTATGGTCAATGAATTAAATTTAATTTGCCATCTTTTTTATAAATTAAAGGAAGATGAATAAGAAATAGAACTCTGGTTAAAAATGTCCACTTTTTTAACAAAATTTTATTAAACCATAGAATTAAATTTATTATTCTGATGTACTCTAATAGATCACAATCATATAGAAAAAATTACTCTTTAAAACTTTATCCAGGAAGTCCAACTGAATCTCATCGAGAAGAATCAGAATACAAATATTTACCTTTGATTACAAGAGTTAGTTAAGAATAATTAGACCCAAAGTGGTAGGAATGCAAAATTGATGGTAAAAATCTCTTACCGAGATCTAGCTCAGCTATAACCATATAAAACAATCAGTAAATTAATATAATAACTCAGTTTATATTTATATGGAGGATATTAGTATGCATTAGGTATTATGTAAGACTTCTACAAACTTAATCTGAATGCCCAAACTTTTGTATGGTAGAAAATTAAATGTAATTATGAACCAGGACCTAGATGTAGACATTCAATTTGTAGTTTCTAAGATAATATTTACATATTTGGTGGATAAGTAGCTGATTTAATATCAACAAATGAAATATTCATACATGACGTCAAATAATAATAATGGACAAAATTAGAAGTTAATAAAACATATCCATTACCTATGGATAATCATTGTGCAACATTATATAAAGATCAATGGATCATATTTGGAGGGTTTTATAGTGGCAATCAATGTAAACACTCTAATGATTTATTCAGTTATAAATTTTAAGATAATAAATGGGTCAAATTAAATAATAAAAAAGGAATGGAACCTGCCCCTAGAGATGGGAGTTCTATAACTAGTTATAATAATAGTGTATATATATTTGGAGGTAAAAATGGAGATTTGAGGTATAATGATCTTTGGTAATTTGATATGTTGAAATTAGAATGGAATTTTATAGCAATTAATAATTTAAATACTATTCCAATGAGTAGATCTGGACATTCATTAATATGTTATTAAAATAATTTAATTCTTTTTGGAGGTATTCATGATGTGACATGGGAACTTGATGATTTACATAGTTTCAATTTGGATCTTAAAGAATGGAAAACTATTAATTTCGATACTTCAAGGAGACAAGAATTAGAATTACGTTCACCTCCAAAAACTAATAGGAATCCACCAAGATAAAGGAAACCTAAGAGATTACCAATTTTACTTAGACCTTTAAGTTTGAGAAAATCTCCATGTCCCTCACCTAAGAAACTTCGTCCTGGTTCGTAATCATAATATTCTTCTTATTCTATTAAAAATTAAAACAATTATGCTAGTCCTGATCTTAGTTAATGTTAAAGTAACTTAAATAATTAAAATAATACAACTATTTAAACAACTTTAAATAATGTTTAGGAAAGAAAAAGATGGGAATAATAAAAGTAAAAGACTGCTATGTTGAAATTATTTGAAGTTGAAAATAGAGAAATAATGAATTTTTAAGATGATTGTAATGTTGCTGAAAAATTAAAAACATCAATTATTTTGATTGGAAATCCAAAATAAGATTTAAAATTAAAAAAAGGAATATTAACAGAATTTGGATAATAGATTATATCAAAGTATTGATACTTTTAAATAATATTTAGATTTCTTTTACCATTAACAGGAGGATAGAATACAATTAATGGCAAGAAACCATGTGCAAGAGATGGACATGCAGTTGTTGTATTTAATGATTCTATGATTCTATTCGGAGGAGATAGACATACTATGTCATTTAATGATTTGTATTTATTGAACTTGAATTAAGTTTGAAATGTTTTAATTGAATTTAGTTTGATTTATTTTTTATTTTACAATTATAATATATAAAATAATAATGAATTCTAGAGATGAAGATCCATTAAATTAAGTAGATTTAGATTAAGCATATGATATTCCAAATCAATAAGGAAATTTAAAATAAAAAATAAATGAAATTCAAGATATTACTGCTGAAAAATATGATGATATTAATTAAATTATCAATTATGAAATGAGAGCAATGTAAGAGAAATTAGGATTTAGAGGAGAAAGACCATAAATATACTAATAAACAGCTTTGTTTGTAGCTGTAATTTAGTTAATAATAGCAACATTTTTATCAATGTTAATTTCATAAACAACGTTTTTAGGTCATGCTTGGACATTTATTCCTTGGGTCTAATATCTATTCATATTTACATATTTATTCACTATTATTAGTATTTAATGTTTTTAAGAAACAATATAAGAGGTAATAAATTGAAATTGAAATGATAGACAAGATACAATTTTGGAATTTGTTGCATTCATGCAGTCTCTAAAATTGTTTTAATTGTATTTATATCCATATGGTTTTTTGACATAAGAGTGGAAATATTTTTAGTAGCATTAGTTGCAATTTAAGGCTATGTTACTCTTAAAATATATATTCCTACTCAAAAAAATGAAGAGTTCGAACTTAAAGTAAAGGATTTATGGAAAAAGATGACTTTGTTTTAACTTTGTATTTCTATATTCTTAGTATCAATTTCTATTATTTAAGATGTACTTTACAAGATCAACTTATACATTTGGATTTGTAGTGTTTGTATCAACTCTATTAATAGGAATTTATACTATAGTGTGTTTGTAAAGATTTAAAGAATAGTAATATTTTTCATTTAATTCTAATGATTTATATTTGGGTGCTTTATAATTGGAAGCAGATATGATTTTTCCATGTGCATTGATTACATTTTAATAAAAAAATAAAACTTAAACTCCTTCTCCACATCCATCAATAAGGAGTTAGAAAGAGAATGAGAATAAGAGATAAGACTCAGAATAAAGAATAGCAGTACAATCTATAAAGAGTGTTGCTGATTGATACAATATGTTGCTCTTTCATATTAAATTAAAAAATAGTATTAATAATAATAATTAATTTCAATTAATGGATATATCATCTTATTAATTTTGTTCTGTTTTGCAAATTTCAGATTTTGAATCTTCATTATTCTCAGAATAAGTTACTTCTAAATCTCCATTTTATTAAACTACAATAGATTTATCATGAGTATTATATAAGATTTCTTTAATTCCTTTACAAATTTAATCAGCTGTCATTCCTTATTAGATGTGTTATTCCATTAAACTATCCAAATCTTTTAATTTTAAGTAATAAAAATCTCTTTCACATTTCAACGTTTCAATTTATAATAATAAATCTGTCATAGAAGCTTATCTATTTTCTTTATTAGAAAAATCATTATTTAAAATTTAGATTGTTGCAAAAGAGGAATTCTTAGATAAATTTTGAATAATCTATTACTAAAATATAATTAAAAAATTATAATACATCTTTAGTATTATTTTTTGTTAGAACTTTAGGTTTTGATTAATTTCGAATTTATTTGTCAGGATCCTCAAAATCTTGATTTCCTCTTTTTGTCAATGGGTCATAGTCTTTTGGTACATAATGAGTGTCAATATATTTTTTCATCCATTAGAGAAATTCAAGATTATCTTAATATTTGCATTTAGTCAATTTTTCAATTTCAACTGGTTTCTACAATCCTAATTTTGTAAATGCTTATTAAAGAATTTTAAAATTATTAACAAATTCATATTCTTATTTTGCTCTCCAATTTACTTTACTTAATTGAACTAAACATTAAAAAAAAAATTAAATACTTTTCCCTGGATGAACTGCATCTATAAGTTAACAATAAATGGCCCCAGTTCCTAATTATTCAATTTTATTAATAGTTGTTTTTAATAAATCATTGACCCATTATAATAATTCAGCTCTTGATATTTCTTAATTCATAGCAATTTAAATTCAAATTAATATTTAGGTTAAAAAATATATATATATCATTAATCTCTCATATTTTCAAGTTGTTTTTCTAATTTCTTATATTTGTTATCATTTATAGAATTCAATAACTTCATTTCATAACCATTACTTCTATCAACACCATCCCATCTAAATCCAGGTAATATATTAAATCTATTGATTGGAGGTGGAAATTTACATTTTAGTAAGAAATCAGATTACTTTAATGTAATTTATTTATCATCTTCTTCTTAAATCATCTTTCTCATAGGATCATCAAATTTCTATTGGCCCATTAATTACATATCAATTTATTTTATTTATTCTTCATTCTTAGTTACTAAAGCTTATTGAGCATCTTCTTACTTCTTCTATTTCTCTTATATTTAAACAAGTCCTTTTGACCACATTTCTATTTGTTATTTATTGGCTTATAGAATTGCTTATTTATCTTCTTTAGCTTTCAATCTTGGATTTAATTATTTTTCTTATTCAACTCTTTAACTTTAAGTAATTCTCTAACCCGTCTTAACATCTCTATGAATGACTTCTTAAGGTTTAGGTGCTCTCTCGACAGACATATCAGAATCAGATTTACTAGAAGAATTATCAGACTCTGAATCTGAATCTGACTCAGATGAACTAGATCCTTAACTATTGCTTCTACTTCTTTCTTTATTCATCATCTATTTGAGAAACAATTATTTCTTCTATTTATCAATGAGTATAGATTCAGGTGTTTCCACAAATATTGGTTATTGTTCCAATTCATTATAGTTTTCTTTACTAATCACTCTTCCCATCAATACATCAATATTATCTTGATCTTTAATATTATTTTGATAAGTAACTTTTGTTTTCGATTGTCCATTATCCATATATTTCTTTAAGTATGAGAGTTTATCCATTATATATATATATATTTTTATTATTATTTATACACTCATATATCATTTTTACATATAGGGTTTCAATTTCTCTGCAGAAAAATCCCATAATTTTTCAGATAATTGTTTATTTGCATATAATGGTTATTTTAATTTGCAATCTGAATAGTATCCTCCATCTACTAATTTATCATAATCTTCTAAAGCGCATTACAAAGTAGTTTATGCTCCTTATAAACAACTCTTAGAAAAAATAAAATAAATTGGAGTAACTAATTTGAATAGGATATTTAATATAGGATTTCCAACAATCTCCCTCACTAATTCTGTTCTTACAACTCCAGGATGTAATGAACTAAAATAAAAATTTAATATTACCAACCCTTTATTCCATGTCTTTTAGAAATTTCCATAGCATGAAGTATATTGCATAATTTACTATTTCCATATGCTTATAAATTGTATTTAATTGGCCATAGTTTAGAATTAGCAAATTAAGTACAATTTATATCTTTGAAATCCAACTTAGAGTGTTTATGAGCTAAAGATGATACATTAACTACTCTGCTTTATTATGCAGTTTTCAAATAGGGAATCTAAAAAGAATTAATTAAATATTAGTACCAATAACTCAGTCAATAGAAAATGTCCTAAGTGATTAGTACCAAATTAAAGTTCATAAGATTGTTTAGTTGTTTTATAAGTCTAAGGAGCCATTACACCAGCATTATTAATTAGAATATCTATTTATGGGATATTTAATTTCTTAAAATCTTCGGCACATTATTATACAGAATTGAGACATGATAAATCTAATTTGATCATATAAGCTTTGGTTATTTTATTCTATTGTTTTAATTAATTTGAATACCAATTAATCTAAAACTTATTATCCTTTGATTGTATCTCGACATGCAATTACAATAGTGGCACCCATAGTTGCTAATTAAAGTGCTGTTTCTTTTCCAATACCAGTATTAGCCCCAGTTATAAAGACAATCTTTCCATTCAGATTTTTTTTTAGTTTGCATACTCCTCCAGTCATATAGATATGAAGCAACCATAAAAAGAGAGCTATTCCTAAAATACAAAAAATGCACATAAAAAATAATATGAATATAATTTATTCTTTATTCCTAATTAAAAGATTTTAGAATTATTTATTAATTAAATGAATTCTAAAATATATTAGATAATAACAAAATAAATTTATATTAAAATATGTTTCAATAACGATTTGATTATCTAAGATTGCCTGGCTTTGTAGCAGATAATATTATATTAGATCGTAAACAAAATTATTATTGATTCATAGCTAGTAGTATAAAGATAGGAATTGGTTAAAATGCGATTAGAAAGATTTTCAAGGTGGAAGATTATGATTAATTTGAAAGAATGCAAATAAGTTCATTAGCTTAAGCATTATAAAAGAATTAGAAATATGATGCAAATATTCACACAGATGATCTTCTACTTAGATATCTTTATGCTAATAAATTCAATATTCAAGCCTCAGTTGATGTAATCATAATAATCATTTTAGCAATTAGTTAAAACAAATGAGATTCTTTTCTAACCTGGTTATATGTAACTTGATAGAGAAGTAGAGTAATTATATGTAAATAAATAATCTAAATTAATAGTTTAAAGGAGCATTATATATAGAGGGAAGAACTAGATAACATATTCCTTGTATTGTAGTATCTACAAAGTTAGTAGATGATTTGGCATTATTTGAGAGAGCAGCTATTATTTTATGTGCTATAATTGAGGATTATATGTTTTATAGTGGTAAAGTGGAATCATGGATAGCTGTTATTTAAACTAAAGATTAAAGTGCTTATAAAATGCCATTAGATAAAATATTTTCTATTATTAAGATATTATAGACTTGTTTCCCAAATACTTGTGATGCAATATATATTCTTAATGCTACTTTATCTATTAATCTACTTTGGTCATAAATTGAAGGTAATAAATTTCATAATAAATAGAATATATAAGTCCTATTACTCTAGGCAAAATTAAATTTTTGAAGGATAAAGAATTACCTATATTATCAAATTAATTTCATCCTGAGTAACTTGAATAATCATTAGGAGGTGAAAAGATTATATAATCATATTGGCCACCAGATCCTAATGATTATATGTATGATTAACCACCTTAATAATAACAACCATTTTATGAGTATGAAGAATAACCTTAGGTCTTCTTTTCAAATAATAATAATAATCTCTAATACATGAATGAAGCACCTATTTTACATGAAGAAATTCCACCACCTATTCCTGTTTCAAAATAACCTGAACCTATATAAGAAGATATTGTTCCAATTGTCCCTGAAAAAAAGAAAAAATGCATTTGTGTCAAATGTTCTAGAGATTTAGAAAATTTAAATTCTTAACCTCGTGAACGTTAACCTTCTGAACCTTAACCTGTAAATAAACCTATAATAAAATAATAAGAACCATAAAAATAAGTAATTTAATAATTGGATGATACTTATATCCCATATGAAAGAAAATATGATAGTTTCATTAATGATACTAGTTTATTAATCCCAAAAACAATAAATGATACTATCTAATAAGATAATAAAGATGAATAATAATTTGGTGGTAATTCATTTAATAATTCTTAATATTAATAATTTAATCAATAACCTGAAGTAAATCAAAAATCTAGTAAACCATCATTTACAAATCCATTTTATAATGCTGATTCAATGTAAGGATCTTAAAAAATAGAAACAAAACAACCTCCAGTTATTTCAAATAAAGTGAGTTAAGAAATTCAAGCTAATATGGATGATACTATAATTGATGATAAACCAGATTATTAACCTAAATATATTAGCAAACATAATCGACCATAATAATCTAGTAATTTTAATCAACCATCTCAATCAAGTCGTCTAACATATAATAATCCAAATATTTACAATTTACAAAATATTCCTAGTTATAATCCAATTAATTATGCCTAATATTCATAATAACCTGCTTAATCATCATAATATATACCAACACTCCAAACTTAACCTTAGAGTTAATAATACATAAATATAGAACCTTAATTTTAAAAGTTTGAAGTTATTTAATAGCATCCAGTATAAGTACAAGAATTTGAAAATACTAATTACAATCCTAATTAATCCATTTATGCTCCATAACTTTCTAATGATCCAAAAAAGAAATATGATTTTAGTTAATGGGATAAGTATAATGATGGTAATGATATTGTACCTATCCAACCATATGTTCCTATATCAAATACTTATACAACTCCTTATGTACAATAGAGTCCAATATCCAATTATAATATAAACGAAGATTATAATAAGATATATGATACTACTAATGATTATAAACCTGGAGAGTTTAGACCATCTACCTATAATTTTACTCCTTATGATTATAGATATAGTGATTAACAATTTTAGCCAAATGCGACTAAAGAGAATGGGTATGAATAGAATAATTATAATTTAGAACTTAATAATTATATCAATAAAAACCAGGATAGTAAGCATGTTAAATATTTTGATTGATCAATATATAGTTTGAATTAATTATTATTATGATGTTTAATCCATTCTAACAGTGCCATGATTGTCTTCATCTAAATAGACATCATCTAAAATTTCATTAAATAAATCCCTGAGAGATATTATTCCTTAGAGTTCTTAGCTAATCACAAATGCTATGTTTGTCTTGTATTTTTAAAACATTAACAATAAATCTAACATAGTTGTGTCACCTGATATTATCAAAGGTTAATAAACCTTTACTAATTCTACTATTAATTATCCATAATTTGATTCATCCAAGGTTATAAGATCTTTAGATTTGAACAATCCAATCACACAATTATTCTCAATTATAGGTATCACTGAATATTCCTTTACTTTTAATCTCCTTATTAATCTCTTACAATAAGGTTCATCTGGTTAAATATAGCATACATGATGAAGTGGTTTAATAAAATTGATCACATATTTATTTCTTAATTCCATCACAGATACTATGATTTTTAATTCTTCTGGTTTTATCACATCTTATTGTTAACATATCTCCATTAATTATCGAATATATTCCAAATGATATCTTTTACATTTTGTACCAAGAACCTTATCTAGAATCAAACTTAAGGGATAACAAATCAGATATAAAATTGAAATTAGAAACTAAATATAAGGTGTAATGAATGATGCTATTCTAAATTAATGCTTTCCTGTCATTATTGCTGATGGAAATATTTCTCCAAACAAAACTACTAATATTACAGATATTAACAATGCAATCCAATCACCTGTACTTCTTTTTATAAAAATTGGTAATGATTCATTAGCCAATGAATTTGCTACTAATAAAGTTGATAATAGTAAATGATGCTCTTAAATTACAGATAAAATACGAGATGCCTACTATTATTTATGTAATACCCATTATCTTTTCTTATTCATTTCCATACCTCAGCTTTACCTCTATAGTTATTTAATCTATTGACAAAAGACCTTATGTGGCTCCACTGCAAAAACCAGAAAATAATATTAACAATCTAATGATTAATTTATTCTTATACAAACTTATTACTCCATACAAAATATGATCTTCTATTTCTATTATCTCAGGATCTAAGGCAATACAATTACCTATCAATCTAAAATATAAAATTAATCGAATTATTCGAAACATTTTTTAATTATTACTAATTATTAGAATTCACTAATATTAATTATTTAATAATATTCTTAATAAATTCAATATTTAATTTAACTATCTCATTCTATTTATTGGGAAATAATTCAATTTACATATAGTTTCATTAATTTAAATGAGATCTCCTATAAAATTACTACAAGTTAACATTGTTGAATTAATTAATTAAATAAAATAAATTTAATATATAAACAAATATGAAATAATCACAAGATATTATAAAAATTTAAAATCCATTGATTTGACTGATTTAAATATTATGGGTTCCTCTTGTTAAAAATAAAATGAAATTATCACTGCTTATTAAGAATCAGAAGCAATTGAATTTGATGATTAGAGAATTGCTAAAGAAATCTATCCCATAAAAGTTCATAGAGGTTTCAGAAACACCTTTTAAAAAAATAAATAAGTGAATAAGAATGTTGAAGCCACATCTCTTACTCTTCTTTAATAGGAATTAAGTAAATATACTAAACAGAATTATTGTACAGAGAAAATAATTCCTACTCAAATCAAATAGGAACATAAAAAAAAAAATAAAAATAAAAAATAGTTAAAAGGTATAATTAAACAACATACATCATGTTAATTAATATAATCATCTACAAGACTCAATTATCATTTAAAAAATTAAGAATATGAATTTAGAGTAGGTTAAAGAATACACTCAGAAAAATAAGTGAGATTTAACATTCCGAAATTAAATAATAATTCCTCACGTTCTTGCTCAAACTAAAAATCAAGAAGTAAGAAAAGTCATATTTGATAATATTATTAATACTTATAATTAAAGAAAAAGAATCTTAGAATTTTTAAAATAAAGTAATTCAATTATTTTTTTATTTTTTTGACTAACAGAAAATGATATTAAATGAAAACATTCAAAAGTTAAATTTATTTTTATGATCATTTAAAGTTATAAATGATTTTATCAATTTGATTATTCATTTTCTCAAAAGTTAATGTACTATTATCATGATCTTAAAATATTACATAATTAATTTAATTTATATAAGAAATTACATCTAATATTAAGTATTTTGATCATACATTTTATAAATTATTTACTAATTTTTATGGGTGCTGCTTGTCAATATTAACAATAAGGTTCTGATACTTGCTACAATCAAGAAACACAATGGTATATCCCTATATCAAAAGAGTTTAAACCAAAAGCAATAAATACTAGTATTAAACATGATTTAAGGGCTAATTATCTCGAGTTGGATTGTTAATACTGTGATAAACCTGAAATGAAAGAAATGGGTGCCTAAACTTAGGTTACATTTTATAATATAAATTAATGTGTCACTTAAAAGAAAAAGAGCAAAACTTAGAAAAAATAGAAACAGTAAAAATGCAGGGAGAAAGTTAGTTTTGAAAATTCTGAATCAAGCAAAAAACGTTCAGTTAGTCAATCATCTAAAACTTAAAATAAACACTTTTTATATTAATCTTATACAAATTAGAGAAAAAATTAAGTTTAAGATTTTTAGCCATATGTAGTATTGATTAACTCTCAAAAAGTATCACCCTCTCATGTAGTATAAGTTTCAATAGACTGAAATTTCATAAAAATGATTATTTTATAATGATCAATATAAAATCAATTATAAATAAATAAATACAAATTTATACTCTATAAAATTAATTATTAAAACAAATTTACTTATATACTGTTCATTGATGGAATTTTCTATTATCATAAATTTTTGTTCAAAACTTTCTTTAAATTTGTAATATTGTGATTTAATACCTTTTTAGAAAAGGATTGATATATAAAAATTACAAAAAATAATCAATTAAAATTTCAATTATATTGAATATATGATATCTTCTAAATTGATATTTTAAAAGAAAATTTAAATTTATGGCTTTTAATAAAAATAGATATTAAATTTTATTAGAAATAAATTTTTGAAGTGCAATAAAATTTTAATATGAAATAACAATATCCAGTTCCAAAAGTAACAAAAAAGGTCATCATAATCAATCAAAAGTAAAGAATTCTATTTAGATATACTAGATCAAATGTGTTACATGAAAATGATAATCGATGTAATACTTAAAACTAATAACAATTCAATTATGATTAATAGAAATAAATTAAGAATATTGACATTCCAATAGAACTAGAACGTAAAATAAAATTTAATTCTTAGAAAATGCTAATAATTATAATGAACAATCATATTAGCAAATTAATTTATTGTATTAAAAGAATAGCATTTAATTATAAGATTTCTAAACTTAAATAGATGAATTAAAGTAGAGAATCCAATTTATTGAATAAAAATTCTCTAATTTAGAAGCAACAAATAAAAAAAAAAAAAACAGAAGAACTGCAGCATAAATAGAGAAAAATTTTGAAGTTAGTTAGATATGATCTATTTTGTAGTGTCCATATAAAAATTGTTTGAAACAGTATGGATCTGATGTTTCTTTAAATTTACATATTAAATTTAAGCATAATGGTGGAAATAAGAGTGAACGCTAAAAAATAATTGTAAATAAACAATTTTATAATAAAGAAATAATTACAAGCTGGAGAAATTGATGAAAAAGATATTAAAAACATCAACTTACCACCTATATGAATAGCCAATTTTGCAATCAAATATACATTTTGATTTCAAATTAGTTTATGTGTTTCAATATTTTTATTCCGCCTTTTTTTATTATATATACAGACTATATTATAGAAAATTTAAATTTGAAAGGACATTATTTTTATTATTAGAGTTTAAATCAATTTCCATCATTTATGTCTAACTTATATGAAAATAATAGAAAATTCATTACAACCAAATAAAGATGGGTATTAATACTATATTAAATTCAGGAAACATTAACACAAAATATAACTAAAAAAATTATAAATAAAGAAAACAGTTCATTAGGCAAAAAAAATGCAATTGTAAAATCAATATAAAAGAATAAATCAGCTATATCATTTGATAAAAAAATAGAATTACCATCAAGAACAATTACTAAGTTTTTCAAAATATAAAGATCATAATTATACTCAAATCTAAAACTACAAGATTCAAAAGGATGTATTAGAGAATTCAGATGTTATGATGATAAAGCGTTAAACATCCCTAATTCTTTTAGTTAAACTATAACACATGTATATAATGTTTTAATATTTAGTAACTAGATAATGATTGTTAATCAGATGATGAACAAGTTCAATTAGCAGTTGAATAATTAAAAAACTTACTTGAGTCTTAAATAAATTAGTATCATAAGTCCTTTTGAAATCTTAACTTTATTTTTATTATAAAATTTATAATTATTGAATAATAATATTTACAAATTGAAGAATTTGATGATATTTAAATACAATTATATACATTTATTTTTATTAAATAATAAAAAAATACTAAAAATCAATGAAATTATTTATAATAATATTATATTATTATTTTTTAGATGATATATTTCAATTTAATAATATAATCTAATTGAATTAAAAATTTATATATAAATTATAAATACTTTCTATTTATTTTATTAAGTTATTTGACAAAATTATTAGAACTAAAATAAAATTTATATTAATTTATTTATTAAATGGATCCCGATGCTTAAATTAATGAGAGATACTCAAAATTATAAGAGAAATTGAGCACACTACAGTTTGAAGTAGATACTACAAAAGATGCAAAAATAGACGAAATTTATGATAGAGTAAATAAAGCACAAAGTGATTTGAAAGATATTATCAATAATTACAGTGAATAACTTGTAATATAATGTTCTAAATATAGGGATAATTGACAAGTTAATTTTCTGATCTCAACAAATAATTCGAAAAGCAAAATGAATAATATAGTTCTTAGCATGAAAAAAAACTTAAGGAGATTAAAAATTTAGAGAATAAGCTTTAGAAAAAGCTAGAAGATGACATAAAGGCAAACAGAGAATAAAGTGATTAAGTCCTATCAAACTATGATTAATAAGTATATTTCATAAAATTACAACTTTAAAGGTCTAAGATTTACTCTAACAAATAGGATAAGAATTAAAGGTTAGAAATCAATAAGTGAATATTATAAATACTACTCTTCAAAATGATTTACCTGCTTTGTGGTAATATAATGTTTAAGAAAATTAAGAAAGAGTACAAGAGGATTAAGATATAGTCAAAAGGGCTAGTAATGAGATTTCTAAACTGTTTGAATAGGCAAATTAAGGAAAATAATAAAGGTATAATAAAATCAATTAATTTTATAGAGAAGATGCAGATATGAGTATGTTTTCAATGCTGAAAGAAGTGGTAGTAAGAATCAAGAGTGAATTAGAAGAGGAAAGACAATTAAGAATGGATGGACATGAAGCTTTGTTATCTATACTTGAAGAAGCTTATGAAAAAATGGAAGAAACTCATGCAAAAGTTTAGTAATAAAAGGCTGCTTTACAAGAAAAATGAAATATAATATTATGTTCAATTTTTATCATATATGATTTTGTATTGGAAATTATATAAACTAAAAAGTATGTATTTGTAAAACAAAAGATTAATATTAAGGTTTGCTTTAAATAAATATAGTTAAATCTTAATTTTATAATTTTTTAATATAGAGTTATTTCAATTAATTTCTCTACTACCAATTTTTGTTTTAACCTTTACTTTCAGTAGACTCAAATAATTTTGTTCAAATTTTATAAGATAATTTTAATAATAAACTTCTATCATAATCTATGATATTCTTATTAATTTAATTTATTGTTATTATTATAACAATAAAGATTTCATCTATTCTAATACTAGAATACTATAGTTTTAATTAATAAATTTAATTTTCTATTTTTTATATAGAATCATATTATACTAAGTATTTTTTGGTACTATTAGTTAATGGTTTCAAATATTCTTTATAGTATTAATAAGGAGTTGAAATAAGATTGTAGAAATTAGTTTTCATGATTAATATTTTGAGAAGATTAAATATTCTAATTTATATATAATATCTTATTTAATATTTATTTGTTTTATAAAGAAGAATTGAAGGGATGTTTGAGGATACCGAGTAGAGTTTTAGAGTTAATGAGATAATTTGGGCAAAAGTCTTGGGCTGTAAGTATAATATAATTCTTTAGATCCTTGGTGGCCTGCAAAAGTAATTATACAATAATCATCTTATAGATTGCTTCAATTACTAATGTGAATGGCAAGAATGGATACCATAATATATACAGAGTCAATTTTATTGGAGACACTTCACAGTATTAAATTTAGTTAGCATTATAGCGCCAAATTGAGGTTTGATAAATTAAAGAAATGGAATCCTAAGCCAATATAATTAGAAACTAAAAAGTTAAAAGAATCAATAGATTTAGCTAATAGTTAAATAGAAGCATTTGAGAAAGCTTAAGAAATTGAATTAGCCAATCTAAATGAGCATATTTTAAAGAGTCTAACTATCAAAATGAATGATCTTGTTTATAATGAGAGATCCATTTAAGATGTATAATGATCAAATTATGTCATAGATTATTCAAACCTTAAATCTAATAAGCGAGAATGAAAAATTATCTATTGTGAAACTAAATTTAGGATAATAATATTTTGCATTGTATTAAACATTAAAATATGGGAAAGGAGAGAATTATCTTTAATATTCCTAAGATTTTATTGATTAATTGAAAGCAACCATTGGTTTTTAATTATAATAAGACTTTTTATCAATTTAAAAAAAATAAGAAAAACCTACTCCCAACAGTGATGACACTAAAGAAATCACTGATTCTCCTATTAAGAAAAAGAAAATAGAAGAAATCTTTAAAGATACACTTTGTAATTAACATTGATCTTATATATCATTATTTCTACGTATTTATTGTATATTTCTATTACTTTTTGATTTTTTAAATCATATTAATAAATTGATTTTTGAATAATATCATAATGAAAAATAAGAAAAAAGTAAAAAGATTAACTTTGTTAATTATTTTTGAGTTAATCTATTAAAATATCATTGAATGTTACACTTAATATTTTTCATCAATGTAATTATATTTTTTATACGTTTTTTCAGTTCCTCCATTTAATAATTACCATTTATAATCATGGGATAACTGGAATTTTATAATATTCACACTTCTTTTCATCATAAATTAAGGATTAATTAAATTTATATTATTGTGTAGCATATAATTATATAGTTCTTCTTGTATACTTCTAATATAATTGTTTATTATTTCTTTATAAAAAGTCATAAAGATGGTTATTGTAATTTTAATCGTTAATAAGTTGTATTCTTTAAATATAGGTCATTTATCAGTGAACTTATTTAAGTTAGGGAAATGAATTATTTTTCGAACATGAGATCTTTTAGAGTGAGATATTACTATGCTCATCTATTTTTTCTGATCTAGAATCACTATTATTCGAATGGAATAAAATATATATTTGGAACAAAAAAGAATATAGATAAGTAAAAATCATTTATTATTTTTCTTTATTTTCTTAAGACATCCTAAAGCCTACCTTAATTTATTCATTCTAGATTAATTGGTTAATTTTTGATGATGCATGATCATCCTATTTACTCTACATCTGAATTCATCAATTTGAGTCTTTGATGAATCAAGGAAGTCTTATGGAATAGTATGAAAGGCATAGTCGAGTTGATCAAGAGCTTTTTCTGAACTTTCGAAAAGAACTGATTGAAGTTTTTATTATGGAAGTCTCATGAGAAGTATGAGCATAGTTCTTGATTCTTCTAGTATCTTAGGTTGATTTGATTCCGTTGCCATAGCAAGATGATTTGAATTATTTTTTAAAAATAATCAAAAATTAACCTCAGTCCTGCTTTATTGTTGTAAATTACAAATCAACCTCATTAAATATAATAGTTAATAATAAAAACCCTAAAAATAGTTATCAAAAAAAAGTAAATAAATGAATAATAAACAATGTCTTTAAGCTCTAATTTTCTAGAATTTAGAAATAGATGGAAAAAACAATAATTACAGATTTCTAAATTTTTAGTTTTCAAAAATATTAAAAACTCTTTATAACATTTTTAACTAAATAATTTTATTATAAATCATTGATATTTAATTATTCTATCTTCAATCATGAATTGATTTAGGAAAATAAAATGACATTTAATTTTAGATCATGTTTTGAATTTTAAAATTAAATACTCATTTTTTTAGTAAATATAAATCAAAATATATAAAATATTATTGTTATGTTGGTGTTTAATGGAAAAATACTGAATTATTAATCAACAATCTTATTACTATTCAATAATCGTTGTTGTCACCATTCTACTTTTATAATACTTAATTAGTTCTTTAGGAGCATATTTAGCAACTTCTGTTGTAAAATATTCTTTAGATTTTGGGATTGTACCATTAGATCTAAATAAATAATAAGATATACCTTGGTCTCCATTATATTGTAGCAATCAATCTACCATTTAAAAAAGACTTCTTGACTGATACAATTTTTTATATTTTGTCACCTTATAAAAAATCACCATTCTCAATTATTGGTCCAAATGTAAATGATTCATTTTTAAAGTTATCCAAACTTAAATCATGAATTTTTTATATTTTTTATAATTTAGAGGTTGTCATAAGATTTTATGTGAAGTCATCTTCTCTTTCATACCTTGTAAAAATATCAATTAAATTATCCAAATTGTTATTATATTTTGAAATATGTTGATCAGCATCTAGAATTTCTAATTTTGTTTTCTTTCTTTACTAATCTTCTTGCTATTCTAATGTTTACTTTCTTCGATTATTCTTTTTCATTATTAATTTTTTAATAGCTAATAGCGGAAAATTTTTGTGTAAATTTAATTATAAAATACATACTAAAAATTTTCCAAAAACTCATTTTATTTAATATTAATCAATATATTCAAATACTATTTGAATTAGTTGACATTTTAAATAGAAAATATTTTGAATTTCAAATAATTAGAAATAGTTTAATTTTCCATAACATAAAATTTATAATATTATAAAAAAAATGTTTAGATCATAAGAAATGAGTTATTTTTAGTTAGTTATGCCTTAAGACAGTGCATGGACTATAATGGATTAATTAGGATATCTAAGTAAAGTTGAAATTATAGACCATAATCCTAATGAAGCCCTAATCAATAGACCATTTGCTAATTATGTTAAAAGGTAAATCAATTTTTATCAAAATATTAGATGTGATGATTTGATAGTAAAAATAGAGAATATGTTATAAGTAGCAAAAAATTTAAATTTGCTATCTAATTATAAGAAAGGAAATTTGAAATAGTTTACCAATCAAGTATTCCATATAATATAATTATTGTTTATAGCAAAATTCACACTCTCATACTTATCTTGACAAGATTGAAGAAGACATAAACAAAAAAACTTCATCTTTTCAAGAATAAAATAAACATCTTGAATAACTTATAGATTAATCTGAATATATTCAAAATTACATTGAAATTTTAATAGAGAGTAGAAAATATTTGGGTGAACAAGTATTTCAAAATTAATAAATATCTAAATTTGAATGTTAAGTTGGAATACTAAAAAATTTAGAATAACTATAGTATTTATGTGTAGTAGAATAGATTCCATCGTGTAATATTTAGAGTAACAAAAGGAAATTCCATAGTTTATTTAAAGAGAATGAATGAAAAACAATCAATTTTCATTGTTTTATTTCCAAACATAGGAAATTATGGAAAATAAAAAATTTAAAAGATTGTGGAATAAATATCTTAAGGAAGATTTACTTTACCTTAGAGTCATTAGGAATTTGAAAAAAAGTTAAATGAACTGTAAACGAAACAAGCTGAATATATTAATGTAATAAACAATACAGAATATAGCTTATATAAATGACTTAGAATTAGTTGTGTTAATGCATATCAAATATGTTGGTTCTCAGAAATGGATTACCACTTATAGAATTTTATAAGTTTTACTTAATTAAAGAAAAGGATCTCTATAAAGAATTGAATAAATTAAAAATGCAAGGAAGACTATTTCTAGGGGAATTATGGGTGCCAACAAAGGATATTTACTATTTAGAATAAACCTTATAAAACATAAAAGAACAGCAAACTAATAATCCTGGAGGTTAATTAGGTTAAAAGAATCCACCTGATTTTCTTTAGAAACCAACATATTTCAAGTTAAATGAATTTACTTAAATATTTTAAGAAATAGTTAATACATATGGAATTCCAAGATATCAAGAAATTAATCCTGCAATAATAACAATAATTACATTTCCATTTTTATTTGGAGTAATGTTTGGAGATATAGGTCATGGATTTGTATTATTTATGTTTGGATCATATTTATGTTTATTTAAGGATAAATCATTCTATAATTTAAGATATCTAATATTATTGATGGGTTTATTTAGTTTTTATTCAGGATTAATTTATAATGATTATTTGAGTTTATCTTTAAATCTATTTTAAACTTGTTTAAAATCAGAGGAGAAATGTGTATATCCATTTGGAATAGATCCAATGTGGGGAGGTCATTTAGAATTTAATGACTCATTTAAAATGAAATTAAGCATAATAATTGCATTTTGCCATATGTTATTAGGTGTTACTTTGAGTGGTTTAAATTATCTATTTTTGGGAGATTGGTTAAGATTATCTTGTAAATTTATACCATAATTATTATTTTTGATATGTACAATTGGATATATGGTATTTTTAATAATATACAAATGGTTGAATCATTTTGAGCCATAAAATGCCCCAAGCATAATAACTACAATGATATCAATGATTTTAAATTTAGGTAGAATATCAGGTCCTTAAATGTGGGAAGGAGATTCTTAAGATTATGTTTAATATTGTCTATTATGTATGTTTATTATATAGTATTTAGTAATAACAATCATGACAATACCTTGGATGTGGTTTTCATCAATTATTAGTCATTTGCTTTAATATGGGAATAATCAATAAAATGAAGGTAAACGTAAGACTCACAGAATAGATTATGGATAATTAATAGAAGAGCCAGGAATAGAGATGACCTAAACTCATTCTTTTAGTCATGAATAGATAGATTCAAAATACAACTAGCCAAATGTAGAAACATAAGAATCGACAATCTTTATTAAATCAAAAGATAATTCTCATTAAGGTATCTAAGATCTTATTGTTCATGAAACAATTGAAACATTAGAATATGTCCTTGGAGTTATATCAAATACAGCAAGTTATTTAAGATTATGGGCATTAAGTTTAGCTCATTCATAACTTTCAGAAGTTTTCTTTGAATTGTTATTAGTACAACCAATAAATCATGGATAGCCAATTAGTTTAATGATTGGATTTCTATTCTGGGCTTTGATTACTTTTGGGGTATTAATGTGCATGGATAGTATGGAATGTTTTTTACATTCTTTAAGATTACATTGGTAAAGATTGTTCATTATTATTTAGGGTAGAATTTTAGAATAAGTTTTATAAAGGAGATGGAGTTTAGTTTAAGGTGTTTTCCTTTAGAGATAGAATTAAAGAAAGTATCAATTTAGAATCTTAATGAAGGATTAGAGTTATGTTTTTAGTATTAATTGAGATAAGATATTAAGTCTTAAATAATTATTCTCTTTTACACATATTCTTCATTGAAATAAAATTATTATGAATAAGAGAGTTGATCCGTATTAATTAAATATTAGTTATGAAAATGACATAATCAAGACTAATATTTTAAGTAAAGGAGAACACTTAAGTTCACAAGGAGTTGACAATTAAATGAACTTACCAATAGAACTTGATGGTATTTGATGAATTAAATAATTTAAGATTATGAAGGGCCTACTCTTTTTTATTGTCATCATTGTAAAATGGATTCAGTTTCATCTTGTGAATATTAGGCTACAGGTTAAACATTTCTTTGTGCATTTCTTCTATTTTTTATTCTAAATATTTTCGGTTGTTTGATTCCTTATAGTTCAACAGCATGTAAAGACAGAAGGCAAATATGTCCAAGATGTAGAAATTTAATAGGAATCAAATATTATAATGCATGTGCATGTTGAAAACAAAATTTACAACCTAATAATTTGATTGATAATTATTTATTGTATGATTAATAATTAAATTTATTAACCAGTTGAATTCATATATTCATATACGATAGGAAGAAAGGAAGGGTAGCATTTATAATTAAAAAATGAATTACCATTAAAGAAGAGAAATCTATCAGAAGAAGATAGAAGATAAATAAATAGGGAAATATAAAATAAGTTTAATAGCAAGAAAATTTTAAAGAAAAAAATTCATATGCAAATAATTATTAAAATAAACCATAAGAAATATATAAAATTGTATTGCATATGTATTAATTTTTTAGATTTAATAAATTGAAGTGTAGAAAAAATAAAGTGAAAAAATTATCTCTTGGAAAAAAAATAAAAATAATAAAAAGAGAAAGAATATATCAATTAACTAAAGAAGATGATGAATAATTAAAAGTTAAGGATGCATATGATAAAGAATATGATAAAGGTAAAGTTAAAAAAATTAAGAAGAAAAGAGAAAGTTAAACATTAGATTTTGATAAAGCATATAAATTAAAATATAATAAATGAATTAAAAAGATGAATAATTTAATGAAGAAATCTGTGTGAAAATAAAGACCTTAGATAATCATACTTTAGATGTTCGTATTAAATAAAATCAATCTGTGAATGATCTAAAAAATTAAATTGAAATAGTAACTTGTTTATGTTTAACCAAGGTCTCAAGCATTCCATCATCAAGATAAAGATTACTATTTAAGGGAAGATAACTTAATAATGAGGATACTTTGATTTCTTTAAACATAGAGGATTAATGTGTTGTTCATTTAGTTGCCAATATGCCTGAATTTGAATCATCTCCTTTAAATAGAGGATTATCTACTAGTTCATTTGATGAGCATGATAATAGAAATAGTTGTATTTATATATTAAATATACAGTTGATGTACAAGAGAACAGAAGAAACTCTAGAAAAAAGGTATTATAGCAAAGATTACATGGATTTTAATAACTACCAACAAGGAATTCATTGTAATAAAATGTTATGACATTACATAATCTATTATAATCATTTAATACAGTAGCTGAAGCCATTGAATAGGGATAAATATTTGCTTAGAAAGACTTTGAACTTGGTTAATGGATAGATTTTAAGGATTCTTAAGGAGAATGGATTGAAGGTTATGTTGGATAAAAATAATAAAATCAGGTTTTAATTATTCATTAAAATGGTGAAGAATGGATAGGAGTTCCATCTAATAGATTAGCATTATTCAGATCTCATACTATATAAAAAACTTATCACATGTCTCCTATTTTAAATAATCATGAATAACAATAATTATGGAGTTTTAGTGAATTACTTGGTTAAACAGCAATGTTATTATCAAGAGCTGGCAATATGATGTCTAGATTAGCAGATAGTGTAGAAGACAAATCTATTCCATAAAGTAAGAAGGCTGATATGTCTAATCTTATAACTGGAATGATTGAGGAACAAAGAAGGATACAAGAAGAAAAGGTTGAAAAATAAGATGATGTTGCATCTCTTAAATCTATGAAGTCTATGAAATCTGATAAGATATCTATTGATTATGAAACATCATCAATTAAATCAATGAAGTAAATTTTAATGACTTAAATAAGATCTGATATCTCTAAATTAACTACATATTTTATGGGACATAATCATAATACAATGATGGCTGAAAATATAGCAGAAGAAGAAGAGAACAGTAGTTAAGATATGTCAGTTGATAATCAAAGAGATGCTCCAAATATTTCCAAAGAATTTAAGGAAAATTATATATATTATGAGACTTCTTTGTTGGCTGCCTAATTAGCACCTTTATCTGATAGACTAGGGAGATTATTGTAATATTTTGCCTTTATTTTTTATAGAGTTGATTTATCCCCATATCTTGCATTGAGTGGATCCAATATAAACAAGTAATCTTATGTTATATGAAGTATCTTTCAAAATCATCCTAATTCCAATATATCCAATTTATCCATAATAACTAATGAAGGCAGTCAGTATTCAACTTAAGCTAAGCAATATTATTTTTAAGTCCCTATTATGTTAACTCCTTATGAATTACATACACAATCATAATATGGAGCATCAGCCAACAGAATTGTAGGAGATAATTTAGATATTTTGAATCATTTAAACAATAATAATGGTAATCCAAGACAAAAAAGAACCACTAAAAAAGAAGAAGAAGAAAAATAATAATTTGTAACATTATATAAAAATAAACCAACCTAATCATATCAATAATAATATTAATAATAATAATAATAATAATTATAATAATATCAATAAATGAAAGAATCAAATTTTTAAAATACTGAATAAGATGAAACATAATATTTATAATAATATTAATAATAAAAGAAATAATCTATTGATGGATAAATTAAAAAGAAAAAGAAAGGTAAAGAAGTATCTTTTTCAGAATAAATTAATCAACTAAAAAAAGATAAATAATTTTGATAAATATAATATATATATATATAAATGATTATATAAAAAGAAATAATATTTCATTCTACTCAATAATTCTTGAACATATAATAAAAAAACTTCATTGTAGTTGGTGGGTAAACAATTGAATAAAATTTATCTTTTTGAGATTAAAAAAATTCCAACTATTTAAATAAATCATAATAATATTACTTCATATGATACTTCTCTCTAACCATTTATATCAATCACCCATTTTTCACAAGCTAACATGTCATCCTCTTTATCAATTTTAGAATTTCTATATATATTTTACATCCAACTATATTTTGGGGTTTCTTTACACTTTTCTATGCTTTTCAATTTCAAATATTCTTCTGAACTTTTCATAAATTTTAATTCAATATCTGCTATTCCCTTATAAGCATAACTAAATAAATCATATTTCATTTCAATATCTATAAATTCTTCATGTTCATCTCTCTCTGGATTATCAAATGAATGTAAAGTAATAAAAATATCTTTTAAAAATGATTTTGGATATCTATAATATTATTCTTAATTTTCTTTCTCCTTATCATTTTCATTATTATTAGACATAAACTTATAATTTATTAAATTAATTAAATATAAATATAATTTAAGGAATGTGATAATTTTATAATTTGATGAAAAAATGCATCAACTTTTAATTATAATATATTATACTAATATAATGTCCAAAAATTATGAAATAGAAAATCAAATTAGATTTCCTCCTGAAAAAGCATTAAAAATTAGAGAGTCTATTGACAATAATCAGTAATTGTCTAGGACAATTGAACCAAAAATTTGAAAAGGTATGAAATTTGAAGTACAGTTGATTTGATTTTTCTTATTAATTTTACATTAATTATGTATTGGAATATATATCAAATAGGGTAATAGAATCTTTTAAACTATTATCATTACCATATATTAAAATAAGATCCATAATAATAAATGTCTATATCAATTAACAGTTTGAAATATTAAGATAAAGGTGTGTTAGTTGATCTGCCAACAATAACAGAAAGTTATAAATTTAAAGATTATATAAATTTATATAAATCAAATCATATCAGCTAAATGATTTGAGTTGGAAAGACTACCAATACAAGATAATGTGGAGATAAAGTAGTTTGTGATAGAGGATTAACACCACATACTTTTGATATTAGAAAGAATTTTCATCGTAAAAAATCTTAAATAGATTATGGAGAAATTCAAAAAAAAGAGAGGAGAAAGATTACATTCTATTCAATCAGAGTTCATGAAATAAGCAGAAGAAGAAGAAGAAAAAGGATTAGATGATGGAAATAAAAGAAAAAAATATACAATAAGTTTTGATCTATTCAATAAATATACACTCATTAAAAGAGTATACTTAATAGCTTTTCTAATTCTTATTTGTGTACAGTTGGGGATCCACTTGCTGTTGATGCTGAAGGTCTTCTACCACAAAATGTTAAATATTGATGTTTAATTTTGCCTTATTGATGTAGCAATGATAAAACCTAAATAAAATTAGATAATACATTTTAAATTCTTGGTTCTAGATATTGCCAACCACCTGAATTTTAATGTTCTTCTTAACAAAATACAAATTCTGCATTTTCGTATTATTAAGCAATAACTCTGAAATGGTCATATGGAAAAGGTGCTAATTATTCTACTCTAAGAATGGCAACATCCTAAATATATTTATAAATATTTACATTTCTTTTTGTATCCTATCTTTTTTGTAAAATATCATAATAAACTTGACCATAACAAATTACAACTTTTTATATTTCTTTAGGTGCTTTAATTTCTTCATGAGAATCAGGAATTAATCTATGGAATCTAGTTCCTTCAAGGAAATGAGAAATTTCAGAGGTTGCTTTAGAGAATTTAAGTAATCTTTTAGAATTGAATAAAATTAAAGGTTTTCTAAAGTCTCTTCTTAATTATCTACGTAGAGAATGGAAATAATTGGAAGGATTTGAACAAACACAAACTTAGAAATTAGAATCTAAAATCTATCTTTTAATTCTTTATTCTTTCATTTAAAATACAATATTAGGATCGTCATCCATTAATTATAAAAATCTTTCCATTCTTCCACTAGAATGTTCAGGTCCTTAACCATCTAATCCATGAGGTAACATCATAACAAGTCCTGATGGTACATTCCATTTAGATTCTCCTGAAGTAATGAAATTATCTATCATAATTTATGCTCCATTTGCAAAATCTCCAAATTATCCTTCCCAAATTGTCAAAACATTAGGATTTGATTGAGAATATCCATATTCAAATCCTAAAACTCCGTATTCTGACAATGGAGAATTATAAACTTCAAATCTATTATTTCCCCCAGCAGGTATATAATTCCTAAGTGGATAATATTTAATATCTTTCTTTTGATCATTAATCACAGCATGTCTTTATGAAAATGTTCCTCTTTCACAATCTTAACCACTTAATCTAATACTAAATCCTTCATGTAAGAGAGTTCCAAAAGCTAAAGCTTCAGCTGTACCAAAGTCTATGCCTTTTCCTTATTCAATAGACTACTTTCTTTATTCATAAATTCTTTTAACTTATGGATGAACAGTTAATTCAGCAGGTAAATTATTAACTTTCTCATTTAACTCTAATAAATCTTTCAAAGCAACACCTGTGTCCTTTACCTTTCCCCATTTAGTTACTTATTAAATTTTTTCCCAAGGTTTAGGTACCCAATGTACTTTATCAAAAGTTTCCTTTTAAATGTTTTTATAAGCTGTTTCAAGACTATTATTTAATTTCTTAATTTCATTATTTGCAAAATCATCTGTAATAACTCCATTTTTTCTTAATTATTGATCATATATTTAAAATACAGGTTTTTATTTATTTATTATTTCATACATTTATGGTTAAGTAAATGCTGGTTAATCTTATTCATTATGACCATATCTTCTATATCCAATTAAATCAATTACTATATCTTTTTTAAATTATTATCTAAATCTAACAGCAATTTTAAATATTTCTTCAACAAGATCAGGATCATCAGCATTCACATGAATAATTGGTACATCAATAGCTTTTGCAACATCTGTACAATATAAACCAGATCTACTATCAATAGGAGTTGTAGTAAATCCAATTTAATTATTAACAACAACATGTATTACACCTTCATTTGAATATCCATTTAGATTTTCAAGTTATAATGATTCATAAACAACACCTTAACCAGCCATAGCAGCATCTCCATGAATAATAATGCCTAAACAATGTTATTTATTGCCACATATATCTTACAATGCTCTAGTCTTACCTTATACAACTGGATTAACAGCTTCTAAATGTGATGGATTTGGTAACATTGTCATTCTAATATGATGTCCATCTGGAAACTATTAATCTCTTGTAACTCCCAAATGATATTTCACATCTCCAATATTACCCCATGATTCTTCTATTTCTTTACTATATTTATTTTAAAATTCTGCAAATATTATTTCTAATGGTTTCTTAAATACATTAGCTAATGTGCTTAATCTTCCTCTATGAGCCATTCCTACAATAATATGTTCAACCTTATTTTGAGCACATTAATCTACTAATGCTTCTAAACCTACAATCAATGTATCTGTTCCTTCAATTCCAAATCTTTTGCTAGTTGTGAATCTGTTTTTCAAAAATTCATTAAATAGATCAACTCTAGCCAATCTCTACCAAGTTGCTGTTTATGTTTCCTTACTTGGTTTCCATTATGCTATTCTATCCATTTCTTGTTCAATCCAATGTTTTTATTCAGTGGAAACCATGTGAATGTATTCAACTCCATATTTTTTTGTATATATTTAAGATAATCTATCATAGATCTCTCTAATTGTCCATTCATCCTTAGCTTCCATAAATGGCTTAAAATATAAAATAATAATGTACATAGATAAATGATCTTTAATCCTTATTTCCAAAATAAATTGGAATATCTAATTCTTCCTTCTTAAACCCAAAACTATCCAAAGTCATTTCTGGTCTTTAACCCTTTACTCTACCGTATTCTTTTGTATGAGGTAGATCTAATAGAAATTCACAAAATTAGATTACTTAATGGATCTAAATCAGCTAATTAATGTCCACATACAAAAAACATTCTAAACATATAATAAGTGCGATATAGCAATTATATTTGTTTAGCATGATCTAATGGATTCAAAGAAGTTGTGCCTTAGACGCCTACTCCTCCATTAATCTAGTAATAATACTATAAGTAAACTTATTCGCTAAAATATTGTCTCCATCCTTCAGGAACTGATTAAGGGTTCTTTTACCAATGTTCAAATAGCCCACTAACATATGTAGCTGAAAAAGGATATCTTATTAGTTTATTTGAGGCTCTAATCATCTAATTAAAGATATTAAATATTAAAATTATTCACATAAAATATATCAAGAATTATTATAATATCAATTTATAATAATTAAAAAATGTAGCATAAACATCAAGACTAATTATTTATTTATAATAATTCGTAATTTTATCAAAATCTCAAATCAAAATTATGAAATATATTTATTATTAAATATTAAATTACGCACTTTCTGAATTTATCATCAATAACTATTAAATCTATAAACTTTCATTTTTTTAAGATTAAAGCAATTGAAAATTCAATTTGTATTTATTTAAATTCATTTTTTTATTAATAGTTAATTATGATATATGATTATGAATATTAAATTAAAGGTTTCTAGTATTATTATTATAATATACTAAATCTTTAGAGGTTCTATAAAGAAATAATAAAATTTGTTTAATTATAGAATAATTATATATCACAATGTTTAAATTAAATTTTTATTTTTTAGTTATTTATTAACTTATTTAATCTATAATCTATAAAATTGCTTTGATAAAGAATAAATATGATGATAACATTAAGATGTAAGAAATTAATTTTGGAAGTTTTGAATCAAAAAATTCAATAAAGTTAATAAATATTATCAACAAAAAAAAAAAGAATAAAAATAATTATTCACTCATTACATTTTTGAGAACTTTTATCTTATATTATAATTTATGAATATATTAAATTCTCTACTCTCAAAAATTGAAATTTTGAGATTATATCTACATTAAGTATATTTAGATTTGAAATTATAAAATTCACTTATAAACACTTAATTGTAATTTATTTAAAGTAGAAATATAATAAAGCTGACTTTATTATTTTGTCATTTTAGTTTTGAAAATATAAATTTTGAAAAAGTCATAAGAAATTGTTGAACATACTAGTCTTTGGTAATTTTGAAAAGTGTAAGAAAGAGCTTACAAAATTATAAAGTTAATGCAAATATTATATCAAAATATTTCAAGATTTTAGATCTCAGACAGCATTTTATTCTATTATTATATAAATTATCCAATCAAATTAATATAAAATTGTGAAATTTCATTCTTAATTTAAGAATAAGAGTTTTAATAATAATAATAAAAAACAAATGGCAAGATAATCTAAAGGTTAAAAGAAAGGTCCCAAACCAGGTAAGTTTTTAAGTAAATTTAAATAGCCACTAAAAAAATTACAAAAAAACCAGCTGGTCCTAGATAAACTAGAACAATCAAGGCTGCAGTTGCTGAAGCATAAGCCACAACTTAACCTAGTGCTGGATAAAGAAAATTACCAAGATAGAATAGAAGAAATAAGTAAGCCAAAAAAGCTACATAAAAGAAAGCAACATAATAAAAAAAATGAATGGATATATAATTAATAAAATATTAAAATAAAAAATTTAATTGATTTCATGTTTTTCAAGTAATAATCATAGTTGATTTAAGCTTTAATCGATTCTTTGGATTTTAGTAAAAACTTGATAATTTATTAAAAAATGAAAGCTTGACAATTGAGACAATATTTAATGAAGATGATATTTTGTAGGAATTAAAAGGATCAAGCTCAGTAAAATTTGCAGATTAGTAATTAATATTGTGTCATTTAGTCTTATTTAACATCCGTAAGAATACAAAAAAATGATTGGGTATATTGTTGATGAAATTACTGATGAGTCTTTAGATAAAACTTAAAGAACAAAGTTTTAAAATATATAAATATAATTAGATATCCATTTTATTCAAGTGAAATTTTAGGATAAGAGAATGAAAAACTCATAAACTTTTTATTTGATAAGCCTGAAGATGAAATGTATGAAGAAATAAATAATCCAATTGAAGATGATGAAACATAATTAGTAGAAACAATAAATAAGAATGATTAATTAAAAGAGAATGAAGAGATAAGAGCAAATTTATTAAATAATTTATTACAACTACTTGAAAATGATGCTTTGATAGTTACAACAGCAGGATATTTTGCTAAAGCTGTAAATACAATAATTCTTAAAAGAGGAGTTTGTGTAAATTATGATTAATATATAGTTTTGGGAACATTTGAAACATAATCCATAGGTTATTTCAAATATGTTTAAACATTGTTATCTAAAACATATTGTAGACATATTTGATAAATTGATTTCTTTAGAAGATAATTATGAATAACATAATTAATATATGAATGATAGATTAGCTTTAATGCAAAGATTGGCATTAATTTTAAAAGGAAAAGAATATTCATAAGTGATAGTTTAAAATATATGTGAATTATTTGAGGGATAATTTAAAAAAGCAGTATATTAGTATGAAACTTAAACTTAAGAATACAAAAAGATGTTATTACAATTTATATAACAATATACTCCTTCATTTTTTATGTCTATAGCTTTATAAACATAATAAGCTGTGGCATATAATGTTATAATAGCATAATTAGAATTTTTGAATAAATTAGCTTTTTCAAATGAACATTAAGATTAAATAGAGAATACAGAAAAAGAAAGTCTCAAGATTCCAGATATTGTTCAATTATATTCAATTATTATAAAAGACTTTTCAAAAGCATTAAATTAAAAAGATTAATTTACTTTATCATTTAAATCTACTGATGGTTTTTGTATTACACCTTTGGGAGAATGTAAATTATCATTAATCTATCTGATAAATAATTTATTAAGTAAATCTGAATTACAAAATTACTATTCATATAACATATTTTAATCAATAATAAATCTTGTTAACTAACATCGTTCAAATAATTAATTACATTTATTATTTGAAAAAATAGTATTGACTGTATTTTCATCTAATAATGAATAATTATAAAAAGAATTGTTTTAGGAAACCAATTTAATTACATTTATAATTTAAAATAATAATGAAGAAGCTAGAAAGAATAAATTTGGATTTTAAGGTATATTAACAAGACTTTCAAATTATTTACATTAGAATTAAAGTTAATCTAAATAATTTCAGTTAGTTTTATAACAAAGTAATCATTATTTTTAATTATAGTGAATACTAATTGGAATTAATATATGGATGGTTTAGATAGTGTTAACAAATATGAATAAGAATGGATCTTAGGAGTAAATCCAAAATAAAAAGCATTTTAAATATCTGAAGAAGTTTCTAGTCCAAATATTATAATGCCTGAACCATTAGTTTAATATGCATATACATAACCATCAGGATTCAGAAAATGTGAAAGTTTTGAAAATAATGATGAAGATAATGAGGTTAATAATGAAGAAGAAATTTAATAAGAATAAAACGAATAATAATAAATTGAATAGATAGGAACAGAAACTGATTAAAAATAAGAGGAATCTAATTAGAATGATAATGAACAAAAGGATCAATTAGAATTAGATTCTACTGCTAATATTTAAGAAGAAATTATCAAAACTTAATAAGAATATGTATCTTTAGATGAATAGAAAAATGAATAAGATAAAGAAAATTAAATTAATGATAATGTAGATAATTAAATTGATAATAATTAATTGGATCAAAATAATGATGGAAATGAAGAGATAATTCATACTCAGGAAGTTTAAGTGGAAGAAAATTAAAAGATATAAGAAGATAATTTAACCGAGCAATAAGATATTTAAAAAGAAGATAAGGAGCCTAATCTTAATTAAGAAGAATTAATAAAATAAGGTGATAATGAATAATAGGAATGATATATTATTATTTTAAAATTGTATAAATAAATTGCATCTATTAAATTGATCATTTTCTGACCAATTATAGTAATTATAGAAATGAATTTCAATAAATCAAGTATTTAAATCCTAAATTAAAATTAGTTTTCTCAATAATTCTAAGTTTTTAAGTTTTTATCTTAGTAATTATAATTATAGAATGAAAATGTTTTCTGATTGAAGATTTAACTTCTTACTTATATTATTAAAATTTAAATTAATAATGCAGGAGCCATTTAAAGTGAGTATTAGAGTGAAACCATATGAAGGAAGATCAAGATTTCTCACTCAGAGAATAGGAAAAGAAACTGTACTATTGAAATAATCAATAGATTATATAAGTAGAATGTCCAACTTAGACAATAAGAGATCCTGATACTTATGAATAAAGATCATTTGCATTTGATAATGTGTTTAATGAAGGAGAAAGCACACAAGATATATATGATACAGTAAGAGAATATAATATATATTTTTAGTCAATATCATAAATGATTTATGATTGTGTTTCTTAAGGATATAATGGTACAATTTTGGCTTACGGGTAAACAGGTTCTGGAAAGAGTTACACAATGTTTGGCAATTTATATGATCCTTTAGTAGAGAATGATGGATTAGTTTCAATGGTTTTAGAATAATTATTCTAAATGAACGTTAAAATTAGTATTTCATATTTGGAAATTTACAATGAATAAATAAGAGATTTAATTGGAGATTAAGTTGGTTTATAGTTGAATGAAGATCCTATAAAAGGAGTCATGTTATAAGATGTGCAAGAATTGTAAATTATGACGATAGATCAAGCTAAATCAATAATAATTAATGGCAATTAAAAAAGAGTTATGGCAGCAACTAATGCAAACTAATTCTCTTCTCGATCTCATGCTATAATATAATTATTTGTTGTAAATTAACAATATTAATGCAAATTATCATTAGTTGATTTGGCAGGTAGTGAAAAAGCTAATGTAAATGAAGGTAGTAAAGGAATAAGATAAATGGAAGGAGCTAATATCAATAAAAGTTTATTAGCTTTAGGAAATTGTATTAATATGTTAGCTTGTGATTAATCAATAAAGAAATTTGTACCTTATAGAGATTCAAAATTAACAAGACTTTTAAAAGATTCATTAGGAGGAAATACTAAAACTCTTATGATAGGATGTGTATAATAAGTAGTTTAATGTCATGAAGAAAGTATTAATACTTTAAAATATGCATCCAGAGCAAGAGCTATTAAAAAAAAGATTGTTTAAAATATTAAAATTAATGATATTACAAATTGTAATTGCAATTGTAATTCAGAAAATGTAGGTTTATTATAAGCAGAGATTGAAGCATTAAAATAGGAAGTATCATTCTAATGTATTTTATTATTATTAATATTATAATAGATTAATTAACAGAAGAAGAAATTGAAATTAGATTAAATTTAAAACAAATTGATTAATTATAACTTTAAAATAGAGAAGGTTTAGAATATTTATTATAACAAATGAATTCTGAAATGATAGATGAAGATAGATTGAAAAATGAAATACTATAATATGAAAGAGCAATTAATGAAAATGAACGGATTAGATAAGAATTGAATTCTTAATTATAATCTAAGAAAAAAGAAAGAACTGATCCAAAAGATATTCAAATTGAAATGCTTAAAAAAGAAATTACTTTTCTAAGAGATCAAATTAAATAAAAGGATTTAGTTATTGATTCCTTGAAAATTGATAAGGATAATATAAAATAATCTAGACCACATACTAGTTATTAAGAAACTGATAGACCAAAAATGAATAAAGAAAATTCTATTGAAATAGATGTTAGAAAAGATAGTCTATAATATTGTGGTTCATCTAAATCTATTAAATAACCTACAAATAGAGAAGAAGAATAACATCTTTAAAAATTAAATAAGGCAAGAGATAATTATAAGATTTTTAGAGCAAAAATGATTTAACTTTAAGAAAAAATGAATTATTACACAAAAAATGATATTCATTTAAATCAAAATTAATTAAAAGAAATTATTGATATGATGAATGAACTATCAACACAGAATGGTCCTGTTTTGAAATAAGATGAAGAGATGATAATTTATTTTCAAAAATTCATTATATCTTAAACTTAGAAATCCTAATAATAAATAAATCAAAATACATTAAATACTCAAATAACTACACCATAACAAAGATCAAGAAGTGTTAATCCAAATCCAAATAGAGNGATTTGGCAGGTAGTGAAAAAGCTAATGTAAATGAAGGTAGTAAAGGAATAAGATAAATGGAAGGAGCTAATATCAATAAAAGTTTATTAGCTTTAGGAAATTGTATAAATATGTTAGCTTGTGATTAATCAATAAAGAAATTTGTACCTTATAGAGATTCAAAATTAACTAGACTTTTAAAAGATTCATTAGGAGGAAATACTAAAACTCTTATGATAGGATGTGTATAATAAGTAGTTTAATGTCATGAAGAAAGTATTAATACTTTAAAATATGCATCCAGAGCAAGAGCTATTAAAAAAAAGATTGTTTAAAATATTAAAATTAATGATATTACAAATTGTAATTGCAATTGTAATTCAGAAAATGTAAGTTTATTATAAGCAGAGATTGAAGCATTAAAATAGGAAGTATCATTCTAATGTATTTTATTATTATTATTATAATAGGTTAATTAACAGAAGAAGAAATTGAGATTAGATTAAATTTAAAATAAATTGATTAATTATAATTTTAAAATAGAGAAGGTTTAGAATATTTATTATAACAAATGAATTCTGAAATGATAGATGAAGATAGATTGAAAAATGAAATACTATAATATGAAAGAGCAATTAATGAAAATGAACGGATTAGATAAGAATTGAATTCTTAATTATAATCTAAGAAAAAAGAAAGAATTGATCCAAAAGATATTCAAATTGAAATGCTTAAAAAAGAAATTACTTTTTTAAGAGATCAAATTAAATAAAAGGATTTAGTTATTGATTCTTTAAAAAGTGATAAAGATAATACTAAATAATCTAGACCACACACTAGTTATTAAGAAACTGATAGATCAAAAATGAATAAAGAGAATTCTATTGAAATTGATATTAGAAAAGATAGTTTATAATATTGTGGTTCATCTAAATCTATTAAATAACCTATTAATAAAGAAGAAGAATAACATCTTTAAAAATTAAATAAAGCAAGAGATAATTATAAGATTTTTAGAGCTAAAATGATTACACTTTAAGATAAAATGAATTATTACACAAAAAATGATATACAATTGAATCAAAATTAATTAAAAGAAATTATTGATATGATGAATGAACTCTCAACTTAGAATGGTCCTGTTCTAAAATAAGATGAAGAAATGATAATCTATTTTTAATAATTCATTAAGTCTTAAACTTAGAAATCTTAATAATAAATAAATCAAAGTACATTAAATACTCAAATAAATACACCATAATAAAGGTCAAGGAGTGTAAATCCAAATCCAATTAGAGGAAAAGGAACATCTTAACATTAAAGAAAACCTTTATAACAAACTAATTAATCACCTTTGAATAGATAATTATTCAGTAATCACACAAAATAATATCAGTAATTAGTTTCAAAAGGAAAGAAGGTATAAAAATGGTTTTATTTTAGGAAAGTTGTCCCACTCCGTAGAATAAATAAAAGTTCATTTTGGAATACGTAAAGAAAATGGAAAATCCATAACCGAGGGGGAGTAATAAGTCCCCACTACAATCATTTAGCTCAGATAATTCAGATAAGTATTAATTCACTAATATAAGACCAGAGACGATATTATTAAGCGTAGTTTTGTCTAAAAAGTTCCATTTCAATCAATTTAATGATATTATATTTTACAATTATTATTGTCTCATTACAAACCCTAATATTTAAATCAATAGTATTATTAAATTATATTATATACATATAAACTATGTTTTCCTTAAAATTTTAGTTATCCAACAAAATTACTTTTATAATTCATATTTGAGATTATAAAATTGTTTCAACATTAAATAATTAAATTTAAATATGGATAATTCTAAATCGATTGAAAATCAAAAAAAAGAACCATTAAGACCTTGTTGTGCTTGTCCAGATACACGAAAACTAAGAGATGAATGTATTGTTTCTTTTGGAGAAGAAAAATGTTAAAAAGAAATTGAAAATCATAAATTATGTTTGAAGAAACTTGGATTTGATTGAAAGTTGATTTAAAATTAACTAAATAATAATTCAAATTCTTTTTGAACAAACTTTAAATAAAAACATATTTTTATTTTACTTCTTCTTGACCTTATTCTATATAAATTATAATATATAAATTATGAATATTTATAAATCAATTAAGACTATTGTCTGTTTTCAAATTCCCAACTTTTGCTATAGAGATTCTCAATAGGTTTGATAAAGAATATTATCTAAAGAATTCTTTAAATATATTCATTTCCACTGGGTTTCTAAGATTAATTTAAATAATATTGGAACTTCAAAAACCTTTGAGATAGTTAATAAAACTTGCAATCCAATTAGTTCTCTAAAATTCAACTGTGTAATTGCTTAAGGATAAAAAAAATCATTTTTCAATATAAATTGATCTATTATCTTTGTTAAAAACAAAAAGATAACTTTATTACACATTCAAAAGTAGATCAAATCATAAATAATAAATGAAATACTAGTAATGAAAGAATTAATTTGAATAATTACAAACTTTTCACGATCCTTTCATAATCGCAATATTAAATTAAAACATAATTAATAATATAATATAAATACTTGGTTGAATTTTATAAACCTTAATTAAAGAAATCAAAGATTTAAAATTAAACACGTAATATTAAGTTCAATTTAATCCTTTTAAATATGGATAGAAGATAGTTTCAATAGTCAATTTCGATATTTATCAATGGATAAAGAGAAGTAATAAGAAATTCATGATAAATTAAATTAATTTAATTAGAAATATTCAATAAAAAATTGAAGATGTGAAGAATTTACAAAAAAATTATGATTTTATGAGTTTAATAGTATTATTAATTTATTTTATATTATTTGATTAACTATGGTAAAGAATAGCTTATATAATAGTCAAAAGTATCTGTGGCATCTACTTACACTATAGGAGAATCAATATCATCATTAGATATAAGTCAAGAATATACAGCTGCAGGTTTATTGGATGAAACAGTGGCATTATGGAAAGATAAAGTATCAAAGGAAAATGAACCATAAAGATTGGAAGGGCATTTTTTAGGGATTGTTGATATAAAATTTTCAAATAATGGTGAATTACTTGCAGTAAGTTCATTAGATAGTGTTATTCGTATTTGGGATTTAAAGAAAAGTATAAAATCAAAAGAAATTGCATGTGATTAAATGGAGAATTGGAATATTTGTTGGTTAAAAGATTATATATGTACTGCAGGTGAAGGTGGTAGATTGTCTATGTTTAGTATGGATCAAAATCAAGAAGAAATTCCAGTTTTTTCAGTTGAGAATTCATTTGGCTCAGCAATTACTGCTAATAATGCAAATATTGCTGTAGGAACAGATAGTGGATCATTACATATTGTTGAAGATCCTATTGAAAAGAGAAAGCTTCATTCAAAAAAAATTCATAAAAAAATGGTGAGATCTGTAAAATTTAGTAATGATGGTTTTAAAGCTTTTACAAGTTCAGATGATGGAGATATAAAACTAATTGATTTAACTAAAATGAAAGAAATTAAAACATTTTAACATCATTATTCTGTTAATTCAATTGATGTTAATCCTATAGATGATAAATTAGTTGTTAGTTGTTCATCTGATTATAAAGTTAGATTATGGGATACATCATCTGGATAATGTATTGAATAATTTAGTCCATTTGATAAAAAAGATGATAAATTATGGGCTGTTCGTTTTAATAGAGATGGATCATTAATTGGAGTATGTTCATAATAAGGTTAATTAAGTTTCTATAGTAGAAATTGAAATTTTTTAGTAATAATAAAAGTTATATAACCAAATGTTTATCATTATCTCTAGATATTTATTATAATAATTAACAATGAATTTTCTCAATAATGTGTCTGAAATAATTGAACAAAATCTTCCTTAAGATATATAAGAATCATTTGCAGTAATAACTACACATGTTGGAGTTCCAAAAGTAATTGAGGATTGCTCCTAAATTCCTGAAATGATATAATTAAAATCTGGGTTAATGTATTCAGAATAACACAGATTAATATAATTTCATAAGATTTAACCTTAACTTTCCTTTTTATAAGGATAAGAAGATAAAAGTGCAATTTTATAAAATGATTAAATTCGAGGATTAAATTCTGAGAGAACTGAAAATAATGCAACTCTTACATCTGTAATTATGTAGTCTGGATTGTTTACACATGAAAACTTTAATCAATATGAAGGGTTTATATTGAAAAAAACAAAAAACTTATTATAATAATATAAATAGATATATTGTCATTTTTAGGATGGAATTTTAAGTTTTTATAAAGATTAGTAAAAATAAAAGGTAAGTTTTGTATTGAATTTGGGTCTTTTTAATTTCTAATATTATTAGAAACAATAAGTGAATAATGATATATATGAATTTGGATTAAAATGTAAGAATGACAATAAAATATTTCAATTTAAAGGTCTAACTAATAATTAATGGTTTATTTTGATCAAGAGATTCATTGATAATGTTCGTAAGAAACCAATAGTAAAGTTTTATTTGAACCCATTTACTAAATATTATAAAAAACGATTAATAACAAATGATTAATTTAGACAAATGAGTTAAACAGGAGATATATTATTATTTCAAACAAAATCTTGCAGTTCTAAAATATAAAGATTAGTAACAAGATCAAATTATGGTAATATTATATATTAAAATAGATCATGTTGCTATGATATTAAAATATTAGTCAGGTTCTATATATGTTTTAGAAGCAACTGATTAAAATGGAGTAGGAATATTTGATTGGGATTCAATGACTAATCAATTATGGTATGAATTATATTCAATGTAATAACTTTTTATTTATTATAGGGTTGTATATAGATAACTTTAATTAATTAGAAATGTTGACTTTTTATTATAAATTGAAAAATTTGTCAAAGAAAATGTTGGTAGATAATATTAATTAAGTTTTACAAAACTATTACAAGAGAAATCTACAATTATAACTTCATAAAATTAGTAGGAGGATCCAACTTATTTTTGTTCTTAACTAATAGCAAAAATATATAAATAAATAGGATTATTAAATTAAGATAAATCAGCTAATTAATATTGGCCTGGATCCTTTTCTAATGAAAAAGATGATATTTAGCTTACTGGCTGTTCTCTTTCAGATGAATATCTAATCGGATTTAATATGTGAATAAATTATTGTTGTACTCAATTCAATTTCTTTAATTTATTTGATTAATTTTATTTAGTAATATAATTTTGATTGATCATTCTAATTAAATGTATTAATAAGATTGGAATACCAATTATTATTATTAATTATATAATATTTATATATAAACTTCTTATTATTTAATATTATCTTATATACATTAATCAGAATTAATGTATATAAGTAAGTATATATTATAAATATGTTAAAAATAAAGTGACTAATATATAAATTATCTTTATTATTAAAATTTGTATTTAAATAAAATTCATATATTAGATTACTTATTGTTTAAAATTTGTGATTAATTTTTATTAAATTTGTTTTATTTTTAATTCAGATGAAAAACACAGTAAGCAAATCAAATATGGTTTTTAACAAATCATTTGGTTAACACATCCTTATAAATCAATAGATTTTATAGATGATAGTAGATAAGGCTGCAATACGACCAACAGACATAGTATTAGAAATTGGACCAGGAACAGGTAATTTGACAGAATTGTTATTATAAAGAGCTAAATAAGTTATTTGTGTTGAAATTGATCCTCGAATGATTATAGAATTAACTAAAAGATTTAAGTATTCTTAATATTCAGATAAATTCAAATTAATTTAAGGTGATTTTTTAACAGCAGAATTACCATTTTTTGATTTATGTGTAGCAAATGTTCCTTATTAAATATCATCTCCTTTAGTTTTTAAGTTATTAGCACAAAGACCTCTTTGGAGATGTGCAGTATTAATGTTTTAATAAGAATTTGCATTTAGATTAGTTGCTAAACCTGGAAATGAATTATATTGTAGATTATCTGCAAATGTTTAAATGTTATCAAGAGTTGATCATTTGATGAAAGTGGGAAAAAATAATTTTAAACCTCCTCCTAAAGTAGAATCATCAGTTGTTAGAATAGAACCAAAGAATCCTATTCCAAATATTAATTATATTGAATGGGATGGTTTATTAAGAATTTGTTTTAATAGAAAGAATAAATAATTATCTGCCATCTTCAAAAACAAATCAGTACTTAAAACATTAGAACATAATTTTAATGTTATTGAATAAGAAGGAATAAAAGTTAATGATCCTTCTATTCATGTTAAATAATTAATTTCAACTATTATGGAAGAGGAAGATGTTAAAGGAAAAGGGAAAAAAGATAAAAAAGAGAAAAAAGATAAATAAAATTAATAAAAAGATGAAGAATCTGAATCAGATGATGATGAAGATAATAATTAATAACCAGAAAAATAATAAACTACTTAAAATCCATTTAGATAAAAAATAAATGAAATATTAAAATCTAATGATATGTTCTAAAAAAGACCAGTTAAAATGGATAATGATGATTTTCTTTAATTACTTTGTGGAATGAATGCACAAGGAATTCATTTTAAATGATAAGGTTGTTTCTGATTATTATAATTATATTGTATATTAAAATAAATTAATTAATGCTAAAATAATAAGATCAATAACAAGATGGATTTGTAAGTTTTATGTTAGAAAAAGAAGATTCTTATATAATGAATCATAAAAATAACAATGATGATGACTATTATAAATAATTAAGTAGGTAATTTTATGGTCACAAAAATGAAGGTAAATAGTCTTATGCCTAATAAAGAAGTGAAATTAGTACCAAAAATAGATCCATCAGTATTAAAATATAAAATTGTATCTCGTACTATTAGAACAAATAATGTAGAGAGATAGAAACCTGCAATTTCAACTCCTACAATAAATGAATAATTGTAATAGGTATAAGTTTATTGTAATTATTCTTTTTCCTATTATAGTAGATCTAGAAACTCTTATAGTCAAGTAAACCTTAAATCTAAAGTAGCATCTAAAATACACAAAGGAAAAGTGTTCATTCTACATAAAAAATAAATAAAATTAAAAATTTGTATATGTAATAATAGCCAGCAAAATTTAATATTCCTATTCCAATTTAAAAAATTAATATTCTTGAACCTCGAACTTATCGTTAAAGAAATGAAGAATCAATAGATTAATTTAATCAAATAACTCTAAATTCATATAGAAGTACATTAAACAGCAGTACAAAAAGCATTGCAAAACCAGATAAAAATACAGATAACTGTTATCCTATCAAATTGCAAACCTAATTACGAGAAGATAATTCAAATAATGTATTTAAAATATCATTTCGAAATAAATATTGATTATAATGAAAATGCAAATTTTAACTATTTAAATTATTATTTATTATATAATTAATTCATTTATCATTCTAGTTTTCTATAAAATTATATTCATATCATCTAAATTTTATTAATCTTCCAAATGATTATAAGTTTCAATATATATTTTAATAAACAATAGTTAATATTAATTTATTCCATAAGAGAACAATGATTATTATCAAAAATTATGAAAACTGAGTTAAATTATCTTCAATTAACTTAATATTTTTATTTATTTTTGTGAGTAAAATTATATTATATTAAATCACTTAGTGATTTTATTAACTTAAACAGTAAAATAATATTTTTTAAATGTAAAGTAAATTGAAAACGATATTCCTCATCCTTAAAAAATAGCAAAAAGGTTGTTCAATTTTTAACCTATTATTGATTAACAATATTATAATATAAGTTAAAGAGGAATAATATAATTAATTAAAAAATAAAGAATTAAAATTTCATATAATAGTTAATCCTTAATAGAACAATAATCATACAAATATAAGTTGATTAAAAAAATAATAGTATTACTGAATTATCATATGAAATTATGAAATGCAACTGTTTAGAATTGAATTTAATCATTTTTTATTAACCTCTATAACCAAAAAAGGAAAACTATCAATTTAGTATTAAGTAATTAATAAATTTGAAATAAAAAAATTTAAAGACCTAGTAAAATAAGAATAAATCAAATAAGAATAAAAATAATTAAAGAGAGATGATAATTTTAATATATTAGATTTTCCATTTTTTTTTTTTTAATGAAAATAAAATAAACTTAATTTTAAAATACCTAAATATAGTGAACCAAAACTAAATATGAATAAGAATTCTTTCATATTAAATAATATTGCGCATTAATTGAGAATTAAAGGATTGTATAATTTGAAAATTTTTTCAATATTAATAAATTTGGTATGATGGCACATGCTGATTTCATAGAATTCAAAGCATCCAGATCCCATTCACAATACAAATTGAACTCTATTGATTTCGATGACTTTGCTTACAACTTAAATAAAACTATATACAATTTTTAAAAGTCATAAGAAGGAAAAACGATAGATAAAATTTCTAAATTTAGAAGAGCAAAGAGCTTCTTATAAGTAAAAAACCATGAATCTACCAATGCTATCTATTAAACGTTTAGTAGAAATGCACCTGGATTTGATGAAAATGAAACCAAAGAACTTATGGAGCTCATTCTCCAATTAGAATATTTATTCATTCTCTACCACAAATTCTATCCAGATTAAAGTAACCCAATTTTATTAACATCTTATCTAAATTGTCTAACCTACAATAAAGAAAGTAAATAACTCACTATATTATAGAATATTTTGATAATTATACCAACGACATCTCGGAAACCCTCCAAATGTCAATTTTACGTAATTCTTAATAAAGAATTATTGAAGAAAAAACTGATGAAAACCTAATAAAATTTTTAGTTAATGAAATCAATAGAAGGAATAAATATAAGAAAAATATGTAACTTATCAGAAGTGATTTAAATAAATTTTAAAAACTTTAACAAAACTATGAAATTTAACGAAAAACTAAATAATTAGAACATACTAAATCTAACCTATTAGTGGCTTCATTAAAAATAACATTTTAAAATGTAATATAAAACTTAATAAATTAGGATTAAAATCATTCTGTTAATGTTAGATTTCCATTGATTGATAAAAATAAGTCTCTATGTTTAGATTTTGAGAAATTACTGAAGTAAGGGGATATTCATGATCTCTTTAAATAATGGAATAATTACATAGATATAACATCTTCTCATTCAGAAATAACACTATTAATCTCAATAATATAAGATCTTTTCCAAGAAGATAGTTGGATTATTAAATCTATTGTAGAATAAATATAAGATGAATTCATTATCTCTACTTAAAAAATAGTTCTTCAAATAGGAGCATTAACATAATTCTGTCCTAAATGTTTAACTGTATATGACAGAAGTCATAAAGAAATTGCATATTTGCTATAATCAAAACTATAACAACAATTATCGAATTTTTAGATAAATGAAAATTTAAATATAGAAAAATAAGTTATGATAATGTAAAACTCATAGGAAGAGTTGTAAAAAGAAGATTAAAGACATAGTTTAGAGAATGCTCTATTATAATCAAACAATTTAAAAATGTGTTTAATACCATAAGGATTGATGAGTTAATTATTTTTCATTCATAGATATTGTGATGATGGATCTTTAGTAGAAGAAGAAGAAGATTAAGGTTAAAGTTAAAGTTAATGTTAAAGTTAAGAATAAAAATAGGATTCTTAATCAATAAAGTAATTAGATAATAGCTAAATTAAATTTAATCAATAATTTGTTAGATAAGCTTCTAGAAGAACAAGTCTAATAAGTTTTGGATATTCTGAAATGTAAGCAGAATATTCTAATTTCTAACCACTTAGATAAAAATTAACAGATATGAAGATTCATTCAACTGTATATATGGAAAATATGGATAAGAAGGAATGGAAAAAGATTTTTGATAAAATCAAATAAGAAAAGATGTAGAATAAAGATTTTTTAAAAACTAAATCAATTTCTTCTAATTCATCATTCGATATTAATTGTAATGATGAAAAATTTTTGAAATAGATGAAAGTTTTCTTATAAAATCAATAAATGAGAAGACAATGAAATCTGTAAATAAATTAAAATTAATGAAATTTTTTGTACAATTTGTAAATACATAATTAAATTTTTATTTGAATTATTTTCACAGATTCTTATGGTAATCAATTATTGTTAATCAAAATATAGATTAATTCAATAATAATGGAATTAGATAAAAATAAGTCTAAAAAAAAAATAACAAAAAATATTAATTGATTCTTAAAATTTTATTTTATTAAATTGAGTAAACTATTTTATTCAATTTATTATTATATTATTTTAAATTTTATTATAGAAGCACTTTCATTATTTTTATTTAATATTATTTGAATGTAATTTAATAACATAATAGATGATGTAAAATATTTAAATATAGGTTAAAAATCATTAGCAACTATTTATATTAAATTGAAATCCTATAAGCAACACATTTATTTATAAAATACAAAAAATTTCTTCCTTATCTATTTAAAGTTGAAAAAAAATTATTAATGGAATTTGATTTGTATATTATATATTTATATATTTATGAATTAATCTTCTGTCATTATAGAAGATAATAAATATCAATCTGTCTAGATAGAAGAAGAGAGAATGTTAACTGCTAAAGCATGTGACTTTAAAAAGAGTTTAATTTCCAAAAAAATTTTATAGAATTATGGTAAGGAAGAGCTAGAGGATATCAACCAATTATTTGATGAAAGACAATTAAATATATTAAATGATTTAGCAAATGATAATGGACATGACTCAGCATAAATTACAACTCATCGAGAAGAAATTAATTAAAGAATATAAACAGCCATAGAGAATGGCTTTAAAAGACATTCAGTTATGATTATGAAGAAACCTGTTGAAATTCAGAGATTTAAAATTTAGGTTTTCAAACCTGAAGATAAATTCAGAATTCTTTGGGATTTGTTCACTATGATCGTTATATTTTTTGCAATTTTAATATTACCTTTGGATATTAGTTTTACAATAGAATCTGATTTTTTTGATAATTTTAACATTGCATCAATAACAATATTTAGTTTAGACATTTTGATAAATTTTAATACTTCATATTAACAAAAAGGATAATACATTTATGATAGAAAATTAATAGCCAAAAATTATTTAATGGCTTGGTTTTGGATTGATCTATGTATTTATTATTTTTATTATTTTATAGTATCTACATTTCCATTTGATTTGATTATTAATGCTTCTGCAGAAGAAATATTACATTCAGATGAAATTGATGAAGCCTAAGTGTAAAATGTTAGAGATAAATAGTAATAATAATAATAAATAGCTAATACATTAAAATTGTTAAGAATTTTAAAATTCTTTCGTTTCATTAAAGTTGTAAGACTATTAAGAGTATTGAAATTAAAAAAAATATTTTCTAAATTAGAAGATTATGTTGATTTATCAAACTCCATGATTTCATTATACAAAGTTATAAAATTAACATTTATAATGCTTTTTGTTGCACATTGGCTTGCTTGTATTTGGCATTTTATAGCAGATTAAGAAAATATATCAGGAGATTATAATTGGTTAACAGCTTAAGGGATATAAGATAATGATTGGTATGTAAAATATATTGCATCAGTTTATTGGGCAACTGCAACAATGACAACTGTAGGTTATGGTGATATAACTCCAGTAACATCAAGTGAAAAAATATTTGGGATAGTTGTTATGTTATTAGCTTGTTGTATATTCGCTTATATAATGAACAGTATAGGTGGTATATTTGTTTCAATGGATTACAATGAAAAAATAATAAGATAAAAGATGGGTTAAGCTAATTAATTTTTAAAATCAAATGATATACCTAAAGATTTATAAGCAAGAGTAAGAAAATATTTAGAATATAAATATGAGAAAGAGTCTACATAGGTTAATGAAAAAGAAGCTTTAGAAGTCTTATCTTAATCTTTGAGAGTAGAAGTATTAGCTGCAGTTAATACAGATTTGATAAATAATTCTAAAGTTTTTAAATAGAATAAATTTGAAAAGGAATTATTACTTTAATTACCATTTGAATTAGAGGAATAGATATTTGGACCTGAAGAATGTATATTTTTGGAGGGAGATGACCCATTAGAATAAGAAAATGGTTAAAATTTAGATGAAAGATGTTTATATTTTTTAAATTAAGGTAAGGTTATGTTATGTATATAAAAAACATTTACTTGTTTAAAAATTTTAGAAAAAGGTGATACTTTTGGAGAATTAGGTTTTTTTAGTAATAAATCTAGAAGTGCTTCAGTTTATACTTTAGATTTTGTTTATGTTTAAAAATTAAAGAAAAAGAAATTTTTAGAACTTATGAAGAGATTTTAAACACAAAATGAATATTTTTAAATGAATAAACATATTATTGATTTAAATGATGATTTTACTCCTCTTAATTTACCATGTTTTGGTTGTTAATAAATTGATCACTTTGCTTATAGATGTCCAAAGTTACATTTTATAATTAAATATGATAGAAAATAAGAATTAATTCAAGAATTTCAATAAGCTTAGAAGGAAATTAATAAAAATTATAAAAGGCATGATAAAATTAAATATAATTCTAGAGGTTGTTATACACTTACAAATGAAGTTGCGAATGAAATAAAATTAGTTTATAATTCAGAAGAATAATAAGAGGAAGATAGGTTAATTTAATTATAATAGTATTATATAAATATTTAAATATTAGACATAATGAAGAAGAACCTACATTAGCAGGTTTTGAATTTATTGAATAGTCTAAACAAATATAACATTAACAAGAAGATGAATTTGAAAGGATGAGTATTATGCAAGCCTTTTTCACATAATTTAATCTAGATTACATAATTATAGCTTATAATGAAAGAGTAGATTATATTTTAAATTAATAATAATAAGAATTAAATAGAATCATAAGATCAAATTATAAATAATTTAAATCTAATAAGAGTAAACAAAGGATAAGATCAATGTCAGCTGAAAGAGCTATTTACTTTGAGAAACTTATTGAAAAGTATGGAGGACCATCTTTATTTTTATAAAAACTACATGAGGAAGAATGAATTAATATTGTATAACTATATCACTCCTAAATATTATTATTAAAATTAGAAAAGCTAGGTGAAGTTATTAAAATACTTTAAAGTTTTATGGTATTTTTAGTAAATTCCAATTATTTTTATGAAATTAAAAGATATATCTAATATAAATATTTTTTGAATAATATTCTTAACCTTTTTTAAAGAATGAGATATTTAAAAATTCAATAAAATAATTATTATATTATTAATACATTCACCATAATGAATTTGCTTCAAAAAAGTTTGGCTCATATTTATTTGGCTTTGCAAAATTTCTGATAAAATATTTTCTTAGTTCTTCCCAGCAAAATAGACACATTGAATATGGTAAACCAGGCATTCTAATAATAATAATATCAATAATTTACCCTAAATTTAAAATATCAACTGGTCTAGCACCAAACCATGAATTGACTCCTGGAATATAAACAATAAAAATAAAAATTATAGTTTCAAGGAGGACACCATAAAACATAACTACATTAATTGGAGAATAAATCAAAGACATTTTACGTTCTAAATATAATTCTTTATGATATACATTTGCAAGAAAAGACATTAGACCATTGGACAAGTACAACAGCAACAAAATATGAAGTTTAAGCATATTTAAGTGCAGCAGTCTTGAAACAAGCATTAGTATTAATGGGATATTAGTTGTCTTCAAGCAAGGAATCAGATCTATCAAAATATCGACAGAGTTCATCTGAATTTTTATTTTACCATTCTTTAAAGGTTGGGAACCATCTATTATATTAAGCATCGTATTATGCAAAGATATATCTTAAATCATAGTAAATAATTTCAGGATTTATCCAATTAAGTGGAGTTTTTTAGAAACCAATCTCTGAAGTATATCCATCTGTAACTTTGAGAATAGGAGCTTATTACCAATCAGGACTGTAAGGTTGAGTAGTTAAAAATGGACTAAAATTAATAGAATTATTTACTTATTCATATTTGGTAGGTCCCATACCCAAGTAGTAGGAGGTGGAGTATAAGGTTGCCCATTAGCTAAAGTAATAGATGGCCATGGAATTTTTTAGTATGGGGTATTCATAAAACTAAGTAGTAATTATGGAGGGAATCCATATTCATTCATTGTGCTAAAATAACTAAAGAAACCAGCAGAAGTGGCAATAATTCCTTATAATAAGTAAGCATGAGTGATTAATCTTAGAGATACTAAATGATCATCCTTCTTTCTAGGTTTACGAGTCATAATATCGATTTCAGCTTCTTCATAGGCAAAGGAAATAGCAGGTAAAATATCAGTTCCAATACAAATAGTGAGAATAAAGGCATTGCTTAAAGGTAATGGTAATCCAATAGCAATTTCACCAACATATGGGAAGACTTCTGTGATATTTGAAGTAAGTAAATAAACTATTGTCTTTTTAAGATTGTCAAATATCTTTCTACCTTCTTCAACACCATCAACAATAGATGCAAAATCATCATTTAATAATATCATATCAGCAGCATCTTTAGTGACATCAGATCCACTAATACCCATTGAAATACCAATATCTCCTTGTTTAATTGCTGGAGAATCATTTACACCATCTCCTGTCACTCCTACTACATGTCCTATGTATTGACAGGCTCTTACTATCATAAGTTTTTATGCTGGAGATGTACGTGCAAATACAACTTAAGGTTTACTACACCAACTTTTAAGTCTTCTATCTTTCATTTCTTCAGGCACAAATTCTCCATTCTAATTTTCCTCCTCCATAGCTTATACAATCATGTCTCCATGAATTACAATTGCAGGTGCTAATCTAAAGGCTTCATCATAAGACATCATTGGATTTTCCTCTAATAAATCATCTACTGTCTTTCCTGTGATAATTCCTATTTATTTAGCTATTGCTCCTGCTGTTGGTGGTTGATCTCCTGTTACCATAATTACCTTTATACCTGCTGATTAACATTTTTTTATTGCTTAAGGCACTGTCTCTTTTGGTGGATCCATTAATGATAATAATCCTAAGAAAGTAAAACCTTCTAATTTAAATTTTAATGTGTCAATAGAATTCAAATTAAATTTATATCCTTTTTGAAATTCAGATCTTGGTAAATGTAATTTTGCAAATCCCAAAACTCTTTCACCTCCTTTACCAAATGATACATTAACTGATTTGAATTTCTATGTTATCTATTCATCTATTGGTTGATTTCTACCTTCTATTAATAAGTAACTTGAAAATGTCCATAACTTTTCTGGTGCTCCTTTTATATATACACAGTAAAATGAATTCTAAGTCTCCCAATTTACAATACATAATGAGAATTTATTAGTTGAATTGAATGGCATTTTTGCTAAAGATCTATCTGATAATTCAACAAGTTATCTTCTTTATCTTGTACTTTCAATATCTTCAATTGGTTAAAAGAATTTAATTAATGCTGTTTCTGATGCATCTCCAAGAGTTGGTGTATCTAACCAATTAATAGTAGCTTTATCTTTAGCTTAAATATTAAACTTTGCTTCACTAGTTATAATTGCACAATCATGTAAATCTCTAAAGGTAGGATCATTAGAATCATATTCATATTCAGTATTCCTTCCATGTTTAAGTTTATTCAAAGCAACTCTTTTTAATCCATCATACCAAACATTTGCTACTGTCATTTTATTTTATGTCAAAGTTCCTGTTTTGTCAGAGCATATACAACTAGTTGATCCAAGAGTTTCTACAGCTTCTAAATTTTTGACTAATACTTATTTATCAGCCAATCTTTTTGCTGTAATAGCTAAAGATACTGTAATACAACCTAATAAACCTTCTGGTACATTTGCAACTATAATTCCTATTGCTTAACCTACTGCTGTATCAACAGATGCATCTTCAACAACTAATGACAAAATCAAAAATAAGATTCCTAATCCTACTGCTATACATGAGATTAATATAACAAATCTTTTTAATTCTATATTTAAAGGAGTTTCTGGAGTTTCTCCACCAGTAGCTAAATCTGCTATTTAACCCATCACAGTATTATCACCAATTTAAATTACTAAACCTTTTCCTGATCCTTCCTTACATAAAGTACCAAAAAATGCTAGATTTTTAGTTTCTAAAGGATTTTCACTTGTGAGTTCAGTTACTCTAAGTAAAGGATCACATTCTCCTGTTAAAGCAGAATTGTCAACTTTCATTTCTCTAGATTAGATAATTCTAACATCAGCAGGTATTTTATCTCCCATTTTAATTTCAATTATATCTCCAGGAACAAGTTTCTCAGCTGGAACTTCTACTTTTTCTCCTCCTCTAATAGCTATACATTTTTATGGAAGGAAATTCTTAAATCCTTCCATTAATGCATCAGCTTTTGCAGATTAATTGTAAGTTATTGAACCAGTTAATAAAATAATAGCTATTAGAATGATTGCTATTAATAATAATTACATATATTTACCTAGCCATAAATTTGATTTTGCACCTAATGCATTTGGATTAACACCATATAATACAAAACACATAATAGATGCTATCCATAATAATATAGAAAATGGTTAAACCATTTCAAGTATCAACTTAATCCACCATGGTTTCTTTTTTTTTTCTGTCAATTTATTATCACCATATTATTAGTTTTTTGCTACAGCTTATTCTTAAGTTAATCCATCTGTTAAAGATGTTTCATATCTAATTATTATAAATTAAAATTCACTTACCTTTATGATAATGCAATCACATCAACTTTATGTTCATCCATGTTTCTATATTCTTCTCCTTTATTTTATGCTTTTTTTAATAGATCTTGTTTATTATTTGAAGGAGCATCATATTTCACAATTGTTTCATTCAAAACAATTCCTTTTTCCTTAAGTTAAAAATAACCCTTACTTTTGCTTATTAATACATTTAACTCTATCTAGATACTAATGCTGCTGCTTTCACAGAACTTTTACGAGCATCTTGATTTTATCTTAATCCCAAATCGACACTTTAACGAAGTATTTAAAATCCTGTAATGATTTATGGATTATTATTGGGAGGGAACTCTCCCTCATTCAATTGCCTATACTATGCCATAGGCTATAAATTTAATTAAAATAATATCTTAAGTCCTTCATGCCATCATACTATATATATATAGAATTTAATTGGATTATCATTTATTTAAATCAATTAATTGCTAACTAAATTATTATGAAAAAAAGAATCAAAAGATTACAAGGTTCATCTTATGTAATTTCTCTTGAGCCAGAAGATATATTAGGATAAGGATCATTTGGTAAAGTTGTGAGAGCCTATGATCTTGACAATAGAGAAGAACAATTAGTGGCCAAAATTATGGAAATTGGAACACAAAGTAAATTGGAATCATTATAACATGAACTCACAGTTTTAGAATAATTTTAAAGTGATCATTAGAACCTTGTTTAATACAAGTAATTTAATTTACGATCATCCACAGGAGGAAGAAATTGTAATCAACCAAAGCTTGTTACATTATAATGGAATATTGCAATGGGGGAACTTTGGAAGATAAAATGAAAAATAAATTTTGGTCTGAGGCTGAAGTTATGGACTTTTTAAGTTAATTTTGTAGTGGCTATCGTGAATTGTTAATGTAAAATATTATTCATAGAGGTATTATCATAATAAATCATGAAATTAGATTTGAAACCAGCAAACATTATGATTCATGATAGATTTTATAAAATAACTGATTTTGGTCTTGCAAAAATAGTGAATACTTTAGTAGATAAACTAACAATATCATTTAAAGGCACTCCTCTTTATATGGCACCAGAAATGATACAAGAAGAAGCAACAGCTGATCCTAAAATTGATATGTGGAGTCTTGGAATAATATTATATAGGATGCTCTATAATAAATATCCTTTTTTGATTTAAAATAAAAAGTATGATAGAGAAACTGCATTCTCAGATATTGTCAATAATGCTTTGAATATTCCTTAAACTCCAAAGAGATCTGATTTTATCATTTCATTGCTATAAAGAATGCTTAAAAAATAAAGTAAAGATCGAATAGGATGGGAAGAATTATTTTAATTACCACAAATAAAAATTCAATATTAACCCCAAGTTAATTAAAACCATTAAATGATATCTTCATCAGTATTTATTTAATAGATGGTAATCTAAAAAGTCTCTCTCATTAAAGTATAGCCATTTAAGAATAAAAAAGTAATGTCTTTGGTTTCTTAAATATTAACAGAGGATGATATAAAAAAATAAAGTGAAGAAAAAGATAAAGAATAAAAATAAATTTTAAATGAAATGATGTCCAATCTAAATAATAAGTATTTTATTCTAATTTTATAAGGTTACAAACTCAATTATAAATTAATTAAATTGAAGATATTCTATTTTATTTTCATGAATAAATATTTTTCTTAGATAAAGTTGCTATGAGAGTTTATAGATTAAATTAAGTTATTCCAGATATTGATTATAACATCACATATAATATTACTGCAGAAATTTTAACTTAAGCTTTAGGATCAATTCAAAAATTACAAAAACTTTAACCATTAAGTGCTGTCTAAGCAAACCTATATAAATCAACTGAAAATTATCAAATATTTTAATCATTACTATAATAAGATTAATTAGGTTTAGAAGATTTCTATAAAGAAGTAAAGAATAAGATAGTTTCACATTTAAAAAATCCAATTAATTAACTCTTTCAAATAATATCTAATCTACCAACAATTAATTCTATAGTTTAAATTTATATCACTATCAAATACTTAAAGGACAGTTAGAATATAAATGAATTAAACTTTTCTATAATGGAAGACTTTTGGACTTATTATGAAAATGTGGAGAATACCTCAGAATAGGAGGCTTTGCAGTATCTTCAAAAAGAATTGATTTGATTGATTCTGTTTCATTTATCCTTAAAACAAGAAATAAAATATATTATTTATTCTCAACTATTTGTTTATCAATTTTAGTATATATATTATAAATTATAATATAAATATTAATCAAATTTTGAATAAATAATAAATCAAAAATCAAGTTATCTATATAATTTAAATTAGTGCTTCTATTAATAAAACTTATATTATTTTTAAAATTAAATAAAAAAAGCATATTAATTAATTATAAAAATCAAATTAATATTCACTTTCCAGTAATCTAATTCTATATAGTTTATGCTTCTTATTTATAATGATTCAGAGCTTCATCAATATATATATTTTAATGAATCTCTTAGATTTCTTACAATATATCTATAATATTTTTAATTAATTTATGAGCAACTGTAAACATTTTTTGATCTAGTAATTATTAAATAATTTTATCTGTATGATAAAATAGCATTTCTAGAAATTCTTACTTCTCAATCCAATGCGTAAACTACAAAATAGGTATAATTCATACGAATTCAAAGAAACTCTCTAAACTTTCTTCTGGAGTGTTAAAAAGTGTATCTCTCAATCTAAATTATAAAAATGCTTTCTATCTATCTATATTAAACTACATTATTTCAGTCTCAACCATATAGCCAATATCATTAAATCCATCTAATAATTATTCCAAAATTGATTCATGCAAAACATTATTCGGCTCCACAAATCTCTCAGCTAATTCATTTAAATATAATAATCTCTCAGCCTTCTTATTTGGATTATCAAATGAATTCAATAATTAAATAGATTCTTCATAAAGATCAAATAAACACTACTAAAATTTACAATTTCTGATGACAAATTTAATAGCTTAAATATCATATTCAACAATCACAAAATCATTTTATATATCAAATTTCTCTCTCATTTCTTAAATCTTAATAAATAATTCTTCCTTTCCTCTCTCTTAAAATTCTAATATGCAAAAATAATTCATAGCAACTTCTAGATATATTGTGTCTTAATGAAAACTTTCTAAATATTCATGAAAGTCTCTTAACATATCTTCACATTTTTAAAAATCTGTTTATTAGTATGTTATAGCTAATTAAATGTAACTTTATGCATATGGAATAGAATGCTTTCCAAAAACTTATAAATAAAGTTCAACAGCTTTTTCAAAATAAGGTCTTGCAGCAATATATTCTTAAATTTATATTTGAACCATTCCTAATTCTTCAAATATTTAAGCAAATTTAGCAATTCCTTTTTCCTTTCTCTTTTCTGCTTCATTAGCTACTTCAGGATTATCATGATTACATACTATTTTAATTATTTAAATTTTACATAATTTAACTATTTCCATAAATTTCTCTGTTTCCTATAAAGCAATCTCAAAATTTAAAATTCCTTATTATATTTAATCTTATTTTATCAATAATTTTGCTTTCATTTCATAATAGAATGCCATATTATATAAGCATTATGATAATCCTTATTCTTTTGTTAAGTATCCTTCATTTTCTCCAATTTCCTCAAAATTATCTTATAAATAATTATTAATAAACACTACAGATTCCTTATACTATCTTGCAAAATATTCAATTATAATACTTTAACCATAATTCAATTTCTTTAAATTCAACATCATCTCTTTACTAAGAATATTTAAGTGGAATAATTCGAATTACTAAATTGTGCCATAAAAATTAGTAAAAATTTGTTGGATATTAAGACAAATCAATATTTTTGTAATGAACATTATTCAAAAAATCATCAAAAAGTACTTCTTGTACTAATTTATCCTCTATTTATTAATTTTCAATCAGATATCTTGCATATTCTATTTTTTCTAATAACAATGAATAACATTTCTTATTTTCTGACTTATCCATTTCTTCTCTGATTCCAATTATTTTTCTTAGCATATCCATTTATTAATGTTCATTTTCACAACCTTCCATTTCATTAAACAAATTATCAATTTAAGTTTATTTTTCCTCTCTTATAATATAATATCAAAATTTACTTTTCATCCTTGCCATTAAAGAAAATACCATATTATGGTATAATAGTTAAATTTACATAATAAACCTATTATTTTATAGGTAGGAATGATTTTCTATTATGAATTATATTTTAAACAATTCTCTTCACAATATTTCTAATGAGCATAATTAATTAATTAACTATTATTTAAAACTATAAGAATAAATGATTATTATTAAGAAAAGAATTTAATAAAATTTTTTTTATAAATAATTATTTTTTTTCATAGTTCTGTTTAATAAGTACCATAATGAATCGTAAAATAATTGAACAATTTAATTTATTTTTATTTATAAATCATCAACTCATTGGTTATTACATTTATCCAAATTGATTAGGAGGTTGTGGTGGAATTTATGGATAATTATAGTTTGATTATTAGTTCTAATCTTTCATATACAGAGTACTATCTGTAAATGATACAATTTAAGGTTGGAAAACTTAAGGATTCCAATTAGAAGGCTATACCATTGGTTAATTATATATTTAAGGAACAGGTGCAACTATTTCAATTGGAACATTTACTTTAGGATGTTTATTACAACATGTACAACCTATAATATATAAATTATTAAAATTTACCAGCAAGCACTGCTTAAACTTCTAATCTATAAACAGATTTAACTAATTATCCATTAGATGAAGGATGAATACCTTCTGGTGAACTCTTATTATGTAAAATAAGTTAGATTTATTTTCTATCATTTTCTACAGCTCTTTCTCCTGCTTTAATTCCTTACATTTATTATGAAACAATAGTTCTTGTTATTAGTTTTTCCCTTCCTGTTCTATCCCTTAAGGTTAGGTAATTTATTAATCTTGCTTCTATTCTTGTGACATCCAATTTACAATTAGAATTATCCAAATCAGCCCATAAATAAGCATTATCTCCAGGAAGATAATGATTTTTATCAAAAACACATTTAATATGTGATGTCTAATGATATTTATATATAATTACTCCTTTGTCGATGCAACACCATGTGGATGCTTTTACTTCCATTTATCCCATCAAAGCTGTCATATTCTACTTTAATGGTTCTCTAACAATAAGAGGTTATGAGTGTTAGATATTTTTATATGATTTGTTATAAGATTCGATTTCAGCCTTGACACTATAAGAAATTTTGGCTTAGTAGTTGGATCCCTTCTCAAAATATGATCCAGGTAGATGTGATAACAATTAAAATTAAAAAGGAAAGGTATACTATCCAACAGGTAAACAAGGAGTATTAAAAGTCCAAATTGCCACTCGATGTTAATAAAATTAAGTTTCACCAGAATAGGTCACATATTCTGTGGTTTGCTTTTGCTTACCATCTGGGCCAGTAGAATTACGAGTACGACTTTCAGTCCAATGACATTTTTCTTTGCCAGATACTTTCAATAATACTACACCTCCAGGAAATCCATCTTTGAAAATGTTCAAATAGATATTTCCTAAGTTAATGTAATGGCTACTTTATACCTGTAATGATTTCTCCTGCAAAATAGAAAGGTTTATCAGTTCTGATATATACCCCTCCAAAATCTGATCCTTATTAATTTCCCATTATAACGTTTAATATTGAAATCCATATAGTACATTGTTTATAATTCAAGAATGAAAAATAATATGGAATATGTACTGTTATTAAATAAAGACTAATACAATAATCAATTCTTTAATCTAGTCTATAGCCATTACTTTAAATATTTTTCAGATCTTTATTTTTGAGTACTCTTGTATATAATTAAGCTAATAACTTTCATTAACCTGAATGAGTATTTGTAAAATTCTTGTTCATTTTCTAAAGCCAGTTCAAATCATCTTTTTTTTGCATCTTAATCTACAATTGTAATTCTTGATAATCATATGCTTCTGTATTTTTCATTCATATCCAATATTATCTTATATTTTATCTCCTTAGTATTTCTTGATAATTCAATATGAAAAGTAGCTTGAATTCAAGTTATTTCTAAATATTTTCTGATACTTTCCTTTTCTAAAATTTGGTCAGAATCAATGATCATTTGAATCACTATCATTTTATACATTTATTTTCATGGAATATTTGTATTCTTACTATTCTAGATATTTTTTTGTGTCCATCATTAAATGATTAGGTTTTCAATTTGTGAATTCTTATTGTTAAAGTTTGTTAATATATTTCTGTAATCATATGACCAACCTGTTATACATCTTTTAAACAAATGTAGGTATCATCATATAAAAATAATACTTTAATCTCAGTCATTTGAATTATATTAATAATATTTCTCTTTTTAATTTATGATAATATTAGATAGACTTATGAACTTTATGCTGCTGAAAATGAAAAAGAATATTTTTATCGAAAACTCTCTGAATATCAAGATATGGACTTCATTAAATAAGCCATTACAGTTTATAATAAAATAAAATTATTTAATATTGACCCATAATATAAACTTAAATATGAATGCTATTCTAATTGTTATGATTATAATTAAGTGATTTTTGAAAATTAAGAAAAAGGAATCAAAAAGCTTAGGTAAATGCAAAAAAAAAACTAAAGATCTTAAATAGTTTTTAAGAAACTTTGATAAATCTGTATATATCAATAATTAAACATGCTATTCAAATTGTGATTAGTTGATTAGTTATAATTTAGATTAAAAATAAAAAAGAAAAAATAATTGTTAATCTTAATAAATTATCAGAATAAAGTCAATTTTTATAGATGATAATAGGTATGTGAAAATAAACTAGATAGAAGATATAGAGAATTTTGGCTGAAATGAAGAAATGATATAATTGATAGATATTCAAATTAAATGCCCAATTGATGTATTTACAATAAATATAAACTAATTATTATCATTTCAATTAATAAAACTTTTTATTCATCATTCTATTTAAAAAGGGAATCAATAAATAGTTAAATGATATTCTATGAGAGAGAATTTATGAATATTATATATAGAGTTAATGTATAGTTTTATTAGAAGCTTATTTGATTATTTATAATTGAATAGAATATACATCTTTTTCTGTTTCAATCCACGTACGATATATAAATACATAAGTCATATAAAACAAATTATTGTTGTATTATTAATTCTTTTCATATACCAGTTTAACATAAGTTTTAATGAAAATGAATAAATAATGAATTTGCAAAACCCATAAATTAATAATATAAATTAGACACGTAATAAATAAAGATTATTATTTAATAGATTAACCCAGGCTGAGGCAACTTGGCTGTCACTTTATGTGGGTTGTAAGAGGATGTTTGATAAGCTGTCATCTGAGAGCTCGCTGAGTCATTTCGTTAAGAGTCACCGCCCTAACCGAGCTCGTAGTCACTTGTGGGATCCATCAGTAATGAGGGTATCACTTGTGTTGAAGAATCTCGCAATGGCTTAGGCTGGAAACAGAGCAAGCAATAGGGATCGCTATGAGCGGCGGAAGGATACCGGACTCGTGAAGTGATGTGGCTTATCGTGGCACTTATTAAACAGAACTCTGAAAACAAACAAATATTTTTTATTATTCAATATTATTATACTGATGATATTCATAAATTAGNTAATACTTTAATCTCAGTCATTTGAATTATATTAATAATATTTCTCTTTTTAATTTATGATAATATTAGATAGACTTATGAACTTTATGCTGCTGAAAATGAAAAAGAATATTTTTATCGAAAACTCTCTGAATATCAAGATATGGACTTCATTAAATAAGCCATTACAGTTTATAATAAAATAAAATTATTTAATATTGACCCATAATATAAACTTAAATATGAATGCTATTCTAATTGTTATGATTATAATTAAGTGATTTTTGAAAATTAAGAAAAAGGAATCAAAAAGCTTAGGTAAATGCAAAAAAAAAACTAAAGATCTTAAATAGTTTTTAAGAAACTTTGATAAATCTGTATATATCAATAATTAAACATGCTATTCAAATTGTGATTAGTTGATTAGTTATAATTTAGATTAAAAATAAAAAAGAAAAAATAATTGTTAATCTTAATAAATTATCAGAATAAAGTCAATTTTTATAGATGATAATAGGTATGTGAAAATAAACTAGATAGAAGATATAGAGAATTTTGGCTGAAATGAAGAAATGATATAATTGATAGATATTCAAATTAAATGCCCAATTGATGTATTTACAATAAATATAAACTAATTATTATCATTTCAATTAATAAAACTTTTTATTCATCATTCTATTTAAAAAGGGAATCAATAAATAGTTAAATGATATTCTATGAGAGAGAATTTATGAATATTATATATAGAGTTAATGTATAGTTTTATTAGAAGCTTATTTGATTATTTATAATTGAATAGAATATACATCTTTTTCTGTTTCAATCCACGTACGATATATAAATACATAAGTCATATAAAACAAATTATTGTTGTATTATTAATTCTTTTCATATACCAGTTTAACATAAGTTTTAATGAAAATGAATAAATAATGAATTTGCAAAACCCATAAATTAATAATATAAATTAGACACGTAATAAATAAAGATTATTATTTAATAGATTAACCCAGGCTGAGGCAACTTGGCTGTCACTTTATGTGGGTTGTAAGAGGATGTTTGATAAGCTGTCATCTGAGAGCTCGCTGAGTCATTTCGTTAAGAGTCACCGCCCTAACCGAGCTCGTAGTCACTTGTGGGATCCATCAGTAATGAGGGTATCACTTGTGTTGAAGAATCTCGCAATGGCTTAGGCTGGAAACAGAGCAAGCAATAGGGATCGCTATGAGCGGCGGAAGGATACCGGACTCGTGAAGTGATGTGGCTTATCGTGGCACTTATTAAACAGAACTCTGAAAACAAACAAATATTTTTTATTATTCAATATTATTATACTGATGATATTCATAAATTAGATTAGATATCGATACAAGATCTTTAATAATTTGATGACATAATTAGGATAATTTTCTTTTTGAAACTTTATGTTTACAAAAGAATAAAAAATGGTTTGTTCCTTATTTGACTTAAGAAATTCTTCTTAAATGATATTAACACTTTTGAGAGTTTGGAGAAACAATATTCAATCATATGTTTTATTATAATAATTATTTATTTTAAATCATGCCTTAAAAATATTTACTATTCCTTCTATTCCACTAAAAATAATAGAATCAGTTGTATTCATTTAATCAATGCTAAGAATACCTTTTGGTAAACCTAATATAGATGCCTTGGCTTGACCATCTTTCAAACTAAAAAGTTTGATTTCATGGAGTCCCGAACTGCCAGCATAAATATAGTCCTCATTTGCTTTGCTAAATTTTAGTAAAACAATTACTTAAACTAAGTTGCATATATATAATATGATCTATTCTCATCAGATTAAGATCCAGTCCAAAATATTTCTTAATAAAGTTTTCTTGTTCTCCAATCCCATAATTATATTTAATTTTCTGTTCTATGTGATCCAGTCAATATTAATTATCTCTTAACTGAAAAATCAAGCGAATCTCCAGATAAAGATGGCCCATAAAATTGACCTACACATTATTTCTCTCTTATATCCCAAATCAAAACATTTGCATCCCAACCTCCTGATATTAGAATATTAGGTTAGTCTGGCATGAATTTTACAACAAATACTCTATTTGCATGACCTCTCTAACCCCTAATTTATTTTAGAAAAGATACCAATCTGCTGATTAAAATTGATGCTACACACTTTTTATGTCATCATCATAAATTCTAATACAAAAATCCTTACCTCCAGTTGCAAACAAACTTCCATCAAAATTAAAGTCTAAACATAAAACACTATTATTTTCTTCTACAATTTTATGTAATTATTTTCCTGAATGTGCATGCCAATGTATTATATGTCCTTCTGCATTTGCTGATACCAATATACCCTTTGCTTTTATACCATAATTTGGTCTCCATCTTAAAGCAGTAACAGGAGTTTAAAATTATTCTAGTGTATGTGCTAATTTATCTATTTTTATAAAATCATCAATATACTTTAATTATAAAGATGAATCAATCCTTCTGACATCCCTACAGCAAGATATTGATCATCTTAATCGTATCTTAAAGAAAATACATCTCCTCCACTAACATTGAGCTATTGTTATAACTTTAAACCCACTTAATTCTTGTGAACACCAAACCTCTTTTTTTAAGATACAAAAATACTTAAATTCATATTTGTTAAGCTCTAATGACTAATTATTTAATTGTTAGTCTTCTTAATTTTACGTACTTTGCATAATTAATATTTTTAAATAATTATACTATAAAGCAAAGAACTTGAATATTATTAAAAACAATAATCCTATATTTTTTTATATAGATTCAATCCAAATAATTTTCTATTGTTCTTCTCAATATTCAAAATCAGAATGATAATAAATATATTACAAACATTACTTTCCAATAAGTTTTTATAAATCTTTATTTTAGAAGATTGATAATAATCGAAAGGTTGTTGATATGTAATTATGTTAATTTACTATTTAAGATTTTATAATAATCTTATAAATAAATAGTTTTATGCAAATATATATCAAATATAAGTATACTAATTTATAGATTTAATATCCAAAAACAATTTGAAGTAGTTGAATTTCATTTTTGCCTTAGATAACTAATATTAGAGGGTTATTGCATAGTCTGGAAACTGCAAATAATTTAAGTCTTGCTAATTTATTTATTCTATGTAAACAAATAATTATACATTGAATGGCAAATAACCTACTAGAAATAAATATAATATATTTTTATTTATTTTATATCTTTAATACCTTTATTTACTTAATTTTTATTTTTTTACTGTAAATAAATAATTAGATTTCATTTACGAGAATTATCAATTATCTTTTATTTTAAAGATATAATTTATCTTTTTAAGTTAATTGTTTGGGCTTTAAGAATTACTTGAAAAATAAAAAAATAGTTTCTAATTTTTTAAAGATATATTATAGAATTCACAAATATCATGCTAATCAATTGGATATTTAATAAAAATTTGATTATAATATAATCATTAATATTCGTCTTCCATAAAATTCCCATCTTTCCATTTACCAATCACTATGATTCCATCCTTTGTAAATTTTCCAATTCCATGCTGTTTATCGTTTTTCCAGTCTCCTTCATATTCTGAATTATCAGAATTTTTAAAATATCCTTTTCCTTCTCTTTAAGCATTCACAAAATCTCCTAATATTTTGTGAATGAATCTATACCTTTGTAATATTTATTTTCTGGTTATGGCCAGTGCATCTCTCCTTTACCATCAGGTTTATTATTTTTAAAATTTCCTTTATATCGTTTACCATTTGAATAATAATATGTTCCTTCACCATGATATTTTTCTTCAAAAAACTCACCTTCATATTTTTCATTTATAATTTTTAGTTCTTATGTACCTTTACCTGACTTTTTACCATCCAAAAAGAAACCTTTATAAATAAATTCTGGTTTTTCTAATACTCCATATCCATGAGGAGCTGAATTTTTACATTAACCTTTATATGAATAGTTCTTTTATTTTACTTCCATCTCTTTTTACATAGTTCCATCTTACCAATAACCGCTCTAAAATATTAATTTCATTTATATTTTACCAAATATCCTTAATTATTTATAACTCTTCCCCAACCTTTTCTTTCATCATTTTCAAAAAAGCCTTCATAAAATTCATTTTATGTTAAATAATAACCAAATCCTTATTTTTTATTGTCTTCCATTATTCCTTAATAAAAAGATTCATCTTCCAAAATATAAATTTACATTTATTTATCAAACTAAACTTATTAATCAGGAGGATTATATGGTCCAAGTTAATTATAAATTTCTTTAAATTATTAGGGTAATTTATCGATCATAGAACTTTCAATACGAGAAGCTTAAGAATAATTGAAAACTTATGAGGATGAGTTTAAAATTGGTGATATTCCTTAAATCTATGTTTAAAAAGCTAAATCTTAGTTTTCTTATTCTTCTTTATCATTATTTTCTTCTTACTCACTTTTTTCTGATTTTTATTACTATTATTAATATTATAATTATTATTATTATTATTGTTATTATTATTGTTATTATTATTGTTATTATTACTACTATTATTATTGCTATTACTATTGTTATTGCTATTACTACAACTATTATTCTTAATCTTACTATTAATTATCAAATTAAATAATGATTGATTATCCCTCATTATTTTACTGATTATTTTCTCTACAAAAAAGTAGAACAAATATCTTACTTCTGACCTTGGCTTATATTTGATCTAACATTTTCAATTTTTTATATCATAAGAGGCCATAAAATGACTTCTTTTTAATACTTATCCAAATCAAAATCTGTAATCTACGAAGGTGATTAATTATGTTTAGGTGTTTACTAAAGATCCTAACTAGCCTATTTAGTTGGAGATGCACCCATAGAAACAATTTAAATAAAGTTGATATTTTTATTATTAATTCATAATTATTTGTCTCCATGTTTTCCAAATCTATTAAAATCTATTGGTGTATGACAAAGGGAACAAAATTTTAATGCTTGAGTTTACACTTCCTAATCAATCATCTTGTGTTTGCAAGCTTTACAAGTGTAAAATTTCTATCCATATATAGATTTTCCAGAAGCCACACAAACTCCGAAAATAGTTCCACATTCTTTACAAAATAATTAACTAATTAAAATAATAATAATATTATTTACTATTCTGTAATTTTTTTATTACCACAAGAAGGTTTTGGACATTGTATAGCATCACACACTGCATCCTCTGGTTCATGTCTATTATTTAATAATATTTTTTTACTTTACAAAAATTTAAGCAGCTACTGATTGATATCTTTCTCTCTCTTCTTCAGTAATATTATCCAAGTTTTCTAATTTCACAAAAGCTCTGGCACATTCTTTAAAAGATTTATTATAATAAGCAGCAAGGGCAAGTAATGAATAAATCCTTTTAGGATCCATATCTAATTCAAATTCACATAATCTAATGGCTGATTTTCTATAATTAATAATAGATATATATATATTACAATGCACATTTATAGTTTCCTGAATAAAGGAATTTTTGGGTCAAAATATAGAAATGCCAAGCTTCTGCTTATCTCCAAGGATTATTGAGTACTTTATCAGCAGAATGATTTAAATCATTGGTAACTAATTAATCTAATGTATGAGCAATTGTATTATTTTAAGCAGTCATAGTGACATCATATAACTTTTTTTTATATAGATCAACTTCTAATGCAGCCATAACAAACAATTTCTTTACAACAAGTGGACTTTAATCACTTTTAATAAGATCTTCACCAATTTATGATAATAAACGAGCAGCATCTGAATTATGATTGGCTTTTCTATATAATTCAGCAGCTTCTAATTTCATTCTTTATTCTAATAATTAAGCAGCATATTATTGTAATAATCCTTCAATTTATACAAAATTATGTCTTTCAGCTAATTCAACAGCAAAATTCCAAGCATTTAATAAAACAGCACAATCTATAGCTTTTTTAATATCTCCTGCTTTTTCAAAACATTTGATTGCACTCTTTGCCATTCCTAATAATTAAAATCTTTCTCCCAAATCACATAAAAATGAATTTCCTTCTTATAATGAATTTGCTAATTCTTCAAGTGTTTAATAATCTTCAATCATAAATGAAGTTTCTATTAATTTTTCAATATTATTAGATAATTTAAATTATTATTATGCTTTTTCCCATTCTCCTTGATCACAATAATAATTTCCCAATTTATTTTAAGTTTGAACTGTAACTTCATCTGCACCTACAAGATCTTTAGATAAAAATAACACTCTTTAATAATCACCAGTTTTCATTCTCATTTATACAGCTAAATCTTTTCTTTCAATTTCTCTTAAAATTTTCTCAGCTTCATCAAATCTTTTCAAAAATACATAAACTTCTGCTTTTTATTTTTCTTTTTCATCATAATCTAAAATCCTTTTTATAAATTGCAATCCAGCATAATCTTCTAATTTCAAATAACATTTTTCTGCTACTGAAAAATCTAACTCTTCAAGTGACTTTTATGCTAATAATTACCATAAAGTATTAGACTATTTTATAATAAATCATAATAATACTGGTTATTTTTCTATTATACCAAACATTTCTTTAGGTGGAGTTTTATCAATGGACTCCTTGATTTCTTTAAATAATCTACTCTCATATTATACAAGCAATTCATCTGCTCTTAATTAACCATCTGGACTCATCATTATATCATCTAATAATGCTCCTCTAACAGTAAGTTCTGAGAATCTAATAATAATAATACTTAAATTTACGAGCATAAGAAAGCATCACAAGGGACAGGATCCTCAGCAGTAATATCTCTTACTAAATGGATTCTACCTTTTTCCATCACAGCAAATTAAAATGGATCATTATCAGACCAAACAACTTGCCAACATTCTTTCTTATCAAAATCTAATAATTTTCCACCACCTACAGAAATATCTAATAACTATAAAGTTCCCATAACATCAATAACTGATAATCGAGTAGAATTACAATTTATATTAATAATATTTGGCCTATTTTCTAAGAAATATTTAGGTTCAACACTGACATAAGGTAATGTAAATTTTAATATATTACCATTGATTCTTCCAATAAACAAATAATTTTCATTAGCTTATATTGCACAAATAGTTTCATCAGTTTATTTTTCTAAATTAAATGTATCCTTATCATAAATTACTTAACTATCTGGGTTTTCATCTATAAACCAAGCCATTTCTTTACCAATTTTTCTGATTCCTGTATTCTAATTGGATTCAAAGGTGGTTAATCTTTAGACTTAGTTTCTATATTACCATAAATAGACATAATCACTATTAGCAATAATAATATGAGTTTTAGTCATACAATTATATTTAGGTTCAATAGATATAAATTTAGTATCTAAAGGACTACCAATAGAATTACAAAGTTCAACCTTCCATGTGTCTTATTCAACAAGACTTATTAAGACACAACAATCATTAGAACCTTTGATATCAAGTAAACCTTTCATATATCTTATGGATTTTTATTCTCTTTTTGTATCCCAAAAAATAATTGTAAATTCCATTCTATCTTATCTTTGATAAGCAAAAATAAGAGTTTCAGATTATGATAAATAACTCCATTTATAATCTAATTTGAGATTGGCAACATAAACAGTTTGACCAACTCCCATAACTAATCTTAAGCCATCACCTTCAAAACTCAAACTATTAACTTTGTCAGTATTTGCAACTCTCAGCGTCTTTAGATGATCACCCATATTGGAATAGAATTGAACTACTGCCCTTTATTCATCTTTATCCTTTGCACTACCAGCAACAGCAAACATAGAACCATTAGGACTCCATCTGACAGATGATATAGTCATGACTGTATCAATTAATATAGGTGACTCATCCTTATCATTTTTCATTAATTAAACTCTACCACATGTATATGCAATTAGCAATCCTGGAGGAGTTTCATCAGTATACATTTTTCCATATTCATACCATTGGACAGCTGCTATTTATTAATTAGGAGTATAATAATTTTTAGGATCAACTAATCCCATTAAACAACTCATTTTTAATGAATTTAATTGATTGCCATTCTAATCATGTATAATAACTTGTCCATCTGCTGTTCCCAATATCATTAATTTTGAATCTGGTGACCATTCAATTAATCCTAATCTATATTGATAATCTTTGCCCCATAGTCTATTACCTTCAACCGATCCAATAATAACAGCTCCATCTTCATAGATTATTCCAATTTTGAATCCATCAGGTGACCATTTCATATCGGTTACAATTGATTTCTATCTATTATTGACCATTTCTTCCATCCATTCATTCTATTTAAATATATATATTAATTATTTACTCCTAAATTTACCCATACTATTATCTATCCTTGATCATCACTAGTAGTCAATTTCTGATATCTCTCGTTCCATATTATTATATTCACCTTACCCATATGTTATTCCAAAGCTGCTTCATATGGTAATTTGGCTTACTTAATAATATTTATATAAAATTTTTACTTGTCCTTGAATTCCTGCTCTTTGATCATCCAACTTTATTATTTTCAATAAACCTTTTTTTTAACCTTATGGCGCATGTCTAATTTATAAATTTTATTTACTCTCCTCCTATTGCTATCCAACCTTCCTCCTAACTCCAAGCTATACTATGCACCTTCCCTTAATTAAGCATGCCTATCTTCTTGACTAAAAATGAAAACATTTCTTAGTAATTTGATATTTAAATTAATAATTATATGAGTTCACAACTGCATTATGAACTTAATTCACTAAATGAGGATTTTAGATTTCAAATTAATCAATTATCAACTGATCTAGATCATATACTCTCACTTACCAAAATTAGAGGTTAGGATATTCCCTTTTCTCGAATTTGTTAAAATTGCAAATTCAATCATGATTATGATAGTTAACATAATTTGGTAATGAAATAATACACAGAAGCATAATTTATATCAGATCTTATAGCAGAACATGACACACTTTATTAAATTTGTAATTGGGCTCATTAAAGTGTAAACTAATAAAATGGAAGGGAGTAAGATAGAGCCTGGACTCATATAATTTCAAATAACTTTAATCAAGTTCAGAAATTATTAACAGATGAAGAAAAATGTATATTAAATTCACTTAGACCTTTTGGAGCGGGAAAAAATTAATTTGACTTCATGCGTTTATCAACTTATCAAAATGAAAATTGGGTTTTAGCTTTGGAAAATCTCAATTAAGTAGCTAATCGAATTTCAAATAATAAATTATTTAAATGGGCTACATGTTAAAGTGTCCCTTGGAGTACAGATATTTCTAAATTTAATGAAAATTTATGGCTTAATATTAGAGCTGATCTATTTTGTAAGGTTATGACTGCACATGCAGAAATATATCCAAAAATGTAAAAGTGTATAAATTTTGGAATCAATAAACCATATATCTGGTAACCAAAATATTATGAATTGAATTGTGATGACATGCATTATGGAATTGAAACATTTGGTAAACTATTTATTATAGAAATCATTAAGTATTTAACATAAAAATCAAATGCTAATTAATTAATCGAATTGGTTTATGAGGCTATTGATGTTTTAATCAATAAATAAATAAATCCATAATATACAATTAATAGAGCCAATTGCTTTTATAAAATTGCTTTAATGATTAATGATTTATTGGATATTAATAACGATGATGAATATTAATTTTTACAATTAATTGTAGAGATCATTAAAATTATAGAAACAGAGATCTTTGATTTACCAACAAAATATAAATTTTTAATACATTTATTAAGTATTTTAACAAGGTTAAGTACATTTAATTTATTCATATAACAAATATGTTAAAATATCATCAATTAATTTGGAGGTTCATTATCCTCTATTTTATAATTATTACTTGATAATAAATTCAATAATGCTTTAATTACTAAAATTGCATTTGATAAATTTACTCATTTAAGTCCAATCTAATAAAATGAATTAATTTCTTCATCATTTTCATAATATTTTGATTATAATGAAAAAAAGGTTTAAATACTTTTTTTTCTCCCTTATATTATTGAGAATATTGAAATCTTTAAAAACACATTCGAACAATTACTCTAAGATTATCCTGATTTGGGAGAATTAGAAAATTAGTATTATCAAGTTTACATAAATAAAGAAGTTGAAAGAATGAAAAACTTAATTAAAGAAGTCAAAATTCCTTTTTATTGGTTTACTAAATATATTATGTTTTTACTTAATATCCCAAAATTAAAATAAAAAGACATGTATATAAAAATTTTCATATTTTTAGTTTAATTATAATGGATGCAATTCAGATTAATAATGAGCTATTTGATAGTCTAGAAAATAAAACATTTATTTTAGCATTAATTGCTAAGAAATTAACAGAATTTAAAGCATTTGTTAATTATTTGCTTTAATGATTAATATAGTATATACCATATAAATTCCACATAAAATTTATGTGGCAAATTTCTAAATATAATATATTTAAATGAATCATACTGAAATTTCTTAAGAAGAGCCTCTTCTAGAAAAGAAATCCTAAAGACCTCCTGGGTTGTTATCGAGAACCTTATTTCTTTATGTTTTTCCATTACTCAGACTAGCCAATAAAACTCCATTAGAATTTGAAATGGTTAAAGACTTATAAATAGAGGATTAAAGTGAATCATTATTTAATAGAATGAATTCAACCTTTTAGATTTACAAACATGAAAGATTTGCACTTTACAAATCCCTTTTTTTTACATTTAAAAGTATATTCTTAATAGTAAATGTAGAACAATTTTTTATAGTGTATATCATAATCTTAATTTGGAATATTTCTTTAATGTATGGTCCTATTATGATTCGTTAAACTCTCTCTTATATTGACAATTCTGAACATACTTTAGGCAAAAGCTTTTAATGGTTAGGTATAATAATAGTTGTTAGAGTTTTTAATGCAATAACTTATTAAAATAGTTTCTATATGTTGGTATTTTAAATGATTAAAATTTTAGAGAAAACTAGGATATGATTAACATTCAGCAGTTAGTGTCTCTGTGATGAAAAAAACTCTAAATGTATCATTTTAGAGTAATAAGCAATACAAGACAGGTGAAATAATGAATATTATGTAAGTTGACTTATAAAGAATATTATAATTTAATATAGCTGTAGCTTCAGTTATTTTTTTACCATTTTAAATAGGAATCTCTTTTTATTTATTATTTGATTTTATTGGTGTTTCATGTTTAGCTGGTTTTGGTGTAATGATTTTAGGATTACTGATAAATTTTTTACTTGGAAGATGGGGTTGGAGATTGTAAAAATAAGTGATGGTTGCAAAAGATAATAGAACAAAATAAGCATATGAAATATTTTCTTAAATTAAATTTATTAAAGCAAATGCTTTTGAGGATTATTTTAAAAATAAATTATTAAAATTTAGAGAAAAGGAGATTCAATTAATTAAAAAGAAAAATATTGTGAGTGGTTTATTTACATTAGCATTTTTAATGACACCATAACTTACATTAAATGTTACTTTAGCTGTATATATATGGCTTTAATATAATCTAACACCTGCTGATACATTTACTATAATCAGTTTATTTAATATCTTACAATAATCTGCTAGTGCTTTACCAAGCTTTATTAATTAAATTATTGAAGCCAATATAAGTATTAAAAGAATATAGAATTTCTTATTAACTGATGAACTTATGAATGATTGTATTTAAAATGTAAATGATGTTCTTGGAAATTCTATAGAAATTGAAGGAACTTTCTTTTGGGATTAAATCAAAAATAATTAAGATCCCAATAAATCTACTTATATTGTACCAATAAATTAAGTAATAGATCCAATTTTAAGAAATTTACAATTAAAAATTTAAATTGGTGAATTTGTTACCATAATTGGAGAGTAATTAATATATTTATATAATTTAGTGTTGCAAGTGGCAAAAGTTCTTTAATAAGTGCAATTTTAGGAGAAATGGTTTATAATGTTTAAAGATAAGCACCAACCATAAAAATAAATGGAAGAGTAGCTTATGTAAGTTAAAAGAGTTGGATATAAAATGCTACTTTAAGAGATAATATTTTGTTTGGTTTGCCTTATGATGAAAAGAAATATAATGATGCTATAAAATATTCTTGTTTAGAATAAGACATTAAAATTTTAGACAAAGGAGAAACTACTATGATTGGAGAGAAAGGTGTTAATTTGAGTGGAGGATAAAAAGCTAGGATTAGTTTAGCCAGAGCATTATATAGTGATTGTGATATCTATTTATTGGATGATCTAATAAGTGCAGTTGATATGCATGTGGGCAAATTTATAATAGAGAAATGTTTATGTGAACATTTGAATGGTAAAACTATAATATTAATTACTCATGCTCTTTATTCTTGTTAATTTGCTGATAGAATTATTTTAATGGATAATGGTTAAATAATTAAGGAAGGAACTCTTGATGATATTAAAGAATGTGATAAATTTGATTAAATTTATTAAAAATATTTTAAAGAATAGAAAAATGAATAGAAAGATGATTAGGAAGAAGAATTAGAAGTACTAAAATTATAAAAAAAAAAATCATCTACATAATATATAAATAATACTAATAAGGATTAAGTAGATGATTTAATGATTTTAGAAGATAGAAAAGTTGGTAGTGTTTAATCAGATGTATATAAAGAATATTTTAAAATGAATGGAGGATGTTTATTCTTTACATTCAATTTAATTGTTGTTATTATATAAGTTATAGCTAGATTTGGATCACAAATATGGTTGGCAAAATGGTCTGGATAAAATGACTTAACATATGATGAAAACTTACATAATCTAATGATTTTCTCTTTCTTTTCTCTAAGTTTTGGCTTTTTTGCTTTGATTCGTATTTTAACTTTATCTAGAGAAAGTGTTAATACTGCTAATAAAATACATACAAGAATGATAGAGTAATTCTAATTATATTATTTATTAGTTAATTACTTTATGCACCATTATGTTAATTTTTTGAAAGGATTCCATTAGGTGTATTAATGAATCGATTGACTAAAGATTAATCAGTTTTAGATACAGAAATTCTATGGACTATATCTATTCTATATATTAGTTGCTCTAATTTTATAGGTAATTTATTTATTTTATGATAAATTTTAGCAAGTACACTAATCAATGTTTTTAGTAGTTCTTATTATATTATTTTTCCAGTTTTGATATTCTTATATGCAGTTTGGAAAGTTTAAAGATTTTATATGGCTGCAAATAGAGAACTCTATAGATTGGAATCTATAAGTAAAAGTCCTATTTTAAGTTTCTTCTCTGAAACAGTGAATGGATTGAATATAATAAGGGCATTTAGGAAACAAGACTAATTTTTAAATAGACACACAAAAAATATTGATTTAAATAGGAAGATATAAATAGCTTAATTATAAACTACAACATGGTTTTCAATGAATTTAACATTCACAAGTTTTATAGTAAATATATCTGCTATTGCTTTTGTTTTGTTTTTTGGTAGTGAGAATCCTGCATTAGCTGGTTTACTTATGACAGTTGCCACTGTTATTGATAATAGCTTATAATCAGCGATTAATTCTATCACTTAAGCAGAAACTTAATTTATATCCTTTGAAAGATGTTTAGCATTTGCTAAAATAGAACATGAAAATGGTTATAAATTAAAGAAGGATTATATCTAAAATTGGCCTTAAGTAGGAGATATTAAAATAGATTAATTAATTGTTAAATATAGAGAAAATCTATCACCAGCCTTAAGAGGACTTAATGTTGTGATAAAAAGTTAAGAGAAGATTGGAGTTGTAGGTAGAACCGGAGCTGGAAAATCAACTGTCACTTTATCTTTATTAAGAATTCTTGAAGCTTCAAGTGGTTCTATTATAATTGATGGAGTGGATATATCAACCTTAAATTTAAAATAGTTAAGAGAATCAATAACAATGATATTATAAGAATCAACTCTATTTGAAGGAACCTTAAGAGAGAATCTTGACCCATTACATTAACATACAGATTAAGAATTAAATGATGTAGCCTTACAATGTTGTTTGGGAGAGTTATTACTGTAAAAAAAAGGCTTGGATTCTGAGATATCAGAAAATGGAGATAACTTAAGTGCTGGAGAGAAATAATTGATATCAATAGCCAGGGCAGTTTTAAAATAATCTTAGATAATTTTAATTGATGAAGCAACGGCTAACATTGATATTGATACAGAATCAAAAATCTAACAGACAATTTAAACAGCCTTTAAAAAATGTACAGTAATAACGATTGCTCACAGAATCAATACTATTATGCATTGTGATAAGTAATAGATGTTATTAATTTATTAGAATATTAGTTATTGATTAAGGAGAGGCCAAAGAGTTTGATGAACCTTAAAATTTACTAGATAATAAATCTTCCATTTTTTATAGTTTGTACTTATAGGGTAAAAAAAGTAATAAGATCTGATTAAGATTGTTATCATAACAATTCAAGAGTGTTATTATATTCTTTTGATATATTAATATTATTTTAAAAAATATTAAAGTTATGGGAGCTACATGTTGTGCTGCTAAATAACTTGGAAATACCGAGATAACTAACGCTGCTCCTGAAGAATTCAATCAATAAATTGATAATGAAAAACCTTAAGAAGCAAATCATTAAAATGAAGAACTAGAACACGTGAAACTGGTCAAAGAACCTCCTCATATACCAGTCGAAGAACCAGCTCCAGGGAATCCACCAGATGATGTATTTAATGTCTTACCTCTTAGGCCTCAAGAGAAAAATAGAGATAAATGATAGCTATTCATGGTCCTAACCCTGAAGATGCAAAACCATATGAAAAAGTACCCTTAATAGAAAATGATATGGTACGCAAGACTCTAGAAAAACTTGGAGAATATCAATACGATCCTGAATCACTTCAGAAGTTTGCAGATTGTATTGAACTAGAACCTTATGTATTAATTAATTGTTAACTTATAGTAATTTGAGAATGGGGCTATATATGTTGGGCAATGGAAAAATCATTAAAGATGGGGAAGAGGTAAATAATACTGGCCTGATGGATCCATTTATGAAGGATTTTGGAGTGTTCATACAGCTAATGGAAAAGGAAGATTGATTCATGCAGATGGTGATGCTTATGTATTATATTATTTAAGCATAGGATGGTGATTGGGTAGATGATAGAGCTTAAGGATAAGGAACTTATTATCATGTTGATGGAGCAAAATATGAAGGAGATTGGTTAGAAGATTAATAACATGGTAAAGGAACTGAAATGTGGCCAGATGGAGCTTAATATATTGGAAGTTACGTTAATGGTAAGAAAGATGGAAAAGGAAAATTTAAATGGAGTGACGGAGCAACTTATGAAGGAGATTTCAGAGATAATAATATTGAAGGTATTTTTATATTTTTTAAATCTCTAGGATATGGAGAATATATTTGGGCTGATGGAAGAAAATATAAAGGACAATGGTAAAATAACAAAATGCATGGAAAAGGAGATTTTAATTGGCCAGATGGAAAATAATATAGTGGTATTCTCTTATTTTAAATTATTAGGCGATTATGTGGAAGATAAGAAAGAAGGTTACGGAGTTTTTAAATGGTCTGATGGAAAATAATATAAAGGCTATTGGAAGGATGGTAAATAGCATGGCAAAGGAATTCTAGTTGATAAAGATTAAAGGGAAGTTGAAGCTGAATGGGTTGAAGGAAAAAGAGTTAGACAAGATTGATTATCATTATATTATTATTAAATCTAATACTGTATCCATATATTGACCTATTATAGGTTATAAATGTACTGAATAATTTCACATTTTCTGATAAAATTATTTTTATTATTTTCAGTTAGATATTTTTTGTTTAATATTTCATTTAATTATAAATTATTTATTTTATAAAAATATTTTAATTCTAATTCTTATCCTTCTAGTTTATCTTTAATCATGGTATTTTCACTTATTTTCAGTCTAAAACCAATTTTTTTTATAAAATTATATTATCATCTATTATGTTATACATAAACAGCAACTACCAAATATCAAATCGATTTACTTCTCAAACTCTTTGGTTTTCTTAATAATTAATAAGGATTTTTCTTTTCTTATATAAGTTTTTTTATTCTAAGGCACATTGAATTTAATCAATTATTTAGATTCATAGAATTAACAGAAATATTATTTATTGATTTTTCTAAGGAAAATTTAAAAAGCTGCTTATGAATTTATATAAATATAATAGTAGTTTTAAAGATCTAAGAGATATTTAATATTTTCTAAATATTATTATATCAGTAATAAATTTAATAAATACTGAATATTATGTTTAAAAATTAGTTAAAAATTTTTTGATAAAACAATTATCTAGTGTATTTTTAATTCATAATGATTGTGTTAGTTTTACAGAATGCTAAAAATTGAATATAATATTGAGTAAAACTAAATTTAGAAAGATAAGAAAATTAAAAAAAAAGACAAAAAAATGTATAAATGAGAAGAAATCATTATGTTGCTTTTTATTTTGAAAAAGGGATTTCTAATTCTTCATCAGAGTCTTATTTAAATTTTTCTTTACTATTACTAACCTAACTATTATCTACTATACATTTTGAGACAACATTAAGTTTTTAAGGACTTTTTGATACTCTATTAACTATTTTGTTAATCTCTTTAGTGGTTAATCCTGTTTATTATTTTAATCTATTTCTTAATTATTACTCTGATTTTAAGATTTCTTTTTTCTCTTCTTCTTATTTATTACTTTGATGATATTCTGAACTCTTTGATTCATAAAATGCATAAAATTTTTAATATGTTAATTTGTCAATTTAGAGAGTTTTCAATAATTTTGTTGGTTTATAAAATATATGGGTTAATAATCCAAATAAAAATATATTAGATACATCTTAAAATCCTATTTGAATCATTTCAGCACAATGATTAATAAATTTCATTCTCTTTTCATTAACATTTGATTTATTAACAGAAGCAATATAAGAATTAATACATAATTTTACAAATTCATTAAAATTTTCTTCACTTTATGATTAATATTAAATTGAGGAATAATCAATAATAAATTTCCAAAAATCCTCTTTTTTTAAATTTTAATCATTTTCTATAACTTTTTATAATGATTATGAAATGGATGTTAATATTGTTGGTTTTAAATCACTAAAGTAACAACTAGATTTTATTAATTCAAATAAATAAGATAAAAATTGAATACCAAATTCTTTATTTATTAGTATTGAAGGACATTAATTAATTAATTTTATTGAATTGTTAAATAATTCCATTTAAATATTACTTATTTAAGGTAAGTTATCAATTAAAGTGCGACTTTTCCTTCTTTTAAAATCATTTTATTTTTCTTTTTCTAATTTAACTTATCTAGATAATTCAGAAAGTACAAAATTATGAAAATGGATGTACAATAATTAATAAGTTTATGAAGATATGTAATATTATAAGTTTAATCTTTATAATTTAAAATTATTAGTATAAATTAAATTATTGATAACAAGTTATAAAATAGTAATGTGGTATTGATCTTTATTTTTATTTTCTAAAATTTAAAAGCAATAATTAAAAAATAGATCTCTTATTTCTTTATAATTAATTTCATGATCATTTTCTTAAGGTTTATTAGAACTTAATAGATTTCTAATTTAATTTTGAAGTGAACTAGCCAATAAATTTGCATTAATTATGATTGATTTTTCATCTTTATTTTCAAAAATTGAGCTAATTGGATTTAAGATTTATTTTGGAAATACTAAATTTTGTTTAATCAAACATTCAATTTTTTAAATATTTAAGAAATTTAATTTTTCTTTATATATCTTAATACCATATTTTACTAATTCTTTTATACACTCTTTGACTACTTCTGAATCTTATTGTTATTATTGATATATAAACATCATTTTACAAACTTAATTAATTATACCAATATTTTGACTTTTTTGAAAAATCTTTTACACACTAATAGCAATTGCTTTCATGTCTTTAAGAGGTATTAATTTAGAGTTTAAGTTTTAATAGATATGTAAATAAGGAAATAGTAAATTCTAAAAAATTTTAAATTTAATATATATACCTCATCAACCAAATCAATTGAAATCTTTGCTTTAGTTAAGAAGTAACTTGTAAATTGATCTGTAAATTTAATTTCTTCATCTTTATCTTCTAACCACCAGAATTTAATTTAAGTATGTTAATATGATAATATTGATGCATAAAAATAAAAACCCATAAGCTAGAATTATTCTTATTATTCTCCTTCAAAAAATTGAGAGTATTGTTCTGGTAAACAGACAAAAGAATGACTATGAACAAAAGAAAATATAAAATTTTAGCATTCCTCATAGCTCTAAATTTCAAAAGGTGCATAAGTCAAGTAAAATTCAGTTAATTTATATACACTTTTAATTGGTTTTTCAAATAAATGTAGTAAAAATGAGGATTCATATCTTATTCTTAGATTTTTTGCAAATAATATTCTAATAAAAGCTTAACATGTCTTGGTTTTAAAAAAATTACTCACTACATTTGTATTTTTTGAAAATAGCTATAAAATATTTAAAAAAATTATTATACTTTTAAGAAATTGATTAATTTTAATTGAACACTTTCATTAGGATCAAATATTAAACTCATAACAGCCTCTTATTCTTCTTGTAGAAAATCAATTATTGGTTATAAGGATTTTTTACTTTCAATTAAAGATTTTAAAATTTTTTCTAATTCATTTAAAGCAGATTCTCTGCATTCATGATTTTCACTTAGAAATAAACATCCTAAATAACTATAATAGGGATCTGTAGGAATATCTGAATTTTAAAAGGAATGAAAAAGTATTTGAATAGCTTTTTTCTTTATTAAAGTTTATACATCTTAAGTTCTATTAGTTACTAAATATTCAAATATATTATTTATAAATTTAGTTACTTCTTTCAATTCCTATTCATTTTCTATAGTTTATTTATTAAAATTATACTTATAAATTGTAAGAAATTAGAAGTAGAATTAATAATTAAATCTATAACTTCTAAAGCAGCTTATCTAGCGGTTCGAAATTTAGTTTAGGAGATTATTGTTAGCCAATTATATGTATATTTGAAAAAGCCTTCACATTAGAAAGGTAATTAAGTTTAGGTTGAGAATAATGTATCAAAAAATTGTCTTAAGAGTTTATTATTTTCAATTAATTAGCATTATTATTCATCAATTAAATTGGACTAATTTTCAAGTTAGAGTGATTCTAATTTATTTATTATTTCTTCTAAATTGACTTTTGCAAGGCTTAATCCCTTCAAATATTGATTACAATGATCCATTCCAACCAACTTTAAATAAAAAGACACAAAACTAAGTAAAACTCCTTATGGACTTTCAAGCAATAAATCTTCTAATTTAATTATTACACTAGATTATTCAATATCTGGATCATTCATAGATTCTAGAATATATTTATTATTACCATATATTTCAACTATTTTGATTTCTTCAATTTGTTAAAGTTCAGATTCTCTATTATTTTATTTCTTTGCTATCTTTTTCATACTAATTCTTTAAGCTTAAATTATAATATAAATAATGTTATTGAGATATTTATGATTTCCTTTAAATGTAGTTTAATTTAATTATAATGAATTCTTACTATTTTTCTTGTTGATTTTTATTTTATTTGATAATTTTTTGGATTGTTATATTTAATTTCAAAATAATTGATTTTGCAAAGATGATAATCATGAACAATACACCATAAAAATAAAAAACTTATGATTCTGATTTAATAGATTAACTTTCAATAATTGAAGATTCTAATTTTAAAGAAAATTAAGTTGAATACTAAAATAATCTTAAAATTAGAAACGTAGAACTATAATAACTCAGATAAAAAAGTATTAAAACTCCAACTTTATTTATATCTACTTAAACATAATTTTAATCATCATAATAGATTAGCTCTAAAAGAGGATCTTTAGCTGAATTGCATTCTAATTTACCATCTACTTAAACATATTTAGGTTAAATGTAAAATAGAAAAAAAAGGGAACCTCCATCTTTAAAATTAAATGAATAGTAATAACTAAAAAGATATGAATCTTTGGTGAATTTGATTTAACAACCAACTAATAGAAACTATATAAAATCATAAAATGATTATACTACTAGAAATAAAGACAATATTAATTTTAATTCCTAATAAGTTTAAATTCAATAACTAATAAAAACATTAGGAAGCAGAAGATATTGAATAAAATTTCTATAAAGTATTAGATATTTCATAATCCAATTTTATTTATGTAAAAAATCTATAATAAACCATATTAAATTAAAAAACAACATGCCTCTATTATTCATTACTTTAAATTATTTAAATAAATGTATTTTTATATTCTTAACAAAGTTATCCATTTAATATTTTATAAAATTTTGATTTTGAAATTCTCAAAGACTAATTTATTCTTAAGAGTTTTTAATATATAACTGATTTTCAATTTTATAATTATTTTAAATATAATTTTATAATATTATTCTTAACATAATTATTAGTTTAAAATTAATATTATTTCTGATAATGGATGATTATTTAGATGACTAATATTATTCAGAATTAGAAGAAGATTATGATAATGATAATGTTAACAATAATGTAACATTATTAAGTGAAAATAATCTCTATTAAGAATTTTAAGATCGGCTTGAGATTATTAAAGATAAAATAGGAGAAACATCTTAAGTTGTTTTAAATGTAATATTAAATATATATATATATTAAGTTATTAATCTTTTTCAATTTTGAAGTAAAAACCATTTATGATAAATTGTTGCTAAATGATTAGTCTGAATAAATAAAAATTTAACTTTAGGAATAAGGTATTTACAAAGTCTCTTAACTAAATTTTCATTCAAATATGATATGTTCAATATGTGAAGATAATAACACATAAGGGTATAGTTTAAATTGTAATCATAAATTTTGTAATAATTGTTGGAATCAAATGATAGAGGTCTAATTCTCAAGTTAAATACCTTTAGTAAGATGTTTATAAGATTAATGTTTTGAAAGATTACCTAATTCATTTTTAGAATAATACTCTAAATATACTTAAATATTAATAAAGAGATTTATGTAACATGATGATGAAATTACTTGGTGTCCAGGTAAATTTTATAATTTGAATGATAGGATTAAATTGTGAGAATGTTTTTAAGTGTAAAAATTTTTCTCATTCAATAAAATGTCCTTGTGGCATCAAATTTTGTTCTAAATGTAGATAAGAAAAACATTATCCAATTCCATGTGATATTTTAAAAAAAGTATTAGAATATCAATAATCAAATGATTATTGGGTAACTTTACATGCCTCAAAGTGTCCTTAATGTGGAAGACTTATATAGAGAACAGAGGGATGTTTTCATTTAAAATGTTTATGTGGGTAACATTTCTGTTTTAAATGCTCTGGACCTTGGGCAAAAGATCATGAAAAAAGTTTTTATACATGTCCCTATATGAATACAAATAAAAATCCATCTAAATATGCTTTATTATTAAATAATGAACTATAGAGTATAAATAACATTATTCGAATTATTGAATAATCTATAAAAGAATTAAAATAGAAAGTTAAAAAATTATAATTAGATAATCTTTTAGAGTATTCAGAAAAGTTTATTTAACTTTTGAAAAAATCAAAATTGTATTATATATTCATAATATATTTAGATTTTTGTATTATAAATTCTATTTAATGGAAAATAAGGATATATAAATATATGAATAAACATTCTAATAATTTTAAGATGAATTGAATATATTTTTAATAATTATACAAAATAAGATTATGGAAATTGAAGAAAATGAATAAATAAGAGATAAAATGATTCTAGAATTCATCAATTTTGAAGATTCAGAAAAAAAAGTTTTAAGAAATTTAAAAATCAAAAAATAATTTATAAAATAATATATAATAGAAACCTTAATAAAATGATAATTACATTATTTATTTTGTTATAGTGATTTATAAAAACAACATTATATATTTCATGAATATTTTTGATTAACTTTCTAATAAAAATTAAAAAAGTTCTGCAAATAAGTAAACTGATTTTATAATAATATAATTAAAATACTTATATATAAGTAAATATTAAATATAAATATATACACAAAATATCAATCAATTTAACAAGAATAATCCCAACCAAATACTTCATTGATTCTTTCACCATCTTAGGGATAATCATGATCAATTAATTTGGTTGTTTATGTTAATTTATTTGTCTCTTTTTTTTTTAATTTTGGTGCTATATATTCTTATTATTATAATTTTAACCAATCAATTTCAGCAAATATAATATGATTTTTTATTTACTTAATAGATAATCTATCATTTGGATTTTTAGTGATAATTTATTCCAAAAAATTTTTTACAGATCCTGAAAAGTGTTTTGGTATTCTGAGTTCTTCATTTTATATACCATTTAATAGTATTCTGATATTATTACTAAAATGTGGAGGATAACCTGATAACATTTCATATAACAATAGACCAACTGTATATATATCTGTACTTTATGTTACTCCATGACCATTTAATAATTCAGGAGATAAATAAGCTGGTGAACCACAAAATGTATGAGTTACATTAAAACCTTCTTTTGATAATCCAAAATCTATTAATTTTATGTAATTATTTTTTGATATCATTACATTTTCTGGTTTTAAATCTCTATATATTAGATTTAAAGAATGAAGATATTCTATTGCAAGAATAATTTAAGCAATAATAAAAATGGCTTAGGTCTCTTATATTATTGTACCTTTAGTCATATAATTAGTTAGATCTCCATTGTCACAATATTCTAATAACATGTATAGATAGTGTTAAGTCTAATTAATATAAATTTAGATTCACTTAAAAAGAATGATGTAATTTTACAACAAATGGATGATTTAGATATTTCATAATGCTTAATTCACTTTAAATATATTTAACATCTTGTAGAACTTATTATTTTAATTACTATTTAAGAGCATATATTTTATTTTTATAAATTACCTAAATTAGAATTGAATAAATTAATTACTTTAAAGACTTATCCAAAAGATCCTTTTCCTAAATTTGAGAGTACTTGTATATCTTTTATTCTTATAACACTTCTAATAAAATTTTAGATTTGATGTTAACTTAATACAGATTTTTCATATTGATTCATTTAAATGATTTGTTTTTCTATATCAAAAATTTCAATTTCTTAATTTTATTTTTCCATCATAATTTAAAGAATTGTTTTCTTTTGTTTTTCTTATTCATAAGAATTTAATTTTTTATTCATATATCTACAATAACCAATTGAATTTTTTATAGATTCTAACCATTATCGAGCAGCATTTTTGGTTTGAAATGCAATATGTAAATGTTTATTAAAGTACTGTAATTCTAAATAAAATAACTTTTTATCTTAAAACCAATGATCTTTAGATAATTTGATTTCATTTATAAACTCCAAAGGAATTAACTCTCAAAAAATATAAATAATATACTTTGGATTAAAAGGATATTAAATAGAAGTCTTATATCTTGCAATGGCTCCAGAATCTGGATCACAAATTAAATAGTTATCAATTAAAAGTAATTTAAAATATGAAACTATTTTAGCACTTCCTTTAATAATAGGAGGTTTTTGTGGTCTATTAGTAAAGAATGAATTTAATGAATAGAATGTACAAATAGATTATCTAAAAGAATTTATGATATCAAATTATTTATTTCTTAAAATTAATAGTTCCTTTTAAAGTATTTTCTTAGTTCTATCACCTGCAACATCTACAACAGATTTTCCTTAAAATGTTATTGAGATATCTATTTTTGGATGTTTTAATAATAACTCTATTAATTCTTAATCATCTATTTAAGCAGCTATATGTAAAGCTGTTCCTTTTAAAGTAATCTAATTAATATTGATTGAATTAGAACCCATTATCAAGTTTGTCACTAAGCTAGTTAAAATTTAAATAATTTACTTTTAATATTTGATTACCAAATTGCTATTTATAAACAATTCCATCCATCTTTAGAGAGTATAGAAATATCCCCTCCAGAACTTATTAACCATAAATACATCTTCTCATCTCCTAAAAATGTAACTAAATGAAGTGCATTCCATCCTGTCAATTCAATTCCATTTATCAATTATAATCTATCATTTCTATCTTCTAAAAAGAGTTCTAGATCACTTAAAAGAGACAATCTAATTAATTAAAATATAGTCTCTTATTCAGGAATAGAATTAGCTGAAGTATCAAGAAATTGTGAGGGATCAAATTATGATGAAAATGAAGATGCCATATCAGAAAAAGGATCAGTTGTTTTTTATGCAAATATGGCAGATCCTTATTAAATCTAATAATCACATATGTAAAGGTTTAATTCATCAAGAACAATCTTCTTAATCTAAAATGTTACTTTCTCATTTGTTTATATCAAAATCAATTTAAGTTGATTTTAATCAATTCCTGTCAAATTTGATACTTAATCATACAATTCAGATATTTTATATTTCGATGAGATTTTTAATTACTCAACATTCAAAATTCCCCAGTCATTATAATATCTAATTACGATTTTCATAAAATAAAATAATAATATTTCAGTATTCAGTATTATTACCAAATCAAATTGTATAATAATATGAAATTAATTCAGATAACCTCTTATTATAAAATTAATTATACACATTAATTTTCAATACATTAGTTTCTGTTATAATTCAATATCATAAGGTTCAGATGAATCTGACCATCCTTCTGGCTTCATTTTTCTTTCAAAATATTATCTATTTAACTTAAGTGCATCTCTTCCTTCAAAAATGAGTCTGTCAGAAAATGTATTATTAAAAATGAATTATTTCATACCAATTAATTAAAGAGTCTTATCAAACAAATCAAAGTAATTAATCAAACATAAAACAATCAATAAACATGGCATTAAAGCTGTAATACTAACTCCAAATATTGGTAATAATTCAATCTAAATATTTATATTATTAAATTCATACATTTCCCATTGCATATCTAAAAGCAGTCTCTTATTTTAGTTTAATCATATTTAAGAAATTTTAACATAATGGTGCTCCAACTCTACTAAAATTTATTGTTGCAAACATAAGACTTGGTGCATCTGTCTAATGATCTCCATAAAGTCCATAAAATCCTTGAATTCTTATTTTAAATAAACCATAATAAACACAAAAAGCAATATAAAGTAAAGGTATAAATGAATAAAAGGAAATACTTAATAATCCATCTACATATCTAAGAGGTAAACCAAATATTGTAAATTATGTACCCATAAAAATTGTTACTTCAGAAATCAATACTAAAATAGATAATATTCCAAAAGTCAAAGATATTATTATTTTTAATTAAGGTTTTATTACACATAGCCAATGCCATTCTAATATATCCAATTTTTATGCAAAAGTTCCTTCTCTTGGTTTTTTAAAAGAAAATTAAACCTTCTTTTCTTAACTATTTATAGCCTTTATAATATCCTCCATTTCATATGCTGATTTACAATTCTCTTTCCATTATGCTTTAATTCTCTTGTATTCTAATGAGTTCTTTCTTATTTCTTAATATAAATTCATCATTTCTTCAACAGATTCTGGTCCCTTATTTTTAAAAAAAGCCCCTGTTATAGTCATTAGGATTTATGATTTTCTCTTTTCTTCTTCCTTTTTTAAAATCTTATGCATATTTCTTGGTATCATATTTAAGCATTTATTAAGGTAATACATCATATCATCATTATCAAATCGTTGATCTTTTATTTAAAATACTTTCATTGATGTTTCCAACAATTTATGATGAGCATCATCCTTTTCTCCATTTATGCTTGCTGTTCTAAAATAAAGATATTTCATCTATACATCCAATTAGGATGTTCTCATTTATGCCTTTGGAATTATAACTAATCCATAACCCAATAAAACTATAATTAGAGCAACTCCAAATGAATTTGCCATACTCTTCAAAAATGTACCTAAACCACATTGTTAAGCTTATCCAGTATAGAAAATTGCTAGAACAAAAACTATGCCAACAACAGAAATTATAATATAGAATCTCACATTGTTTTTAAGTGCTTTTTTTAATTTATCTCTCTTATCTAACTCAACTGATTCTTCATATTCTTACATAATCGGAATTACAGTCCAACACAATATGAAATTTGTCCAATAAAGTATTTAATAAGTCTATCATAGTATTATAGTCATTACTTCAGCTAAACTCAGGTAATCATTCGAAATAGATCCAACGCTTTAATCTCTATATGTAATATATATGTCAAAAGGTAAAAATAGTAGCAGCAAAAAATTAATTAACCATGATACTAGTGCCATGCCTTTTACATAAATACTAACATCCTTGCTACAATATTTTTGAATCAAATAGCCAATTAAGCAAGTTACTATCACGATTTCAAATATAAGTATTAAATACATTAATTTATATGCACAATGATTTAAATTTATGGTCATTCTATGTCTAAGTCTCATAAAAAGAAAGTCATTTGATATAATTATTGATAAATTTTGTTAAAGATACATTTGATATGGTTTAAAATTAGAAAACTATCATAATTTTGGAGTTATAGTGATTAATTATGTAAAAATCAAAATAAGTAATCCAAATATGCTTGCACTAAAAAATTATAAATATAGGAATTTATAAATAATAGTAAATTATCAACATTCATAATTTTCAAGAAATCTAATTAGTATTCCATATGCACACTTAATAATTTCATACTAAAGACATTTAATAATAATATTAATTTACATCATTTTGTTATGTATTGCCTCAAAACCTAAGATTTATACTGAATTTTACTATTTATTCATTGATTTCAATCAAAATTTTAGTACCTATTAATTATCACTTTTTATTGATTTGATTATTCTAAAGAAAATAATGATTTAATAAACTTTAGAGAAAGTATTATATTTTTGAATCAATAATGAGGGAGGCATGTTCATATTACAATCAATAAAATAATAACAATATTCATTTTATGAAAAATAAAAATATTTACATTTCTTTAAATTTTAATATAAATATAATTCGATAAAATTTACAAGAAATACTTTAAAAAATAATAAATAATTAATCTCTTAAGGAATTTATTTATTTTTTAATAATAATAATTATGATGAAGTCTAGGATATCAATATTTATATTTACTATAAGATAATTACAAAATAAATTAATGCACATTCTCTGCTAAATCGAGAAATTAATCAAAATATTAGAATAAATCAAGGACTAATTAAAGTTTAATATCATTTATGACCTAAAATGAAACAAAAAAGTTAAAGAAAATAGCTATTTGTTTTTAAAATTGATATATCTCTTCTAATTAAGGTTTGCTCATCAAAGTAGATAAAGTCCTTATAATCTTTTTCTAATAAGCAAGTATTACTTATAGATGAATAATATAAATACTCAATATTTTCTAAAGAGTATCAAGATTCTATCCCAGACTAATTGTAAAACAGATTAAAATTTTATTTTTGTATTATATAATGAAATTTAAGAGACATTTAAAAAGAAATTGAATAAAGAATTCTTGTTATTATATGTATAAATTGTTATGTTATTTTAGATAAATTGCAAAAATAGTAGTATCAATTTAATAGAGGTTGAGTACTTTTAATAGAAACATAATTTTGATTAATAAAAATGAATTGAAGTTTTAGATACATTAAATGACTAAGTAAAATTTAATACTAATGATATACATTTTATGAAATTCAATATATAAAAAATAGAGTGTTGGAGTAGATGAAATACAAGTAGCCATTATATAGTTGCAATAAAACAGATGGAATTACAAGAGGAATTTAACCTTATTTTGATACATTATGAATGTGTTATTAATAAATGTTCAATTATAGTTAATATGAGGAAGAAATTAATCATCCTCAATATCGTACCAGAGTGAGATATTAGTAAGTAATAATGCTAATAAAAGGGACAATGGAATCTAACGAAATCTGAATGGATAACTTGACGTGACTTGTTTCTTAATGGCTGTAGAAATATAGCGTCTGGTTGCTGAAAACACTGAACTAAAAATTACTATAAAGTAGTAGTCTGATAGTGGGTTAGATAGAATTAATTATGAGATGTAAATAAGAGATTTAATGGAAAAGCTACAATAATTGCAGCAGTATATAATATAATTAAGAATAGGGACAATTATTTAATAGGTAGTGATAATGAGAGGTTGAGAAAACTTATAAAAGACCTTGAAGTTTCATTATAACGATATGAAACTTAATTACGTGACTATGATCCAAATTGGAAAAAAGAATTAGAATAATAGAAAAAACAGCTAGTATAATTGTAAAAAAAGATAGGTGATGATGATGTTGGTAAGAGATAATATTATTAATAAAAGATGATTTAAGGTCTCAATTAAACAAATTAAAAAAGAAGTTAGGGGATTATGAAAAACAGTTTAATGGGAAGAGTCCAGAAGAATTATAAAGAATGTTAGATGATTTATAAAGAAAGGCTAGATAATTTGATGATTTATAAAATAAAATTGGAGGTATGGATCCTGACACCTTAGCTAAAAAATTGAAAGAATTAGAGAAATTATAAAAGTCATTTGGTGGAAGTCCAGAAGATTTATTAAAAGTAAAATACATACAAATTATTTTAGGAGTTAGAAAGATTAAAAAAAAAGGCTAAAGAAGCAGATGATCTTAAAAAAGAATTAGATAGATAATAAAGAGAGAATGATAAATAGAAAAATGATTTAGATATTCTTGATGATTTAAAAGTAAAATAAAATTTTATTTTTAGAAAAACGCATAAAATTTGTAAATGGAAAATGGATACTTAAATTAATAATTAAATGATTTGAAAAATAAATTAAGAGATGCAGATCAATTAAGAATAGAAATTGAATAATACAAAGAATTATTAAAGAAAAAAGATTAAGAAATAGCATATTTAAAAAATTAATTATAAGATTAATAAAGATAATTATAAGATTCATAAAGATAATTATAAGATACTCAAAGGCAATTATAAGATTAATAAAGATAATTGGGTGATTTGTAATATAAATTTAGATAAGCAGAATAAGATAAATAAAAATTATAATCAGAGTTAAATAATTGTTTAGATGAATTAGATTCAGCAGATGGATAAAAAGAAGTAGCAACTTAATTAAAAGATGAAAATGATAAATTAAATTAAGAAGTAGATTAATTAAATGATGATAAAAATAGATTATCAAATGAAAATGATGAACTTAGAAATAGATTAAATGATTTAATGAGATAATTATAAGATAAAGATAATAAATTAAAGGATTTATAATAAGATATAAATAAAAAGAATTCAGAATTAAAAGATTTAGGTAATAAATTAAAGGAAGCTAATGATAAAATTGAATGGATTAAAAATGAATATGGATTGACAGATGATGATTTAGATCCAAAAAAAAGAAAATTTAATGGTAAAAATATTAAGGAAAGTATATTATTCTCTAATATATAACCATCTAATTTATTATTGAATCTTTTATTACAATCAGCTGAAATTGAAAGATTAGGAATAATTATTGATAAATATTATAGTGAAAATGAATCATTATAAAATTAAGTCAAAACTTACAAATAAAAAAATGAACAAATTACTTAATAATTGTAACAATAACTAATCTCATTATCCTAAATGACTTAAGATAATGAAATTGAGAAATTAAAAGAATATTATGAAAATAAAATAGTAATGTTAACTATGGAATTGAGTAGATTAAAAAAATAATAAACTTATAGTTCATATTAATCAATACCTATTTCATATAAATTATAGCCTAGACCAAATAGCTAAAATAATGGTGATGTATTTGATACTCCATAAATGTAATCTAAAAGAGAAGAGGATTTATTATGTTTATTTGTTCTTATGGGAGCAGAAATATAAAATTTAAGAGATTAAAATAGTACATTACTTTTGCAATAGAATGATAAAGATGTAATTAAAGGATTATTAACTACAAGTGGATATGAAAGTTAAAGAAAAATCAAATAATAAACATAAATTAATGAATATTAAACCAATTATGAGAATTATTCATAAATAGATTCAAATAAAAGATTAGCCAGAAATTCATTTTAAGATTTATAGAATAATAATACTTAAATCATCACTTCGAGTTAATAGAGAGTTAAAACCTTAAATGATTCAAGATAGAATGATGGTTATAATTTAGACAGAATAGTATCTTAACAAGGTGATAATGGTTCATAAAGATCTTATCAATATCAAGCTTAAATTCCCTATAAATATGATTAAAGCTCATAATTAAGTGGTAGTTAAGGTTATTTAAAAGTTGGTAAATTTGAATCATCTAAATATGTTAATTGATATATTCATAAATATATTCAAATTTTATTTCATTTCATCATTTGTTATAATTAAATATGAATTTTTTAAGAATCTTTAATTTAAGAATAATTATTATATGAAATTCATAATGATTATCTAACTTAAAGAGATTTATTAATTATTGAATTTATTAAAACCATTTATCAAATATATATAGTAAATATTAATGATAAATCTAAGAAATTTTAATAAGTTTCTGTAGTAGAATATTAGATTTAATGAATTAATCTCACTGAATTTATAAACATAATAAATTCATAATAATTATAAATATAATCATAATATTATGATTTAAAAGTATCTACTATATTAAATGAATTAAAATATCATTAAATTAGATTTATAAATCATAGTGGAATTACTTATTTAAGTACATAAATATCTTTATGGATATATATATCCCAATATGATAGTTCTAAGTATTATTAAAATCAACTTCTTCAAATAATCTTATAATTTAAACAAAAAATATACTTATTTATTTAATTACTCTTTTCTTTATATTTTTTAAGTAAATCTGCTTTCTTTATAGTTTAATTAACTTAATTTTCATCAAACCATTACTTTAATTGACTTTACTCAAAACCATAATTTTCACCAAGAATTTTACCTGCTCTATTATATTCAATCCAGTCATCCTACTATAATAATTCAAAGATTTCATTTTTTTCAACACTCAAAAATTTGATCTAATCAAACTAAAAGTAAGTTAACTTTTTTCTATTAGGATTAGGAAATATTTGTTAAAATAATGTTTCAGAAGTAATTTATTATTTTTCAATATTATCCCATAAATCTGGACAAGTTAATTTTTATCTAAAGTTTTTAGGGGAAATAGCTTTCCTTGGAGATTTTATTGTATTTTCTTTATTTTATCTTTTTTATGTTGTAATAGTAACATTTGTCTTCAAATTTGTTTTTTTCATAACGATTAGATTAAAATTAAATATATTTCTAGATTAATAAAATACATGCTTGTTTTTTTGAATAAACTAAAATAAAAAGAATATGAAAGTGTATAGAATTTATAATTATCTCATTTTATAATATAATTATTAATATGGATAATGAAATATATGAAGCAAATTTTAGGAATAAAGTAAAATATAGAAAGGAAAATGGAAAGAAATTCATTAATGAATATGAATTGTTAGATGAATTAGGATAAGGATCATTTGGAAAAGTCAAACGAGTAACTAGATACTTTAAAGAAACAGAAGAATAAGAAGAACTTAGTAAAAGTGATTATGCAATGAAAATATTTCACAAAACAGTTTTAGCTCATTAAAGAACTTGTTTTTATGAGAGTAATTCAAATGATCCAAAAATGACTAATTTATTAGAATTTGCAGATAATGAAATCAATATTCATAAATATCTTAATCATCCAAATATTTGCAAATTATATGAAATAATAGATGATGAAGATGATCCATAACAAAAAATATATTTAATTATGTAATTGGGTGATTTAGGATGTATTATGAATTTCTGTGAAATTACATTTAAATATATTAGAAATTAGGCTATTCTTGATTATCTAAAAATGAATTATATACAAGCAGCTAAACTATTATTCAAATAGATTGCTTAAGCAATATAGTATCTTCATGAAAATAATATAGTTAATAGAGATATTAAAATTGATAATATTATATGCACTACTTTATATCCATTAGATTAATGTTGTAAATTAATTGACTTTTCAACTTCAAGAATAGCTGATAAAGATAGTATATTTTATGATTGTGCTGGAACTCCAGGATTTAGAGCACCTGAAGTATAATTTTGTTTAAATGATGGTTATTCTCCATTTAAATTAGATGTTTGGTCATTTGGAATCTGTTTATATATTTATATTCATGAAAAAGTAATCAATTAACCTATATTAATAGCTACCATTTTGGGGTGAAGGAGATTTAGAAACAGATTTATTAGCTAGAGATTAACCATTATAATTTGAAATTTAGGATGATTTACTTATTAATTTAATAAATAGTTGTTGTGCAAAAAAACCATAGGATAGACCAACAATATAAGAAATATTAGATCACGAATGGTTTAAATGAAAATTTATTTTTATTATGAATTTATAGTTAAATATATAGTAAGAAGTTGCTAGATTTGCAGATATAAATCATATCTATGAAACAGTATAAAAGAAAGGATATTTAAGTCAAATTTCTAAAGAATTTGAGGACATTTTTATGAATGAAATCAATTTTGCATAATAAAGTAAATTTAATATTAATTTTAAGGATTGAGGGAAGTAATTAGTGTTATGGAAAAATAAGGATAAAAGATTGAATATAATTTGTAATTATCAAGAAATCTGCAAATATTTAAATCTAACTTTGATGTAATTGTTACAGCTACTATGAATTAAATTTGGAATAGACTCTTAAGTGAATTAAATGTTTTAGGTTAAGATCAATAGTCATAGATATTTAACATAGATACATCTTAAACTGTTAAAAGAGTAAATGATTTAACAAAATAATCTGTTTCTGATTTTAAAAAATTTGCATCTAATTAATCAATATGTAGTAGATCACCTAGTAAAATGTCATCAAAAGTCATTCCATTAAGTGAAATGTCATATTAATCAAATGGCTCACCAACAACATTCCCAAAGGCTAGAAGATAATTAGATAATAGTTTAACTACAAGTTCTCCAGGAGTAGGAAAGTATAAATTAGATTAGAGTTTGAAATGTAATAAACAATATATATATTTAATATTTAGTGATAAGAGAGACTTCACCTAATGCTACAATAGGAAAAGCTCCAAAGATAAGTTGGATAGATGAAAAAATTAAGAAGGAAGATTCTTAATCCCCTGGACCTATTTATAATCCTGTAAAAACATTTTGTTCTAAAAAAATTAAATGATAATATCTATCATTACCAATATTCCGTTATAATTTATCAATTTTCCTAATGTTCATTTATTTTTTAATCAGTTCAAGAGTAATCAGTATTTTATAAGAGATTTTAACTTTAATCACTTTTATATTTAAATAGGTCCATAAATATATATGACTGATAGCTAGCTACAAAATAAGTTTTATTAATCCTATCTTGATAAGATATTTTTAATTACTTATAGCTCCTGAATTTATCTCTTCTTAAATCTATTTTAATATGATTTAATTTAATTTCTCTTAATAATTGCCAACTTTCAAATAGATTATATTATAAATAATAATTCTTTTTAATAAATAAGGATTCGAAGTGATGAAATACTATTAAAATTTTATAGAGCTTAAAATTAGAAGCTTAAATAAACTCCCATTCATTATTTGAAAAGTCCTTTTCTTTCTTAAATCAATACTTAGTAGGTTAATAATTTCCAATCCTAGTTGTACTCTAAATTTCACTTTGTAAATAGTTATTTGAGTTACGAAATTAATGTGATTGCACAATTAATTATCTAATTCCATAATCATTTATTGTTATATTCACTTCAATTTATAATTATCATTTAGCTAAATTTAATACTTTTAAAATATTTTATGATTTTTCACATATTTCTCTAAAATTAAATACAAAATCATTTACTCCAAAAAAATTCTGTTTTATTCGTTAAGTATAAATGAAAATTCAAGAGATTGTTATTTTATTTGTTTTTGTCCGATCTTCTTATAAGAAATATATTAGTTTAACAAATCTATAATTTTGATGTTCATTTTTCAATTTGTAAATATTAAACTGAGTAGTGATTAAGAATAAATAAAAATCTATTTTTTCTGTAAAAATAATTAATATAATAATCATCATGATATTAGAATATATTAATATAATTGTAAAATGATGCAATTGTTTAGTATAAATAAGAAGAATGACAAATAAAATGATTAAGTAAATTAATGAGACTATAATTAAAAAACGAAAAATTGAAGTGATTATGATCAATTTAAATAAATTTTATTTATTATATGGGAAATCTATAAACATTAATAAATTATCATTCACCTTTATCATATATTTATGATCTAAATGAATAAATATAAGATTGTGGAATGATAAATCATCCTGGTCTTGGAGCAATTTAATTATGGAAAATTAAACAATCAAATTAACCAATGATGTTTTCATATGTAAATTAACTTTTTCATAAAAATTAGCATGTACATCTGTATAAAAATGATTCACATCTAGTTGATTTTCATAGAATTCGTTGTTAAATTAAACATCCTAACCTTTTGTCTTATTTTGCATGTACAAGCTCAAAAGCTTAAAATATTGGAAGTGTTTAATCATTATAATTATTTTTTGCTTATTACCATAAAAATTTAAAATAGAAATTACTTTAATATAAAACAATGCCAGAAACTGAAATTTGGAATGTAAATAAAAAATATATAGAAGATAATTGAATAAATTGTTAATGTCATGGCATATTTATAAGGATTGAATAGATATCACGGTAATTTGACTACAGAATCAATACTTTTGAATGAAGAAGATAAAATTAAAATATTAGATTAACTCTAATAGAAACCAAATGAAGAATAGATTAAAAAAGATATTTTTGATTTAGGGTTAGTGATAATAGAAATGCTAACACATAGAGGTAAATAAATAAATATATTATTATAAAAGCAAATTAACTAAACTTTTATGAATCATTAAAACAATTGGCTGGAATCTATTCAATTCAATTATTGTAATTAGTTGGTAAGATGTTATAAAAAGATGCAAGATTAAGACCTGATTTTTATCAACTTCAAGATATAATTAAAAATAGATTTAAGGAACCCATTATCTTACATAATCCTAATTTTAATTAAGGTTAACCAGCATTTATATAAATCAATAATCATACTTAAAGATTATAAAGTAGGAATTAAGATTAAAGAATGATAACTTTAACTGGCACATAAAATAAACCTTTAATTCAACCTAGAATTATTTATAGAAATTCATCATAAAATAATTTATAGAATATTACTATTATACCTTAGTATCCAATATAAGGAACTTAATAAAAACAAGAATAGTAAATTTATAGTAGTGTATAATATTAAAGATATCATACTCCAATAAAACATATATCAACAGTTGAATCAATCTCAACTGTAGATAGATTAACATAGTGTCAAAGTGGAATTCAACACGTTTCATTTGTATGGTAAATTTGAGTTAAAATAAATATATTATATTCTTTATAGAGATTCCAAAAATTATTATTTTTGAATTATCTAGATAAGTGAAAATATTTCGAAATCTAAAAGAGATATTAATTATAATATGTATATCATCTTTATAGATATGATATAATAATTATATGATTGTATTTATTTTTATAAATCTCATTCTCCATGTAATCCAAGGCATTTTCCAAATATGCATTCGAAGGCATCCAAGGCAGTTTTTTATTTCTCTAAACATTCATATCCCTATTATAATGAATTTAATATACAGCAGTGTAATTCAATGGATCTCTTTCTTATACTTTCATGCATTTTTTAAGTTATTTCAAGCAGCCTGTTGAGTTGTCACAAGTTTCAAATTCATCTTTGCAAACATCTTAAAGACATGTTAAAACAGCATCAGGTTAGTGGTGTCTTTTAGCCAAGGCGATTAAAATAATAGCTAAGAATAGTATGTATTTCATGATGAAAAAATTGAGATAATTAAAATATTGTTTTTAATTTTCAGTATTATTAAAGTAAAATATACTAAAAAGAAAAAATTAGTTGTTTATAACTAATTTAAAAATATCTAAGATATTATATATTAATTTATTAATTATATGAAATTAATATTATTTTTAAAAAGATTTCATATTATTAATAAATTAATATATATGCCAATAGACTTTATCAAAATAAGATTTTGATAATTAATTTTTAATGTATTAATAGGTCATTCAAATTGAATTCAAGTATTTTTTCTATTAAATTATACTATTTTTAATAGAAATCAATACTAAAAAATCTTACATATAAGCTTCTTATTATTATTCAAACAGAGCATATTGATATAAAATCATAATCTATTTTAAATAAGTATTTTTTATACATATATATTTTAGTTTATAACAATATATAATAGTCGAAGATAACTTGCAAAATTTGAGAATAGATTTATTTACTTATTAAAGTTATTATAAAATATTTTATAATTAATATTATGAACTAAAAGTAGAAATAAACACTTTTAAACTATTTTTGCTAATGTAGCAATGATAAAATAAATGTTATCTCTTAAATTAGGGATTTTCGAAACAATGATATGGTAAATGTTGTTGCCAGAGCTAATCTAGCTTAATAGTTAATATTATTTTAATAAAACATACATGAAGCATATGAATTATTAATTGATTTAATAGGACTTGAATCATAAAATGTAAAATGTGTTATGCACACTGCAGCAATCAACTTTCAAGTTTTTGAAATTTTGGGTATTTAAAAATAATGCCAACTCTTGATTGATATAGCAAATAATTATTAAATACCAGATTGTGCAGTTCATTTATTTTTTACATAACCATATTAAGATTAAATGAAAGAGACAGCATAAATAAAGAATTAAAGAATTAGATATTTGTGTAGATGTCATTTAGCATTTATATTAGAAATTCCTGATTCAGAAATAGGACATTTGAATGAAATTTTAAAATTTACCCGCTTTTTTGTTATGGATTCAAAAATAATTATTAATGATGATGTTATATTCTATTTAAGAAATGAATTTAATCGTCTTTAGAAATCAGAACTACATGAACTTGGATTCTCTCAATATAGTAAAAGAAACACACTTAATTTAATAAAGAAAAAAGAATTTATATAGATTGATAAAAAAATAATTAATCATTTTACTGTTGAAATAACCGTATACAAATTAATTGCATCTAACTTTTAATTAAGTTTTATAAGTTCAATTTAAATAATTAGATTTAATATGTTATTACTAAACTTACTATATAAATATAATAATGATATTGATCTCTCCTTTTAATATAATGATATGGAGAATGATCCCCAATAGATTTTTCCTTATTTACTCTAAATAATCACTTTATTAATTCAATTAAATTAAGAAAAAATTATAATTAAAGTATTATCTTTGATTCACACACTTAAATTTACAAAGATGGATGATATATAAAAAGTCAATGATTCAGCTAATCTTTTATTAAAGTAATAACCAAATCAATAGATTATTGATTCTTTATTACCAGTATTTAAGAAATATACTTAAGAAATATATCATAGATTTGCAATATTTAGTAATCAATCAATTGACTTTTCCACTGTTTCAAAAGAATAAACTATACATAATTTAATCACTTCAATTTTTATTAAATAAGATAAAGATTATTTGGCTGCCAATTTTGATAAGTTATATGAATTAATGTGTAATGGTATTTAACTTATAGAAATTTAGTTGATTCAAATAATCCAAGAAGAGACGTTTGCGAATTCCTTGAATTAGTTTACTTATTATAGTATCGATATGATTAGAAATTTCTTCAAACTAAATTGACAGAATTTTTTTCTTATTCTTAGGAAGATTTAAATAGCACTCTATTAATGATTTATTAATAATTAGAAATAGATGTGAATATCAAGTAACCTTAAACACTTTCTTTTGAATATATTTCTATAATATCTAAGTTATTACACTTAATTTTAGTTATATGTTAGAATCCAAAAAATAAGAATCTTTATATGGAATATTTCTCTATGTAGATGCAATTCATTAATAATTTTGATAAGAAATTACCAAAGGAATCTGATTATAAAAATAAAGGCAAAATATTAAATTGTCCACTTAGTAATGAAATGACAGACATAAAAAAAGCAAAAGCAATGTTATTGAACTTAGCCTTAATAGAAAGAGTATATAAACTACATAAAATTGATAATCGTTAAATTTTATTATTGAAATTATCTATTCTATCATATCATGATAGTGTTCCAGAATACTTACTATTATAATTATCAAAATCTTCATAAAATTTTAAAGATTTAAAGAAATAATATCCTAATGCTTCTATAATAAAGGAAATTAACTTTTATTCTAAAATTGAGAAATTAAAAAAGAATTTTGGTTAAGAAATAAAATTGAAATCTTTATAAGGGGTTCCTACATTAAATAAATTTTTGAAACATGCTCAAAAACTATTATTTTAGAAATAATTGAGTGTAATAACTAAATTATAAATATTGGAATAATTAATGCCTTAATTAACTAGTTCTTTATTTGAATTTTAAGAGAAACCAAAATATCAAGATGAATTATTTTAATAATCAGATATTCATATATTTAAAATAGAACATAAAGAATTTATTTCATTTTATTTAGGTAATGGTGAATTATGCACTCCAGCTCTATTTATAAATTATAGAGCAGAAGCTATATATGTTTATTTACAAATATGCTATAAGTTATTAAAATTTTTAAAACATTTAGGTTTTTATAAAACTATAAATACAATATCTAATTCTATTATTTTATTCTCTCAAAGAGCTTTAGGAATAACTGTGTTAGTGAATATATATTCATAAATACCTTGGTTAATTGAAACTTAATAATGGTAATAGATAACAGATGGAGTTTGTAATGTTGTGAAATATTTGAATAAAAAGTAAGATTATGCATAAGCTACAAGTGAAAATACAAGACAATCCTTGTATCGTTAAAGAAGAAGTTAATGGGCTAAATTAAAAGAATCTCATGCTAAATTAGTATAATGTTTTGATGAAAACAATTTATTGAAAGGAAAATTCTATAAAGCTTTTTTTAATTTTACTTTAGAATATTTATGTTTATTGAATCATTCAAATCCTTATTTGTATGAAAAATTATTATTAAAATAAACAAGATCATTTGAATTGAAAACAAATTGCATAATTTTAAAATAATTATTTAGATGTACAGATGCTAAATAATATTGTTTTTTGGTAGATGAAAATTGTAGACATGAATTAGTTTTAGATTAAGTAATATTAGAATAGATAATTCCTGTTCTTGTATTGGGATTATGTGAATAATAAATTAATTAAAATGTATGCAATTATGGATATTAGATGTTTATATTAATTTAAAATTAATTAGCATAATCACTTCATTCTAATATTGATTAATCTAAATTATATATGTATTTATATTTAAGATTAAAAGAATTTCTGGCTGATTTTTAACCTTAATTTATTAAATAAATATAATGTAAATGTCCATAATAAAAAAAATATGATAAAAATAAATTTGAATTTGATTTGATTGCAACTTTAGCTTCATTTTAAATGAATTAAAAAAGAATACTCTTATAATAAGAAGATATCTCTATTATGAAATGTGAAAATCTAAGTAGAACTTCTGAATTAGCAAGTATTATTGATATTTCAATTAAAAGAGACATTGTTGTAATTAATTTTTTTGAATTTAATGGAGAAAAAATTATATTAATCTCTAAATATTGTCATGCAACAAAATAATGTATTAATAAATAAGTCAATCTAATTAATAAATGCTTATAATTTAAAGATGCCTTGATGTATTATCTAAACTTAATTTAAGAAAATATTGATTGTTTAGATGAAACATCAAGTGCTCCTGGATAATGGTGGTCAAGAAGAGATTATTATGAATAATAATTATTAAAAAGATAATCAAGTATAGAGTATGCATTATCAGATCATATAGATTTTATTTATAAATCTGATAGTCCTTTACTTATATTAAGTCCATAATTATAATTACTTCCATGGGATCATATCAAAAATACTGTATTTAATAGAGTTTTATCTTTGGGTCATATTTTGGATTTAACTAACTTACCTACTGATCCAAAATAAGATTTATTTTATGTATTAAATCCAGGAAATGATTTATAAAAATCAGAAAAGAAAATATTACCATTATTAAAATAATATAATTTAAAAGGAATAGTAAGAGAAAAACCAAATAAAGAATTAATTGTAGAATGTTTATAAAAGAAAGACTATTATTTTTATATTGGACATGGAGGTGGTGAATAATATATTAATGAAAAATAAGTTTTTTAAACTTAAATTTATTTAAGTGGAAGACCTTATTTATTAGGTTGTAGTAGTGCATAAATGATTGATTTAGGAAAATTCAAAGGCACTAATCTATCTTTTTAAGAAATTTATTTGGATCATGTTGATTGGCATGGATTGGCTGTTTCATATCTTCTTAGAGGTTGTCCATCTCTATTTGGATCACTTTGGCCTATTACTGATAAAGATGCAGATTAATATGCCTTAGATTTCATAAATGAATATGGAAAAAACTAAGATCTTAAACCAGAATTAATTATAATGTAAACAAAGCCAAAATGTAATTTGAAAGTATTAAATGGTGCTGCATTTGTATTATATGGAATACATGAAATGAAATGATTTTATAACTAATTTTCACATAATTTCTATAATTATTTTCTAAATATTTCAAATAAGATAATTTATATTTCTGACCTTCTCTTTTTGTTACAAAATTGATTCAATATATATATTTTTTTAATTCATTTTATCTTAGCTTTTTCTGCTTTTTTTCACAAAAGGAATTTAGACCAATATTTAATTCTAAAATTTAATTCAAAAAAGTTAATAAAATGGCGTTTGGGTTAATGTCTGAATTAAAATATATCAAATGTATTATTTATAATGCCTTGCCTTGCATTTGATTTTAGAGTAAGATGTAAAATTTAAATAAAGATTTAGTGATAATATTCTATTTTAATTAGAGACTAATTAATCTTCCTCTATAAATTTTAAATAAGGGCACTTTGATAAGTAATTTAGCAAAAGATGAAATTAGAATTGGATTATTAACAAACAAATTTTAAGATTGTAAATATATTATTGGAATTTGAAAGTTTGCAATAAAGGAAATTGATAAATTTAGATTATTGAATAAGAAGATGAGAATTATATTAATTATTCAAAATAAATATATATGAAGCTTTATTATAGCTAATCATATAAAAATAGTAGTAAGATACATTAATTATATATATTGATTTTATAAGATAATCCATTCATAGAAATAGTTAATATATAATATATAAAAAAGATCTTATATACTTATATCTTTGGGTAACACACTACTCTCATTAAAGTAAAGAATGTATTATTTGAATAATTAAAATAAAATGAAACCATATATTTAATAACTTAACATACTTAAAATAATATATAATAATGAAAAGAATTGGTGTTTATTTAGAATATTTTTTATGATTAATGAATCAATATCAAATTTCTTCTCCAGCTGATTATCTTAAAGCTAATTATTCTCTTAAGGTTCTTAATTCCTTGTTGACTAATCCGATGGTTTATGAAACGACATCTCTGTCAGAGGTTCTGGCAGATCTAGCATCTTAGTAATCTTAGACGGCTTCTTCACATTAGGTGAATCTGTCAGTTCTGTCAGCAGTGACGTTTTCAATTCTTTAGTTGGTGGTGTCAAGTGAGGCTTCAACTTAAGCAATGACATCATTCAAAGCAGCCAAATCTGATTAAGCGTTAGCAAGAGCAGTTCCGGCAACAGTGAGGGAGATGACAACAAAGTTTCTGGATTTCTTGTAAGCTTCAACTCTCTTATCTTCAGCGAATCTCAATAAGGATAATGAATCAGCAATCTTGGCTAATAATTCATCAGCTAAATCGATGATCTTTGAGACAGCTCCAGCATCAGCTAATTATTCAACCTTTGAGGCAATTGTGGCGAAAGCTTTGAATAATTTGCTGTATCCCTTTCTGTGTTAGAATTTGGCAGCCTTCTTAGCAGATTAGGTGAAGTGCTTTTAGATCATGCTAGCAACTTCCTTGGTGAATTTGTGAACTGGTTATCTTGTGGCTTTTCCTTTTTAGATGAAGGATTCGTGTTCAATGTTATCAGCGAAGAGTCTTCTAGCTTCAGCAATGATAGCTGTGGCTTCTTAGTGTTCTAAGACTTTCTCTTCGAAGTCAGCGTTTTCTTCAGCTCTTTAAGCATCGAGTTCATCTAAATCCTTTTAGTATCCCTTGACTTCAGCTTATTTTTAGGCAACTAATCCTTATAAGATTCCTCTTTATGGGTATAATTATCCTTCTAATCTAGCTTCTAATTCAATCTTCTTTCTGTTAGATTCAGCCAAATCTTTATCGAAAGCTGAGATGTCCTAGAATTGTATAAGTGTATATGTCTTACAACTGTGCATGCATCTTAGTATTCGTGGTTTCTGGCATCGTCTTCCTTTTATTCAGCAACATATCTGTCTTCCAAATCTGTCAAGGTTTAGAGTAATCTGTCTAATGGATCTCCTGTTTAGAGTTCGAGCCAGATGGTGTCGAACAATGTTCTTCCGAATGGTGATTAGTCAATCTTCTTGATTGTTGCAATGACATCAGCTTATGTTGATGAGGCTAACACAATGAGTGCTAAGGCAAGGATTATTGTTTTCATTTATAATAATAATGAAAATTTGAAAAAAGTTAGTCGTTTTTATTCCTCAATAAATGACGTCTTATTTTGTTTTATTAATAACCTATTGACTAATTTTGATTATAATATTATAGATCTCTAAATCATTCAATTAAACTTCAATAAATCATTTAATTAAACTCCATTCAAGTCTAATATGGTTAATCTTTAATTTAATGATTTTAGATATGATTGAATTTATTTTTAATATAAATTATTTTTGATAATACTAAAATGAAAATAAACTAATATATATTATGAAAAATAGAATAAAAAGAGATGGATTATATAAATCAAAATAATTGAGATTCATTAGAATGCAAAACATTAAAAAAGTCATTGGGAAATCTACTTTTTGGTACTATTGGTTTGTTTTGCTATATTTTATTAGTGATTTTTGAATATTAAATTCTACTTTATTCATTAAATTTTTTTTTTAACTCTCCTGTTGATAGAAATAACAAATCTAAAATTTTTTCTTTTGTTTATTGACTAATTTAATTTTAATAGTTTGTATTTTTTTATGTATTCTTTAAATTATTCTAAATTTCATCTTCTTTAAAAAATTAAGAAAATTCATCATCACAAGGCATATCTATATGATGTTTTGTTGGGAATCTTTGAGATTCATTAATATATTAATGCCCAAACTGTCTTTTTAAACTTGTAGAGTTTCTATTCTCACAAATACTACCAATTCTATAGGGATCATCTGGTTCTGTCTTCAATATTGATTACTTTTCTTTTGAATAACCTCTTTATAATTAATATAGAATTTCTCTTGAATCATCAAAATCTCTCTTTGCCTAATATTTAATTGGAGAATGNTAATCCTTATAAGATTCCTCTTTATGGGTATAATTATCCTTCTAATCTAGCTTCTAATTCAATCTTCTTTCTGTTAGATTCAGCCAAATCTTTATCGAAAGCTGAGATGTCCTAGAATTGTATAAGTGTATATGTCTTACAACTGTGCATGCATCTTAGTATTCGTGGTTTCTGGCATCGTCTTCCTTTTATTCAGCAACATATCTGTCTTCCAAATCTGTCAAGGTTTAGAGTAATCTGTCTAATGGATCTCCTGTTTAGAGTTCGAGCCAGATGGTGTCGAACAATGTTCTTCCGAATGGTGATTAGTCAATCTTCTTGATTGTTGCAATGACATCAGCTTATGTTGATGAGGCTAACACAATGAGTGCTAAGGCAAGGATTATTGTTTTCATTTATAATAATAATGAAAATTTGAAAAAAGTTAGTCGTTTTTATTCCTCAATAAATGACGTCTTATTTTGTTTTATTAATAACCTATTGACTAATTTTGATTATAATATTATAGATCTCTAAATCATTCAATTAAACTTCAATAAATCATTTAATTAAACTCCATTCAAGTCTAATATGGTTAATCTTTAATTTAATGATTTTAGATATGATTGAATTTATTTTTAATATAAATTATTTTTGATAATACTAAAATGAAAATAAACTAATATATATTATGAAAAATAGAATAAAAAGAGATGGATTATATAAATCAAAATAATTGAGATTCATTAGAATGCAAAACATTAAAAAAGTCATTGGGAAATCTACTTTTTGGTACTATTGGTTTGTTTTGCTATATTTTATTAGTGATTTTTGAATATTAAATTCTACTTTATTCATTAAATTTTTTTTTTAACTCTCCTGTTGATAGAAATAACAAATCTAAAATTTTTTCTTTTGTTTATTGACTAATTTAATTTTAATAGTTTGTATTTTTTTATGTATTCTTTAAATTATTCTAAATTTCATCTTCTTTAAAAAATTAAGAAAATTCATCATCACAAGGCATATCTATATGATGTTTTGTTGGGAATCTTTGAGATTCATTAATATATTAATGCCCAAACTGTCTTTTTAAACTTGTAGAGTTTCTATTCTCACAAATACTACCAATTCTATAGGGATCATCTGGTTCTGTCTTCAATATTGATTACTTTTCTTTTGAATAACCTCTTTATAATTAATATAGAATTTCTCTTGAATCATCAAAATCTCTCTTTGCCTAATATTTAATTGGAGAATGGACTATTTCACTTGGTTCAGTATTAGTTTTTTAAAAAGGTACATGATTTGATCTATTTCGAGCTTTTGCTGAATCATTTCTCAATCTTATATTGCTATGCTAACTGAAGCGAATAGTTTTTTTTGGTTAAGTGGCAAGTTCACTGATGTTAGGTTCATCAGACTTAAATCTTCTTGGCGTTGGCTACCTCATTTAGATATTAAGATTTTCGAAGCTTTTAAATTTTGACAAAGATTAATCACATTATTATTATATTTGAGGTGAAGGTAAGGATGGTAAATCTACTTTATTACTTTTTAAAATTCTCAATCTATATCATATTTATAATTAATACTAATTATTATTTCTTTTTAGTTAAGGAGAAGTAATAGCTTAGGTGATAATGGGAGCTGGTCTTTTAATATTTGATAATCGATTTTAACTTTTTGATTTTGATTCTTCATTTTATTATTGACTAAAGCTTTGTTTACTTGATTGATTTCTATACGATAAATGATTCACAGGTTTAATGAAGTATGGCTATTACCTCATATGATTAATATAATTTTATGATTGTTAACAATATAAATGTATATTTAAAATAGGTTTCAAAATAATCAATTCGAATTCTTAAATTTACAAATCACAAATTGACATCTTATCTAAACCTAGAAATCTTAGAATAAACTCCTATTATTTTATTAATAAAGGGATAAAAAAAAAAGAATAAATTATTGAATAAAGAATCAATATAGTAAGGATTTTACTTATTAATTTATATAAAATATTTTTGAAAACTTTTGACTTTTAAAAATAGTATAAGTTCTTAATTAAAATTAGTTAAACAATTATAATTGATAAAGACAATAATTCAGAATTCTTCTTAAGAACAAACCTATTCTAAAGCTAATTTTATTTATTTAGTAAATAATTCCTTAGTAATACTATTCAAATAATTATTTAATACTAGTATAATAATTCTATTACATACCTTGATATCCTTAGGAAATTAATTCTAAAGTCTATTGTGGTAATATAAGAGTATTCTTATATTCTTAAAGCAATTAAACAAGTTATTATTGAAACTAATTAATTTATATATATATATACTTCACTTGGATTAAATAAAGAAATGGCAAATAAGATATCACTATTAGGTGATGAAAATTTTAAAATTTTAGGAAAAGCAACAATTATTGTAAATGCTAATGAAAAAATGGATGTTAAAACTTGTTTGCCAGTTGTGTAAACATCTAATGTTTTCTTTTTTATCATATCTGTATCCACTTATTCACCAATAACTCCTTCTTATATTAAAAATTGCATAACATTGCAAAGAATACTAGCAATTTAAGATAATTATAGTGCTTCTTCATTTATTTGTTCTTCACCTTTTAGTTATTTAAAATTTAATATCTCTTTCAAAGTACCTTCTGATATAATTAATAAATCTAAATAAACATCTGATCCACATCTATAAGCTAATGTCTCACTATGTTCAGAACAGATTCCTTCTAAACATTCAAACAAGTACTTTTTATATTTTATTAAATTAAGAAATAAAGGCTTATATACAGTTATAAGCTATAATTATTTTTTAAACAAATTTAAATATGAGGAATCTTAATAGATTACAAAAAAGCCTTAATTAATTTATTTAGAACTTGACACCTACCCCATCACTTTTAATAATTTAGCAGCCATCTTCAATATTTAATCCTTGACTAGCTAACCTTATTATATACTAGTTTAAGCTTGTAATATTAAATAATCAATAGATGTAATAAAGAATGTTGTAGCTTTGCCATAAATTTAATAGAGTAGAATTTAAATGTTTTCATTTGATAATCTTGTATTTCTAATTGTATTTTTATATAATTACTTATTTTTAAATATTGAACATAAAAGTGCTGTTAATCCTAAAGAAGAATCATAATCTTATACAAATATTTAAGTGTTATCAGTAGATAATAGAGATGATAAATCAGGAAATCTAATTATATATAATATATATTATTACACAATTCTTAAGAATACTCTATATATACTATCTACTTCTAATTCATCTACTACTCCAATCATATCCCATAAATATTTGAGCATATTAATTTTATTAGTTTCATTAGTTATAGATTTTTTTATTTATTTGTAAATATCAACTAATGCAGGTACATAATCATCTAATTAATCATCAACCCAAACTAAAGAAACCAATTTATAAACTTGTTTTCTTTTCTTTATATACTAAACTTCATTAAAACATGTTAAATCCATCTATAAGAAGAATTATTTCAACATACTACTAATAGAACTCTATCTAAAGAATCTTCTATCCAATTATCTCTTTAATCTAAATTTATAAATCAATAAATACTTTTCATATGTATATTATAAAATAATAAAGCTATATTCTACTAAATCTGGATCATGAAAGGTAAATATTTAAAAGCTATAATTATACTTAAATATTACCATTTTTCTAAGCAACTCTCTATAACTATTAAATAATTAGATTGTATTGAATTATCTTTTCCTAAACTTATAGATCTATTATTACAATTAATTTATTACAATTATGATTAAGATATCACTATCTTTTATGTTTCTTCATAATATAAATTCTCGATAGTTTAAGATATATATGTTTAAATAAATATTAGTATACTAGTGTGATATAATTTGCAAACATAATTCTATATATTTATCTTAATTTATTGTTTACATCTGCAGGAATATGAATTTTATTTGTAAATGCAATCAAATCAAGTATTGCTTATAATAATATACGAGTTTAAGGATGACTCTCTGGTTTACTTTATTAAAATTGAGAATCTATTCCACTTAATAATTCAACTTATGCTGGACTTAACACAAGAGCAGATATTAAACACAACAAAGCACTAAATTTTTCTTTAATTTTAATAAATTATTACATAAAGTTATTAATTGTTCTTGTGGTTACAATGTTTAAACTTGCTAAATTTAATAATATTTAATACAATTATGGGTAAATTTTTTAATAAGTCTGAAATCACATTTAAACATTCAACTGTATTTTATTGATAAACCTAAATGCATAAATGAAAACTTTTGTCTAAGAATTTTTTTATTTTTTTAATAGGATAATTTGGTGGTATTTCAGAAAAAGGATTTCCATTATAAAATGCATGAATTAATAACTTAAAACTCAAATTTACAGAATTTTACAATAACTTAAATTATTGTAAATATTGAGAACTGTATATGTTAATTTAAAATAAAAATTGATGCCAAACTTCCTATAATTTGATAAAAACACTGTTTGATGATAATTTTATTCCTTAATTATTAAGAATTAAATGATTTATTTTATTTAATTAATTAACACATTGATCAAACAAATCCTAAAATTTTCTTAATTTTTTTAAAGTAAAATTTGACTAATAAATAATTAACAGATACTTACAACTAATCTTATAGCAAAAGAGCAAACTTCATTTGAAAAATTAGTGTTATTCAAATATAATTCATAATTATTTAATAGAAATAGTAAGCCTTCCCAAAGTGTTCTTCTTACAATCTTTTTAAAATTATGCTTTGAGAAAAATAAGGTTAATCTTGCTGAAGCAATTCTTTAAACAATATTTAGTATTCTAATTGAAATGGCTTAATCTAAAGTATAAAATTCAATAATTGCTCTAAAATATTCTTAATTTAGCTTTTCATCATTAAGTATTTTGAAATATGAATCTGGAAACTAAATTTAGTATGATAAATTATTTACATTAATTATTAGGTTTTCTTTAGAATCATGATCAACATCAATTTCATAAAAACTCAGATTGAAATTAAATGTAAAAAATGAATTAAGTAATGATATTAATGAATCAGCATATGATTTATCTAATCGATATATATATAAAAAAGATCCTATTTTCAATTAATTTTAAACAAGTTTATGTGTCTATTCTAATAATGTAGATAATGACTATCTAATAATATTTAATAAATAGCAACCTTTGAAACCCCATCATTACTTTTCTAAATTCTAGATAACCAGTTGCATAATAATATTAGCGAACACAACTTAATAGATTTTCAAATAATTTGCATCCCAAAGATAAAATTTAAACATTTTATGTATAAAAAAATGTGTTAATAAGTTTTTCTACTAATTACTCTGGTGCAATTATTTCAGACCAATATTTTCTTAACATAAAGGCTAAAGCAAACAAAACTGTGTTTTAAACATAATTTTGATGTTGCAAACCTTTTGAAAAATAATTTATCACTATTTCTAAGTGCATTGTCACAATAGTAGTAAAATGTTATCTTTCATTACTAATAAATTGAATATTTTATAAACCTTTCATATTCTTCATAACTTTATGATTTTCTTTATGGAGTAGGAAGTACATTAACAAACTTACAACCTGCAGCAATTGATTTTTGAAGTAATGTGTAAATCACAAAAGTTGTTTCTTATTTACAATCCACTTCTATAATGTTTTTTAATAATTGCAAATTATTCCAATCCAATATGAATTTTCTTAATTGTTCTAAAACTTATTGATTTTTCTATAAAATACTATTAAATCAATACCGCAAAATCTCCAGCAGAATATGATTATAAGCAATAATTATGAATTGTTTATTAGAGTGCAGATGTACTATTCATATAATTAAATAATTAATATAATACAAAATAGTGAATAATAGAATATTTAAAACTTTGAGGAAAATCAAAACAATACAATATTTGATATTGTTAATATTTAATATTCAATTCCAAAATTAGATATTATGATTTCACAAATTGGCGGAGTTTTGTAAAATCTAAAATAATATAAATTTAATTTCAACAACAAAATTAATTAATGTGAAAATGAAAAAAGAAATAAATCCAATTTATCTAATAAAATAGTATATTATTTTTTATAAATTTTATCAATAAATCATTAAATTTTTATAAAACACTCCAATAATATATGATATTCTTAATTAATATTTATGATAGAAGGTTTAATTATTATAATTCAAAATTTATTGGTACATTAGAAAAATAAAAGTTTATTCTCAATTAATATATTCTTACAAATGTTTCAATTTAAAAAAAGATTGAAAAGTTTTATCTCAAAATACTTCAAAAAAGGCGGTTAAATTTGAATGTAGAAAAGTATATTTTATTATATACTATGAAATGTATTAATTAATATGTTTTATCAATAATTATATTTAAATTTGAAATAATGAACTTGTAATGGAATCCTTATTACATTTCAAAAGAAAATAATTCATAACTTAATGTATCTATCCTTATTATTTGAGAATGTATCGTTTAAGGGATTTGATGAAAATTTGAAATAACCATTATACAATAAATAGATTCAATTGCATAAAAAATTATAGATTTAAGTATATTTAATTTATAGAATAGCCTACATTCTAGCCTGATAGTATTAAATATAAAAAAAATAAAAAATAATAAAGTTGTGTACCCTTTTAAATGAATGTACCTCAATAAACATCTAATCAAACATTAACAAAAGTAGCACAATTAAGTTTAAAACCAATATTCAATAAACCAAAAAATATTGAACAAAATACATAAAATGAAAATCTTAAGGGATCAGCTATTTGGGAAAGAAAGGATTTTCAAAATTAATAAATTACATTTGAGACTTTCTTAAAAGATTAAAGTCAATCAAGAAATAATTCAATTGAACATAATAGCAATAAATCTCATTTTAAAAAGAATAGTCGTTAATATAGTTAAGTTGTTTAAGGTAATTCTGGTGTTTATTTTATGATTTCTAATATGCCAAAAAATACTAATACAAATACCAATACTACTAATTCATATATATCTAATTGTGAAAAGTAATAATGAATTTTATATATTTATAGTTGTAATTCACATAGGGAAGATAAATAAATTGAAAAAATAAATGTTCCTAAATTTTTCATTCCTGATGATAATTCTAATTAGTTTAGTGAAAGAACAATAAAAAAATAAAGCCCTAATAATTTAATTAAACATAAAAAAAATACTAGATGTATATCAATGGGAGAATAGAAATAGATAGGACTTGCTCTCGAATGTGATGAATCAAGCATTACAATTATTAGTGATAATGCTAATACTTAAGTACTTAATCCTACAAATACTAAAAATAATAATATAACTAATGAAAACAATAATTAAAATTCTTAAATAGGTGGATTTTCTTAAGAAACTTTATAAGTTTTGATGCTCTAAGAAATTGAATATGCTCCTAATTGTGATTATCTATAATCAATATAGACTTAAATTACTCCATTAATGAGAGCAATTTTGATGGATTGGATGATTGAAGTTTGTTCTGTATATTTAATGAAGAGAGATACATATTATTTGGCAGTAGCTTATGTTGATAGTTATTTATCAAAAAAAGCTATTACAAAACCAGAATTGTAATTATTAGGAACTGCTTCAATGCTTATTGCATCTAAAATGGAGGTAAATATTATGATGATTCTTTTTTTTTAAGGAAGTAGAGTCTAAGAATCCATAGGATTTTGAAAAAGCTAGTAATTATGGTTATTCTATAGAAAAAATCTATGAAATGGAGAAGGAAATTTGCAAAATTTTATAATGGCATTTGAATATACCAACTATAAATTTATGGATTGAATTTTATACAAATTAATGGGATAATTATATTTCAGATGTTCATAAGAAATTTAGATAGAATAACAATTTTTCATTTAAAAGTATTACATAAATATAATATATAAGTGATGCTAAAATTGTAAGGATATATTGATTGTTGTTATCTTGATTTTGAAACACTTAGTTATAAACCAAGAAAAGTTGTAGCTTCTTTCATGTATTTAGTGTTGGCATTAGAATATGAATAATTCACAAAAGAATATATTTATTATGAAATTCCAAAAACCAGAAAATTTATACTTGCTGATTGTAAATATCTTTTATAATCACTAGCTTAGAAATCATTTAATAAATTATTTACAGAATTCTCTTAAATTAGTTTTGGATTCAATCTTGTAGATCTGATTGAAATAATTAAATATGCATCTAAATTTATAATGTTAGATTTTAAATATAGTGACACAATCTAGGATAAAATAAATATTGTAGTATATATTAATATTAAAATTTAGAGACACGAAGATTTACTTATCTATTAAAAGTATAATTAAATTGGACTCTCTTTCATTAGATAAAGGCTCTAAAAGTGATATAATTTTAATTAATTTTGCTTTATACTCTTGTAGATTTTAAAATTAATATAATAGATTATTTATTTTTGGTTTATTTAAGAAAACTTCAAAATATAAAAATTATAATAATTCTAATATTTATTATCAAAAATGTAATCTAATAATCCTAAACAAGGATTACTCTCAAATTAATCTGATTCTTAATAAAAAAACTGTTTATTCGAATTCGAAGATTTTGGAGTTGACTAAGATTAAATCTACCTTGATGATGCAAGTAAATTATTTTACAACTTATTAGAAATCTAAACTAACACTGCAAATTTAAACAATCTTCATTAAGAACCAATAACAATGTTAAAAAGTAATTAGAACTCTATACTCTAAACTGGTTAAAGTGAACAATAATAGTAATTATTATTATCCAATCCTATTCAGTAATAAGTTTTATAAGTACAGCTAATTTTAATTAGTTTTTATAGAAACCTATGTTAAATACTCATAACTTATCTCATTCACATTAACATCAGACTATAGTTGTAGAATAATTAAAGGAAAGTAATTCCAATTAAATTTCTCATATTCAAAATGAAAATTGTAATTAATCTAAGTGAAGATTTATTTTTTAATTTAGTTAAATGTAATCAACATGTATGTTCTGTTTGACTCTACAATTAATTCCAGAAAATAAATATGTTTTTATGTGTTACAATTGTAAATAAATTAATAAATTGATATATGCATATTTCATTTGTGGTACATGTAGAAAAACTGTAATATATCAATAAGGAAGTAAGAATTTTTACTATTTAAGTTTCGAATTTAATAAATTGTACAAATTGTTTGACCATCAATTATATATAATAGTAAAATCTCCCAAACACTTTTTTATAAACTACCTTTTAAGCTGGATAGCTTTAATCCTAATTTTATTAAACATAGACTATATCTTCTATATAAAATTAATAATAAATATAGAGTTCTCAATAATAATAACAATAACAGAATCATGTGTCGGACCTTGAAGCTCAATTTAAAGAATTAATTAATTGAAATATTATATAAAAATAGCCTTATTATAAATGATTTTATAAAATAATTTGATTGTATTTGATGCATGGAATCAATATAAAATAATTATTTATCAAAATGAAAACTGTTAATAAATTAATTTATCATCAGGATTGACTAAAGGAAAAATCCATAATGTCTTTATTATAATGAAAACCAGGTTATTGTATTATTGAATGTTATAATAAATCTTCTTTGTCAACACCTTTTAAATTTGGAAAAATTTTAAATAATAATCTTTTATAATCCTTGGAATTTGCACAAATATTATAATTGCAATTAATAAATTCTAATGATTTATTTATGTGAGTTAATTGATTCAATTATGTAAGATTATTTGCAGATATATTCAATATTTTTAGAGATTTTGTGGTTGAAAGTTATTAAATTTAATTATTTTATGCATAAAGCTCTATTAAATTTGGAGGTAAACCTTCTAAATTTTTTAATTGATTTCCAGCTACAGATAATACTTTTAATTCTATAAGTTCTTCTAATTTTAGTGTTTTTATTGAAAGATTATTTATGCTTAATGCTTGTAAATTTTTAAATATCATTGCAACTTCTCTTATTTCTTGAGATCTCTCTTAAAATGTCAATATTTTTATATTAAAAATGGATTTATTAAGATTATGAAACACAAGATAAAAGTCTTATAAAGTGAAATTTTGCACCCCATTTATAATAATTTCATCAGAACTTTGCGTTAACTATTTGGTTAATTCTTTAATTAACAATTAATGAGGTTTCTTCAATTAATTCTATTATTTCTACTTTAAAATATATTTACTATATATACATATTCTATTTCATTTTCTATATCAGTGATTTTAGCTAATAATTTCTTCTGTGCTTCTTATAGGTTTTCTATTTTTAATCGAGGACTTTTTGATAGTCTTGTAACCTTATAGCTTTACTATGTTTTTATTAGTTTTGTAGGATCATTATAAGATATTCTGATTTCTTATTTAACTTTAGTGTCACTCATATCATTAATTGAATCAGCTAAAGAGTTCACACAAGTTGACTATTAATGGTCCTATTAATGTAGATTACCAATTATTTAAAAGAAATCATCATAATTTAATCGTTTTTTTTTGAATTTATAGACTTCTTCAATAACTTCATCTAAAGAGAACAATTCCTCTTATGAATTTGAGATATCTATGATTGTTTCATCTTTTAATTAATTAATGAGATCAGTAATGTTGAGAACACTATCTTTTTGAAATAATTTCTTAATGTGTATCAACCAATTAAGTTTAGATGAGCAAATTTCCATTGTTAGTTTAAATAAAATTAATTAATAACTATCATATTTGATATTTAGTTTGTATAAGACCTTATCAAGACTTATTAATATTCATTATACAAAAAAAGAATAATATTATAATTAAATGAAATGATATTCAAAGATAAGATAAGATAAAAGTATAAAAAAGAAATAAATTTATTAAAAAAAAAGGAATAAAAAACAAAAATAAATAAAAAAGAGTAATTCTTTTATACAAAATGTAGTGAACTAAAATTAAGATTAATGGAAGGTTGAGTAAATGTAACAAAAGGAGTACTCAAAAAAAAGAAACAAATATTCAGATTCAGAAGGATACTTTTAGAAAACTAGTAATGGAATTGGCTATAAAAATAATTACAACCCTTATTTAGATGAAAGCGTTGAGAATTATAATAATAAATATAGTAAATCAGATTATGAGTTGAATTGGTATAATGGAAAAAAAGATAGAGAACCTAATGGTTAATTATAAGTAGTTTTAAATGGGAATATAGTAATGATATTGAAACAACAAATAAAGACAAACCAAAAAAGATAAAATAGAAAATATAGTGATTAAGAGACATATGCTATGAGTAATAGTATTTCTGGTCCTAAATTTAGTGATATTCCATGTCCAAATTTTCTAAATATCTGAAATGATTCAATTATTAAAAAATATAGAAATATTACATCTTTAAACTTCTAGTAATAAAGTATAATATTCAAAATTATCATAAAGTCATAACAGTATCAAGAATGAAGAATAATATTTCAAATCAAATTTTTAAAGATATAAATTTAACTAAAAATGTTTTATTTGAGTTTACTATTTCTCATTAACTTATGTTCTGCTGATTTGGAGATCTTAGAAAATAAGAAATCTTCTGAAACATTTACAATTCACTAAGGAGAACCAAATATCATTTACTGGATGCCAGAAGCTGAAGATGCAATATTAATACCATTCTAAAATATGAGCTTCTGTTAAGTTAAACAATAAACAATTTAAACTGAAACTTAGCAATTTACTATAATATAATCGGATGATTTTAAAGAGTAAATTATGAGTATATATTTTATTTAGTTATGAATTTGAGATTGATACTCCATTAAATTTTAGAGAATTTGTTGGGATGGTACATATAAATGATGGAATGCTGGCAATAACATCAGATGCAATAGCATATTTAATAAAATTTAATTATGATAATGTTCTATAAAGTTCAGGATTTACAACTTATGGAAATTCTAAAGATTTTGCAGGTGTAATTTGGAAAGCTAACCTTTAACCAGTACTTCCTTCTATACAGTCAAGAGATGAATTACCTTAATTAGTGTATTCAAAAAAAAATAATTTGGCTTTTGTTATATATTCAGATAGTGCATAATACTTTAGTGTAACAGAAATGGAAAAAAATGAAAAAACCATGAACATAAATCAGATATTAAATTGGGTTTAAAGAGAGGAAAGAGGATTGACCAAAGAAATAGATGGATATTTGTTTTCAGCTGTTGGTAAAGAAGGAATGGATATCTATGAAATAAAGGAGAGTGATGTTATTTATAAATATACAGTAACATTTGAAGATTTCAAATTGTAAAAGGAGTAATTAGAATTAAAGGATTTTGCAGTATTTAAAGTTAAAGATGGATAATATTAATTATACTTACTTGATGCTAAATAAGGCTTAATTTTAGCTTATATGTTTATAAATTAATAGTAATTTGAATTTGAATTAGTATATAATTTAGAAAGTTAGAAAGGTGGAATAGCTGTAGATACAAAGAATGGTAATAATGTATTTGCCGCCTTTGAATAGAATGGAATCTATTATTATATTGAATATCTAGTAGACTTTAGTCAGAAATCATGTTCAATAATAACAAAATAATAAATCAATTATAGAATACTTGATGTAGACGCTACAGATGAATTTGCTATTATAAGTGGTGTTAATCATCATTAGATTGTATTTAATAATGGCTATGATTTTCTTGCACCAAATAAAGAAAAGATCCTATTTACCCAAATAGGAATGAGAGATTTTTAATTTTTTCAATACACTTATGAAGAAGATCAATTAAAGGAGGCTGTTAAAGATGAATATTAATATGATGATTTCTTCTTTGGAGTAACTGCAACTAATGCTTTTTTGACAAAATTTCGATTTGTTCCTGCAAGAGTAGTTTGTTTTGCAGATCATAGTAATTATAACATTTATATTTAGATAATGAGGGATGGCAGAAATAATATTATACTTTATAATTCAATTCATCACATATTGTTAATAATACCATTTCTAATAATAAGTTGATTAGAACTACAAAGAATTTTGCAGTACAAGTTGTAACTACTTATTTATTTGCTTAATAATGGAAACTAATAAGAATCTTACTCATAGTATTAGGAGGAATCATATTAACATCTAGTATATATATATAAATTAATGATTAAAGTTGGAATTGTTATCTATTAATTTAGAAAATATAGAATTCAAGAGGCTAATTTAGATAGTGAACTACATTAATACAAATAAAAACCAGTCGATGAAAGTGGATCAAAACTTAATGATTCTTCAGTCATTATTAAGGTTTAAAAAGTCGAATGAAGTCAATCATTTAATGTTTATATTAATAATTGACTTAACATAATTATTTAAATTCTCAAAGATTTTTGAATAATTAACAATAATTTGATATAAGGATTAATAAATAATTTTTTATATTCCTATTCAAACTCAATCCTAATCTGTTAAATATTATTATTTAAATGTATTGTTTTATTAATTCACTTTGTTATTCAATTATTTAAAGCATTGTCTACTTATTCAACAAGATTCCATCATAGTCTACAAATACAAATAGAGAAAATAGGATCTCAAATTGTGAATCAATCTTTTCATAGATTGGTTGATATAACTATCATAATGCTGAAGGAAATAAATTTTGAATAAAAATTATTATCAATTTAAAATATATAGGGAATGAAAAGGATGTAAAGCAAAGAAGACATAATTAAGGATTAATATATGAAAACTCTAACTTGCTTCTTACAAGATAGCACTCTATATGATTGCTTATCTATCAATAATCAAGTGACTGTGATTGATTAATCATTCTCTCTATTTGATGTTTTTAATGTGTTTATTGATACGCATATTGATGAAGTATTGTTTTGGAATCCAGATGTAGCTTATTATGATGGTGTATTCACTTAAACAGATTTGATTCGAATAATCCTTAAATGCTATCAAAATATTCTAAATGGTGTTCCTAATGGTAATCTCTAATGCATATTTTAGTCAGTGTGGGGAAATAGTAAAATATAGGTTTAGCCAATAATGGAAGAGGAAGATGAAGATCGTACTACTCCTGTGCATTAAAAATAATTAATAGGATAAGAACAGATAAATAGATTGCTGATTGACTTAAGGACGATTTCAGTAAGAGACTGGTTCAATTCTTATGGAGAAAGTCTTCATTAAATTAGTCTGGTCTAGGCAGACATGGCTGATAATCTTAATGATGCAATGAAGAAGATATTAAAGTAGGGTGTAACAAGAATTGTAGTTATTGATACTGAATCTAGAATTATTGTGGGCATCTTATAATAAAAAGATATTTTAGCATTTCTTGTAAAAGGGTTTAGTTAATATTTCCATTTATAATTATCATAAAAATCACATAGAATTGAAGTTCATCATGAAAATAATCAATAATCAGAATAGCATGAACTAGAAATCAATTACTTTAGTGATAGGATTTTATAATTGAATGATAAACTTCCTTTTGACACTAATGTATATGAGTAATCATATCTTTATATATTTTTTAGTGTATTCTATAAATTGATCTATGTATTTAAACGTAATGCTATCCCCATTGTTGATAATAACAATAAGTATTTAGGATTGATAGACAGAAGAGACTTTTTATTTATTCTCAAATATTAAGTATTCGACATGGTATAACTCAATAATATGAATAGTTGAATAGACCTGCTATAGATTTGTTGAACTTTATTAAAGTTGAGAAAAAAAAGTTTGCAGGTTTTTGTATATGCAATAAAGAACTATTCCACATGAAACAAACATTAAAAGAAGTATTATCACATTACAATTAGGTTGTTGAAAATTTATTACTCTCTTCTAGAGGTAGTTTAGTTTGCTTGAATGAAAGTTAAGAGCCAATTGCTACATTATAAATGTCTGATCTCTTCAAAATTTGTTTAGATGATATCGAATTAGAATGAATTTATATTATCATAAATATGTGTATATATTTAAATGAATAATTATAGATTCCCATAATCAACCACTATCCCTGTATTCAACACTATCACTTAAGAGTCATTATAAATTAAAATCACTCCTTATTTTAAAGAGTTCTTGATCACTTTAAATGAATAAGTTTTGCTCCCTGAAAAGTTTAAAATGTGCTATCGTTTTAATATTAAAGATAGAATCATTGATTTGGCTTGTCCAATAGACTATCAATTATACATAGAGAGATTATAAACCCTTAAAAATGAGTAATTAATTCTATTGATAAAATTAGGAGTTTTCCTTTGGTTTAAATCATTAGTTTAGAATAAGATAGCTATTTATCTAATGAGATGATTGAATAAGATGAGGAATGGCAAGAAAGTCTATCAAAAGGCTATTTCAAAATAAATTCAGAGATTTAAGAAATCTAATAATTAAATGAATAACTTTAACATATGTCAATATCTGAAATCCATTAAATTGATTATCATAAATGTTACTTTTGTGATGATAATTTGGAATATAAAAAATACTTTAGATGCATAATATGCAATGACTTTTAGATTTGTGAGGAATGCAATACTCATAAGAGAGAATAAGAACATCCTAATAATCATATATTTATTTAATGTAATCATGTGATAGAATGGAATAAACTTAAATAAGATTCATACATTAAATTAATGAAACAAAAAGTAGATCTCTTAAAATACTTTAAAATACATTCAGTTAATATTCATGAATAAATTACATGTGATGGTTGTGAAAATTCACCAATTTTAGGTTATCGTTATTAATGCTGTGAATGCTCAGATTTTGATTTATGTAAAATTTGCATCAAAGAGTTCAAACATGATGAAACTCATAACTTTATTTAATTAACAACAAACATTGAGTTTTTGTAATTACAATGATTAATTATAAAATAATTTATGAGTTAAAAATTTGAAGAAATTGCAAGACTTACAAGAAGCACTGCTATCTTTAAAGCTAATTATGTGCCATTAACTTTGGTAGGGGCATCCCTAATTTCATTTATTGCATGGTCAAAATTGCCTTATGGCTAAGCTTTTCCTCATTTAACAATTTCAGAATATGTGCCTAAGAAATAATATTTTCATTCCTTGATTTTGGCTCCCTTAAATTTTTAGACCAATGTATTTTTAATAAATAACTTATTAGGGACATTTATTAGTTTACGGCCCAGCTATGTTATACTCTTTTTATTAAATGAGTACAGTTTTATGCAATGCTTAATTTTTGGCCTTTTATATCATTAATTCTCTTATTTGCTCTTCATTTACAGTTTATTATGAGAAAAAAAGAAGTGCAGAAAATGGTATCAATTTAATGTCTCCAAAATGTGTATCAGCAACTACTCCTTTAAGTTTTATGACTTCTTTAATGGTATTGAAACCTCATTTAAAATTATTAAATAAAGTATACACAATTATTATTGTAGCCTCCACTCCCATTTTTTTTAGTTCCTGCTATGTATGGTATGTATGAATTGTAAGAATACTAAAATGGATTCATTAATGAAGTATGTAGACCAACTCACATTTTAGCCATGATTAATGGATTAATATTGGGACTCATTTTTAAAAGATTCATTTGAATTCTATCTTTTGTTTAATTTGAAATCAATGAATTCAATTTCGAAAATTATTAAGATTTTTAAAAAGAATATTAACTATATAATTATTTCTTTATTAAATAGTTGTATATACTTCATTTGAATATATATTCAGAACATATTATTAATTACTTATATTACCATATAATTTATTTAATTTATTATTATTGTACTAAATAATCATAATGATCATGATCTGTATAGATTTGGTCTTTTGGCTTTAAATACGGTTCTGAATTTCTTATGACTAGCTCTTGGAACTGTCTTAACAATTGGGAATCTAATTGAATCTCCCTATATAATTTGTGATTTATTATACTCTGTATTAATTAGTCTTTCCTCTCTTGATATCAGCACTCTTTGTTAAAACTGAAGTTCTGAGAATGTGTATAGTTTATGGTTAAGCTCTGTGATTTCCTGCCATTTCCTAATCTAGAAAAGTCACTATTTGTTGATACATAATTATGAGACAGCACCATTCAATGTAGTATCTCTAAATTCCTTATACATATTGTGGATAGTTGTTCTGGATTAATATTTAAGAACTATTCCATAAGTTTTGACATTTGTGTCTCTTCTCTCAAATAATTCTTAAACTGCTAAAATCTAACCATGAGAAGGTTTAAGTTTATTTAATCTTCTTAAATTCCACCTAGAATATTGCATTAATTAAATACCAGAATCTGCTTTTTGCAGCAACTGTATTTCTTGCAAATATTCTCATGCTAATAACTTTTGGATTAGGATCTTCTTTTGAAGGGAGTCTTCTACCTGAGACCAAGTATTGTCTAATCTAAAGATTTTATTCTTCTTATGTACTTTCATTTATAAGGAATTATCTTATGGGTCCTATGCTGAGTTTTTAACCATTTTTTATTTTAAAAAAGATTTAATTTATAATGCAATTATTTATTACAAACAATGGATTCTCATTTTAACATATATTTAGAAAATATCTTCTAACTTATTAATCTCAATGTTTCACTTCTTTTTGTATATCAATTTTACTTTTAGCTTTTAAATATGTAAAATTCACATAAAACTTCAAAATAGAACATAAAAGTCACAAATTCTGATGATGAAAATTGGACTCATTGATTATTTCTGTAAAATTAATTTATTAATTATTATCAAGAATGTAATAAATTTCTCAAACGATTTAAAAAGAACAAAGTAATAATTTAGTCAAAAAAATTAATATTAGCCAGTATCCAATATTTTAGTTATGCTGAAATTTAAAATTTAAAGTCAACTAATAGAAGTAGTCAATTTATTGATTAATTCAAAAATTTCAATGTTGATATATTATGCTTATAAGAGGTTGATAATCTTAAATTTTATCAAGAACCTAAAGATAAACTTAATTATGATATCTGCTACTTAAAAAGACCTGATTGACCAGATGGATGTTTAATTGCTTATAAAATTGAGAAATTCAAACTTCTGAAATATTCAGAGTATTCCCTTGATTAGAGGGCTGTAGATTTCGGTTTCCTAAGTATATCATAGACAAAATATGTTTTAAATTGTCAAATTTTAGATATAATAAGATTAACAAAAAAAATTCTTAGTAGGAAACATACAAGCATTTTGGAATCCAAACCAAGATGATTTAAACTTTTTTTGGGTTGTGTCACTTGTTTAATAGAAGGAAGCTTAAAAAGAATTTAATGATCAAATACTAATATTTTGTGGAGACTTTAATAGTCCTCATTCTAATCCAATATAATACATAAAAATAATAAAACCTATTGTTGAAAGAATTGAAATGTGTTCAAATTAAATCCAGCTATAAAATGAGATATTAAACATTATGGTCCTTCTAAACTAAATTAACTGAGAGCATTGATCAATTCCATAAATTTACTAATTATACACAAAATGTAAATTATTATATTAAATATTGTTTAAATGATGCTTTGATTACGTTTACTAACATAATGCAAAAGTAGAAAAGATTTTAAGAATTCCAGAAGAAAGCTTACTATAACAAGAAGTAGCTCTACCTAATATTAAATTTCTAAGGGATCATTTGCCTATTTTAGCATATTTTAATTCTCTCTATATAAAGTTCTTAGCATACTCATTTTTTTGTATAAATTATTGTCTCAAGAATAAGTAATAGTTATTCAATTGTATACTTAACAGTTGATCTAACTTTCTTAGCATCATCACTTCAAAAAGTTAATATTAAATGATTCCCTAATTTATTGATAAAATTTACCATTTCTATTTATTTTTAATGCGCAATTATCATTATCAACTAATAAAACTTGCTTAATTAATTCTGAATACTTCTATTCAAATTGATATTAATGAATATTTATTTTGTTCTCTTTCTATTTCTTATTGCATTTAATAATTTATTATAAATTAATTATTATCTTGTAATCTATTACTTAAATCAAAATTAAATAGAAATAATGCTGCTATAACAAAGTATAAATTTTGTTCAGGATAAATAATCAGTCAATTAAATAGTTTATAATAATTATTGATAAAGCAATGGATTGAAAAACATATAATTAAAAATGATTAAAAATTGTTTATAAAAATGATTTGAACTTTTTTTTATATTGATTATCAAATTTATTCTAACAGTAAAATCTCTAATTGTTTTCAAAAGGTCTTTTAATTTTAATTTTGCTTGTGCATTTACATTGTTTATAATACTATTCTTTTTGATGCTGATCTTAGACTTATTAATAATTTATTAATCACATTATGAAAAATTCACAGAAATGCTCGAACTATCAGAACGAAGCTTATAATAAATTAGAAATTACTTCATCATAAGTGTTAAAAGGGAAAATAATTGAGAAGGATGAATAGGTCAATTATTTCGAAATACATTTAGATAAATGATTAGTAAAGTTCTTGTACATAATCGTTTAAGATTAAAGAGATAAATCTATAATTACTAATAGATAAATCATAAGAAAAATTGCAACAACAGGAATAATTATAACTGCACTCTCCAACAGGTCGAAATAGATCAAATTCGTTTGAAGACTTATAATAGAAATTAAATGATTATATTGAGCAATATATTTAAGACATTAAAGAGCCATAACATTTTTTAGACACGTATTCGTTATAAAACTCTGAAATTTGCGATGATGAATTTTCATCACAATCTATCGATTTATGCTAGAGAATATATTAAGTAGAAATAAATTAATTTATTTTTTTAGAGAATAATAGCTCAACTAAATCTATCAGTTATATAATCTAATTCAATTGAATAGTCTACTACTAAGTCATCACCTAAAAATAATGATTCAATTCAGATAATGAATTACATGACTACATCTACTCCTCTAACTCCGGTATAATTAGAAGATGTTCCAAAAAAAAATATTACAAACTCATCAAGTTAAGATTAAATAGGATTTAAAAATAGTAGGTATTCTTTGAAGTCTTGAATTTAATATATAACTAAATGTTTCATTATTTTTTTGTTTCTTCATTTAAATCCTATTCTAATATCAAAACTAATTGATCTTGCCATACGATATTATAAGTTCTTAATGCGATACTATAGAAAATTAGCTTTCAAATTAAATTTAGCAAGAATAATAATTAAATGTTGTCAGAAACAGTTATTTAATAATCTCCAGCAAAGAAAATTATCAAAAGAATACAAGGATTAAAAAAAAAAGGAATTTTTACATAAGATGAATAAAATAATTTTCAGGATGAACATAAACAAAGTTTAGAAGATAGACTAAAAATGTAAAATTATTTAAAAGAGGCTAAGGAGGACCTTATGAAAATTGCTAATCAAAATAAAGATTTCATTATATTCTCATCTTATGAAGAAATGTCTAAACACAGAGAAAAAAGAAGAAATGAAGAATAACAAATGATTTTTAAACCTTTACAATTTCCAACCAAAGGAGGATCTGTAATAAGATGTAAAAAAATTTAGTAAAATACGACACCAGAAGAAATGAATGCAAATTATGGTATATTAACTTTAGATTAGAAAATCAAAGCAAATAAAGCATATACTGATAGATAAGAAAGCAATTCCCCAAATAAATTTGATTTTACAGAGAAATTTCATCATATAGAAGGAAAAATTGCAAAACAAAATAGAATAGAAATCATTAAAGAATATAGTAAAATTTATAAAAGAGTTCAAATAAAGCCAATTCCAAAATAATTAAATGAATCTCAATATACTTCAAAATATAGATAGGCAGTTTAAAAAGTCTAAGTAATAAATCACAGAAAAAGTGGAAAAAACATTTTACCTGTTTTATCTGTTGAAAAAAAAGAATCAGTAGAATCTATTCTATCAGATCTGAATTATAGTAGATGGTCATTAGAGTAAGATGTTAGTTATTAGCATATTCCAGACCAAAAAATAGGATTATAATAAAGATTAGGTGGTGGATTTACAAAATTAAACAAAGAAAAATATTTAGAATACTTTTCTAAATGAATTTTATAATTTTATCTTTTTATGTGTTAATGTACCTAATTAAAAATGAATTATGTTTCAATCAATTAAATTAAGTTAGATTTATTTTCATATTTATTCTTTAAGCATGAAGCAAAATTATGATAGTTCAATTTGTAATCAAATTCATTTTCCCTTATCACAACTTTCGTGTGCTTTTAGATGTGTAAAATCTCCGAATTTAGATTTACTAGGCTATTATCTGGCCTAAGAATGAACTCATTAAAAAAATTGTTAATGAAATCTAATTACATTTTAATATTAAATAATCATATATTTTAACATAACTATATAGTAAAATATTTTAAATGGATTGTGCTTTTAAATTTATAGAGTTATATTAAACATGATTACTTTTAAATCAAAAATCACATAAAGTAATTTGAAAGCATTTTATTCTAAAGAATAAGAATAAAAAATACTTTACTTTAGTTTATTTAATTATATTCCTCAATCAATTATTATTTATAAGGTATTTTTAAATCCGTTTTTATTAATATTAATTTTAATGAAATTCACAATTTGTTTCTTATTGGGATTGGTAACACTTAATGCAGTCTTTGTCAAAAAGCCATCTGATCCAAATGCAGTTGTCTTTGCTGAATTGGAAGAGGTAATTAATTTCATTGAAATTAATAGATTGAAGAACACGCATTAGGAAGAAAATTACTTGATACAATTGCTCTATAAATGAAAAATTAAGCTCCATTGGCTGATATTGCTAGAATGCTTTAAGAATTGAGAGAAAACTTATTATTATAATAATAATAAGCTGAATTAAAACATGCTGCTGATGAAGCTGATTGTGCTGCTGAAATTGCTGGTTACAATAGAAGAATCGATTATGCTTCCAATGAAATCAGTGAATCAACAACTGAAATCACAGCCTTATCTGCTTAAGTCTAATAATTGGAAAGTGAAATTGAAAACATCTAAGTGTAATTGGGAATTCTTAACGATTAAGAAGAAACATTGAGAACTCAAAGAGCAAAAGATGCTGAAGCTTTTACTCAAAGAATTAAGTCCACAGCTGATGTTGTTGAAGCCTTGAACGTTGTTGCTGCAAAATTATCAGCTATTCAACCTGAATAAGATCCAAAAGCTGTCTTCTTAGAATTACATAACATGGGTAAGAGTAACCCAATTGCTGCTTTGGTTTCAATTGCCTCAGCATTCTCAAAGGAAAGATTATAATAAACATAAGACAAGATTGCTGAACTTAGATAATCAATTGAATAATCAGCTGTTGATGACTAAGAAGCTGAAGTCTAAGCTTAAATTGATTACTAAAACATGTTGGCTTAATTCGCCGATTAAAGAAAGAATTTGTAAATTTACTTTTAATCATTATTAGCTAAAATGCTTTAAAAGATAATGAAGCCAAGTTAACCTAAACTTAAAATGCTTTGGGAGCATAAAAAAAGAGAAAGGAAGATGCTGGTAGAGAATTAGCCACTGCAACTGCTGGAAAGACTTAAAAGGAAAATGACTGTGAAGCCCTCAGAACCTAATATGCCAGAGATAGTGAATAAAGAACCAAGGAAATTGGAATCATCAGATAAGTTGAAGAAATTTTGGCTACTAAATTAGAAGGTGCCTCAGGATACTTAAAGAACAGAATTAATTGATTTGGTTTTATTCAAATAATTCTTACAATTCATCTATTGTTTAGTAGATTAATTCACCATGATTTAAAAGTTTATAAGATCATGATATCATAAGTTCATAAGTTCCAATTCTCCTCGAATAAACTTTATTTTACATTTATTTACATTTAAAATAATTAGCTCTATATTCTTATCACAATTATTATGAACTATCAAGATTAATTATATAACACTTCAAATAGTAAATCTATTCTTTTAATTTTTATTCCAAAATGTCAGAAGCAAAAAACCAATAAGAGAATAATCAAGGTGATTAATAACAAGAAAATCCATAATAAAAAACCAATGGGGAATCAACTTAATAAAATCAACAAAGTTAAGAGAATCAAAATGAAAAAAAAGAGGAATAACAAGGCCAATAGTAAGGAGAATAATCATAAAAGAATGAATCTGAGTTGGTGGAACCAAAAAAAGAAAAAGGTTATATATTGATATTTACAATATTAGGTCCTTATGATATTGATGAAGCAGATTTAACACCAAGATTTGTTCGGGCAATGTAAGTGCTAGGGTACACGTATTAAGATTTACAAAGAAAATAAAGAAAAGATATCATTAATATCATAAAAACTAAAGGTATATATTCACTTATAGATGTAGATCCATTGGGAAATAAAATAAATTAAGAATTAATAGATGCTCTATCTAATCATTTAGAACATTCAAGAAAATAAAAAATTAATGAAATAAGAAAAGAAATACAATACATACCAATTCCAGAATAGAAATAATAGTAGTCAGTAGCAGACTAATCTATTATGTAGTCTTCAATAGCAGAAAAGTCGATAATTCTAGATAAATCAATAGTATCAATGAGTAAATCAATATTGACTAAATCATTGTCCCCTTTAGAATTAGAATTTAAGTTGTATGATAAAATAAAAAAGAAAGAAAGAGCAGAACTACACAAAGCAAAAAAGGAAGAGGAAATATTATCAAAATAAATTGAGTATTAGCATAAGCAACAGGAATTGGAAGAGAGATTAGAAAAACATAGATAACAAAAGATAAAATAAAAACATATGTAAACTCAATAATAGTAGGAGATTTAGAAATGGTTACACAATCGATCAGATGCTGAATCATCTAATTTCAATTAAGCAAGGTAAATTGTAGAAAATTTGAAGAATGAAATAAAGGATACTCAATAATAAAGAATGTATTTGAATCCTAGAGAGAAAATAGAGAAAGTTAAAAGCATGAATGATTTAAGAATCAAAGAACTAGAAGATTTATAGCGGAAAAGGGAATAAAATATGATGGAAAGACTTGAAAAATTATAAGAATTGTCATAAAAAGTAGATAATGAAAAAAACATGAAAACATTTTAAGAATTATAAAGAGAGCTCAAAGGGTTACTAAAATAAGAGAAAGTTTAGATTCGATAAGAAATGTTAGACGAATATCATAATTATATGAAATAATAACATTAAACTGAAGATTAAAAGAGGATAATTTAGGTGATAAAAAATAAAGTAATTATTTATTAATTCTTAGACTCGTAAAGAAGTTTAATAAGAAATGTATAAATAGTCCTTAGAAATTAAGTCATAATAACTTGATAAGAAATTAGAAAAATTTAAGTAATTGCAAACAGAAAGCCTAAAAATCAAGTCTTCATCTGCTGTTTCATTTCCTAAACATGTGTCAGCCAATAATTTTGGGCAAATGAAGGCAGAATATGAGAGAAGAATAGGATTTTAGGATGATTTAATTAGGGAAATTGAGAGAACTGAAAATATATAAAAAAGATAACGAAAAGAAGAATAAATGAAATAAGATATGAAATTATTAAAAGAGGCTCGAAATACAGAAAGTAAAGAATTAGAAATATCAAAAATATCTAATATTGTTAAAGATATGAAATAATTTGAGAATAGTAATATGGCTAGTACAAAAAGATAGTTGGCCTAAATTAAAAATTTACATCATGAACGCGAATTATGTATTTATAAAAAATTAATTTAGAAATTATAAAGGAAATAGAAGAAAGAAAAAAGAGGGATGAGGAACAAAGATAAAAATAAGAAAAATTAGATTATGAGAAAAAGAAAGAAAGATTAAGAAAGAATATTGATTAATATAAAGAGCAAATATAAAGTGAAGAAAAAAAGAAATAATAAGAATAAGAATAATAATCATGAAATATTATAATTATAAAGGATTCAAATAATTAAAACACTAATTTAACTATTAATCTCATCAACTTTATAATTTAAATATTCCTTTTTTTGATATACTCATTATGTTATGCAATCTCATCACCAAAATCTTATGTTTAATCTTTTTCAAGAGTATATTGTTGCTCTCAAGCACAAATGATTATATAATTTTAATTAAATGAAAGATTGTAACATAAGCTTCTAAAATAAACCAGCCTTAGTTATTTCTAGAATATACAAATCAGACAGTAGATTTCAATTACCAAAAATAAATTAATTTCAATCATAATCTCCAAACAATATTTATTACAATGAATATTTCACTGAAGTAAGGGGAATTAAAGCTTTGCCAGATAAGCAAAAATAAAATTCAGAGAGAAGAATAAAATATAGACTTAAAGAAATAGAAGTGCAAAACAAACAACAAAAATCCCTATCAACTAAGCATCTTTATAATGAACAAATAGAAAAGAAGGAGATTAATAATTTAATACTAGAACCATATTTTGTTTAAAACAACTTGAAAGCAAAAAAATATAGAATTGGAGCATTTTAACATGATTTATAATAACAATCATTTGGGTTTTCTCCAAATTCCAATATCAATCATTAATAAGAGAAAGAAACTAGGAAACCTCGGTTTTTTTTTTAAGTAACACATACTGAAAAAGTAAAAAATTCTAAATTAACTCAAACAGAAAATGATCATTTAATAACAGATTAAGAGTATAATTTTTGGAAAAATTATGATTTAGATTAGGAAGAAGATGAAGATTTTATTAATAACTATGTTAATGGATTACTTTGATTAATAACTATGTAAACTTTAGGAATTTTGAGTATTTGTAATTTACATTAATTTTTTCAATTTCTTTACATTTTTTTGATTGGTCATCAATTAATTATTTCTATAAACCTTGAATTTATATTATTTTATATAATATAAAAATTCAGAAAATTTGCAAGGATAGACTATGTCTTTGATTCATAAGACGTCCAAAGAGCTTAATGAAACATCTTATAAAAAAAATAAGCTCATTGGTATTATTTAATCTAACTCAGAAATAACTTAGATTGACGAAAAAGTAAATTCATAATCTAACTTACTTTATAGATACTAAAATATAAAAACAAAAAATATATAATACAAAAATAACTACAGCCCAAATAGTAAATATAACAATAAATCCTTAGTTTTAAATAATTCAACTTTAATATTGTTGACAGAGAAATGTTAAATAGAATCAATTATGAAGGCTCCTTATATATAGAGTACTTAAAAATATTACTGAATTGAAAATAATAATAATAAACGAATTCTATTAGTAGGAGGGGATACATGGTGCGAAAGTTTTATCTAGCAATACCGATATGTAGAAATATTTTTTTCAAAGATTTACATTGAAAATAGTAAATTCTTAAAGTTAAGAAATAAGAAAATTCAATGACTTTTGTAATCAGCATGTTAGAAATACTAAGAATATTATTTTTAACGATATTGATGTGAGTACAAAGGTGGAGAGAACGTAATTATTTTGACTTTATTTATATTCTTAAATGAATGGAACTATTAATAATGAGTACTTTATATTAGTACCTAAATGAACTACCTGTCTTATTATTTTGAGACATTATTTTTTGATAAAACTAGATAATGCCTATTGAAGACGAACCATAAAAGAGAAAGTATACATCAAACTTTCTATACCAACAACTATTGAAGATCAAAATTTCTAAATCAAATTAGAACATTTTAAAAGAGCTAATTGTCTTAATTCGTTACTATTGAAGCCCTGATAAAATGATACCTTCATAAAATGTTTTATTTCAAATAGCTTTATAATTCTTAGAAATAAAATTAAATAAGTTAGAAGTAAAGGCATAAACGAGAGCTGGTGAAAAGTTGCTTTAAAAATATAAAAATTGATTAAATATCTTATTTTTTGAAATTAATATAATGTTGGGAGAATAGTCTATACTTAAAGCATTTAATGTAAAATTAGACACAATTGTATTTTTAACATCAATATTAGGCAGCAATGAAAATTATTAAACTAGCTAATGATAATCCAATTATTCATTAGTATGGTTAACTCTTAGGAATTTTTGAAGGTGAAACTATTGAGGTTACTAATTGCTTCCCTATCATTAATATGGATGAAGAATAAGATCAATAGTATGAATATTTAGATTATGCAAAAGAACATCATTTGGACTTTCACAAGCTTGGTTTATATATCATCACTGATAAAAATAAATATTTTACTTTAGGTTAATTTGATGATATCAATAGACTATAATTCTATGTTAAATACACCTTTATCTTAGTATATTCCTTGTAATTGGCAAAATCTGGTCATTCATATCCATTAGAAGCATTTTTGGTATTTTATAGATTAATGAGAAATATTCATAAATTTATTCTAAAGATGAATTTTCAATGTTGGATATAAAGAATGATAAATTATACAGATAACTTCCTATAGAATTACTCAAAACTCCATTAACAGAAGTAAATCAAATTTCTTATTAGGCTATTTTGCATCAATACAGAACCTCAATTGAAGAGAAATTTGAGTATGAAGAAACAAAATTCACTTCCAATATATCAAATTATGGTAGATAGTTAATTGAAACAATTGAAGAATAGGTGAATTTATCAGATAAAATCATTTCGTCTACTTTGAATAAAAAGGATGTAGATAATGTAATTAATTAAAGCTAATTATTAAATAGCCTGAATTATTAGAATATTTAATATCCATGAATAAGCTTTATTATTTAGCAGAAGCAATTAAAAAAAGAAACATAATATACAATAGAAACTGAATAGGTTTTGAAAAATATATGAAAAAATGATTGATAGTACATGAGAACAGTTTAAGCAATTATTGTTTTTCAAGCAATTTGGATTTTTCCTTTTTAATCAAATTTTGAAAAATATTAATCATAAAATAAATTTTGCTGTTTAGTAGAATATTATTTAATATTATTGAAAATTATTTTATAGCTTTAAAATATTAATAAATATATTTATATAACAAATTTGGTTTTTTTTGCTTAATAAATAACATAATTCAATCATAAAGGAATTCTTTCGTTAATGTTAATCAATTAGGATTGTCAGTAGAAATTAATTGGAATTCAACATAATTAATGGACTGAAAATCTTATCAAAATCTAATTTTGAGTTGTTGCTTGTTTCATCAATTTGAATAATAAACTTTTGATATGTTTTTAATATATTATTTATGAAATTTCTTCTGTAGGACAATATCTATCTTGGGATAGCTAATTATTAAATAATTTAAGAATTTCTTATTCGATAATTTTATATGTTTTTGCATAATTTCATTGACATTCCTTGATTAAAGCATCCTACTCTCCTGTTGGTTAAACTTCTTAAATAGCTTTCGCATCTAATTGAAAACCTTTTGTGGCAAATCAATTTTAAACAATATACATTTATTAAAATAAATAGTAATTATTTCTTTTGTTTGAAAATTAAATTATATATTAGTAAGTTCTCTTACAATTTTAAGTATATCAAATAAATATATTATTATCATTTAATCCTCATTTTTTATGATTATATCGATATAAAAAATTATTATATAATCATTTCTTTAATGATTCAGAGCGTAACTTTTTTTAATTGAATTTAACAAAATTTTAATGCTTAGATAAAATTTTTGCATACAAAGGTTAATTAGAGTTGACTATGAAAATATGAATAATATTTACTCAAATTATTAAAATTATAGAAACTCTTTGAAAAAGGGCCATTCATATCTGGTTGACTGATTAAGACCTTTCCTTCAGAGTGATATGGGCTACCTCGTGTTTTAGCCTTGCTACTGCTTCTTGAAACAGAAATCTTTTTATTCTAAGATAGACTTCTTGAGTGAACCATTTAATAATTTTTGAGATCTGGAGTTTTCGATTTCTTAGCACCTAACTTAGGCTTAGAATTTTATTAGATCGAATGAGGTTATCTATTTATATATTTAGGATTAGATACCTGTAAATATCGCTGACTTATTTTTTCTTCAATAATTTTTATGAAAATTAAATTTTGTTTAAGCAAGGAGATGATTATTAATAGTTCCTTCTAATGAATTAATTCTTGAATTTTCTTTGCTTTCAGAGAATTTACTTCCATTCGAAGGTCTCATCCGATTACAAGATTTCTCTTATTGTTTATGAATAGTTGTAGTTGGAACCTATTCATCAAGCAACTATTATTTAGTTATTGACTTATGAACAGTCGTCATCTAAAATGAATTAAAAATGCTACTTCTTCATCGATGTGAAAAGATTTTGATTTGTCAGTTTGCCTTTAAATTCTTATAATATCTTAAGTGTTGAAATATTAGGTTTAGGCAATTTTTTTAGAAACTGATTCACTTCGTTAATCTAATCTAGATTTACATCTGACTTATTATTGTTAATTAACTGGTTATTTGTATATATATTGCTCAGTATCAGATTTAACTACAATAGTATTTGAATTGGGTTCATTTCTACTCTATTTATAAGTTTAATAACTAGAAAAATTAGTGCTAAGTAAATTTTTAGACTTTTTAGTTATGAGTCCCTTATATAGGGCATCTCTATAATCTGATAGCTTAAGTTTTTTGTTATCATTAAGTGGAGTGGTAATGTATTAATCTAATATTATTTCTTATTCTGTTTGTTTGAAATCTTTTAGATATGGATGATCTAAAGCCAATTCAGCTGTCAGTCTATTTTTTGGATTGTAAACTAACAATTTTCTAATTATTCTATAATATTTACTTTAAAAAATCAATTTGGATATCATTGGCCTTTGGAAAAAATTGTGGGTAACTGAATTGCTTTTTGCAATTAATTTACTCAATAATTTGATAACCCATAGGAGCATTGATTGATTCCAATTCAGATATAGTAGGTTTTCCAATCAATTAAATAATTTTGTCAATTTAATCCAAAGTTGAAGTTCCTTTTGATAATAGTATTCATACCTGCAAAGCATGCTTTACCAAATATCATTTCTCCTAAAATGCAACCGACACTCCACATATCGACAGCAGTAGAATAATAATTAGATCCAAATAGTATTTTTCGGGCTCTATACCATCGAGTTGCTACATATTCTGTCATAATAGGCATTTCTAAAAATATAAAAATTATTTACCATGATTATTTTCTGTCTCAGATAGACACCTTGATAATCCAAAATCAGCCACTTTGATATGGCAATCTGCATTTATCAAAATGTTCACTGGCTTCAAATCTCTGTATACTAACTATCCAGAATGAATGTATTTGAGACTTTTCAGAATTTAAGACATCACATATTGGATATGCATATTATTTAACAATTCTGCTCTGATAACCTATTTTGTATTATTAAAAAACAATTACTCGATGCAAATCTGTTTCCATATTCTCAAAAACCATGTATAAGTCTTTGTTGTTATCTGCCCTTATGACAGATATTAATTTGTTCTCATGAGTATTTAATTATTTCAAAAATACAACTTCCCTGTAAGTTCTCTATGCATCTGTAGAATTTTGAAAAGCATCAAACACCTAGCTTATTTTTAAAATAAAACTTTTTTCAATGCAACAATTTATTTGGTTTTTGTATCGTACGCCTTCCATTCAATCCCATAAGCTCCCTTTCCTTTATATTCTTACAAATCAAATCTTTTTAAAATATGATCCTCTACTTCACTTTGATCCTCTTCCTTCGACATTGAATGTAATTTTTAACTATCAAATTATTAAATCAAATAACAACTAATAAATCAACACCCTCAAAATTTCTTAAGGCTTTTTTTCACCTTATTATTATTTCTTCATTTGAAATCGAACTTCATAAGTTTTTTAGAATATTTGATTCTAACAATGGTAACAAAATATTTTATAGGCTTTTTAATTGCTTCTAAAATTTAAAAAAATGCCTCGCCTTTTTATTTAATAGTCTCTAATTGGCCTAGTTTAAAACTACATCTCTATTATAAAATGCAGTTTATTTTTTGTTTCTGTATTTTTATAAGCTTAAGCATTAGCAATCTCTCGTTTTTTTACTTCACCCCTCCAAAACAATATTTTACTTATCCATTAAAAAAGCATAGTAAGATTTTTGAGTTTAACATAAGTAAGAATTGCAATTAGGTTATCTCATGAAGATAATTTGGCTTATGCTAAATCAAATATGTTGCATTTCAAGAGAAAAGCTAAGAGCCATTAGGTAATAGTTTAAATATATTCAAATGATATTTCCAAAACTACTGACAAAACATCGCTTGTGGTTTATCTATGATTTTTCTGTCAAAAAATTTAACCATTTCGGAAAAGTAATGAACATATGCTCAAAACTTAGGGAACTGCATTGTTGCTGAAAATATTTAATTAATCAAATTCAATATAATTGAATAATTCTACAAAATCATTGAAAATTCTTTTTGTATTATTTATTGATGCTTTTTTATAAATTCAAGAATAGTTATTAAATTGCTTACCCAAAATTAATATCTTATTTGTTAATATCCTAATAATATTTTCTATCATTGTTTGTCTCAGTTCTAAAATTTATTAAGCAATCCCAATTTATTAACTTAACATTGCTTACTATTTTTCAGAATTATTTAAGATTTAACGAAACAAAAATTGTAAAACTGAAATGGATTTCATTTTAATTCACTTTCTTCTATCTTACATTCTTTAAATCAACTATTTTTAATTTCTCACATATTTTTATTCTCAAATTGATTTTGCTCTGACATGCTGAAAAATTAAGTAAATTTATATCATGATTAGAGAGATGATTGATTATAGAGAAGCCAAATTATTATAATTAATAATTCAATTTTGAAGTTTAAGAGGCTATAAGGTATTTAAATAGATCAAGATTAAAGTTTAGGTAGAATGTCAATAATGTTCTACATATTTTATTCCTCCTCAAGATATTAATTTTCTGAACAGTCTTAATTATATATCAATCTATAAATTTTATTAGATTAATATCTTTAATGGACCTATTGCATTTGTTTTTCTAATTAGAGTACTCAGATTTTGCTCCATTACCAGCTGCTGATGCTAATGCAAAATTTTCTTAAAATGATCATTATATTTTAAGATTAGCATCTATTATGTTTTGTTTATAGCTTCGTAATTTAATGGAGCACTCTATCTTCAAGCAAGAAAACTATTTTTTGGGCACCAGGTATTGAAAATAGCCGTTTAAGAAATTTACTGTATTACTACCCTCCAGATGTTCATTAAGGGCATGTTATTGCCAGACTCGGCGAATCAATAAATTTGGAATTTTTATCAGCATACGAAATTAATACTGCAAGGTTTTGGATGTGGGATATTGATGATAGAAAACAGACAGACCTAGTATTAACAGTAGCACCTGACAGGATGACTGAAATAGTCATTTATGATGGTAATGCCCAAGTTAAAATATTACCAATTTAAAATCTTCTTTATGCTAATACATGTTGTAAAACACGATTAATTGGTTTCCGAAATATGCCAATCATCAAAATATAAGCCTTTTATGCCTTTTGATAAAGTATATTCATTTATATAACAATAATTTTCTGTCATGGAAGAACTAGTTTAATAAAAAAAAATTTCTTTTTAGCATGAATATATGAGTATTTTTGATAAATAATATTAAATCAACTTTGAAAATCAAAAAAAATATAAAATTGAGATTATTTGAATTCTGTTTAATAAACAATAGATTTAATTGACAATAGTGAAAAGTAAAATTAACTGAAAGGATTTCTGATGTTTTATGCCAAAGTGGCAGCATATTTTTAAGAGAAAAAAAAGAGAATTTGGGTAATGTCAGTCTGTTTCTCTCCTGATGGAAATACATTAGCTTCTGGCAGTTCAGATAACTCTATCCTTCTATGGGATATCAAAAACAAGTAGATTATAGATTTAAAGAAATTTAGGTTAAAAATGCAAGATATCCTTTTTTTATCACTCCTTTGCAGTAAAAGAATATTATTTAAAATTTAGATAAATCTAATATTATGGATTACCCAGACTTCAATTTTTCAAGGTTTAAGAGAGTTTTTTATAAAAAAGCGTTTCCTTTTAAGAGAATTATTGGAGTAATAGCCCTTAATTTAAATTTATTTTAATATACTTCTTGTGTCCAATATTTGTTGATAGAGTTCTATTTTATAGTTATTTTCTTTTTTAACAATCTTGAAGCATTACTAAAATGGAAATT